>VWZK01014014.1:27979-168180 GCA_013396935.1 Baryphthengus martii | reverse complement strand
GGTCCCTTCCAATCCCTAACATTCTGTGATTCTGTGATTCTGTAATTTATATCTATCTCCTTACAAAAGCTAAATCCATAGTCAAGTGTACTGCACGGCCAGTACCAGATACTAGTAAACCGTAAACTAGAGTTGTCAGGAAAAAGTTAACAAAATCAGCTCTCTTCTTTCTGAAACCTAAATAGAAACCAGGTTGATTTCATCAGCATTTTGGAGCAAAACCAAAGGATTAGGGAATTAAAATAGTATCTAAAGGGGAGCTGTTGTTTGGGAATATGCATTTCAGGTCTTTTTATTATTCTGCAATATATACTATCACACACACTTAAAGAATCTGAAATATTTTCTTATATTATGGGACCAAACAGTGGAAAAAGTGGAATTTACTGTCACTAGCTTTCATATATTGGTCTTTTTCCCTCCAATTCAGAATGAAGCTAGATTCTGAAATGTCAAAACCCTTTGCAAAATGGGAACTTCTCTCCACACAGCTCTTTTTAAGCCTTTTACAGGCAAAAGGAAAATGGCTCAGTATGTTTGTACGCCAAGTAAAGATAGCCTATTTTTGTGCTTATAACCAAGCCAGAAAAACAAGTAAATGGCTTTTTTAGCCACTCAGCCTACAACTGCCTCCTCCAAGTACAATTAACATTGGGATATCCTGAAGGTGGGATGATTAGAGAAGAAAAGTTTATATGAAAGCCATTCCTGAAATACCAGGAATACTTTTTTGCATCTTGGCTAAATAGAACCTTTCAGTTCCCTCCTGCAAAATATCTAAGGGAAAGCTCTCCGCTCTATTTATACCCTGCTTCTCATTCCTCTGACCTTACTGCTCATTTTGAAGCAGAGAGTGCATTTCATTCTTCAGATATATGGGAAAAATGCAAAGTTTTTCTTTTACCTAAGGGGTCTCCTTTTCCACTGAAGTGCAATAGGGACACATACAGGTCACTTCCATTCCATTTAGGATATTGTTGCTAATGTCTTTTCTCAAGACTTTTATGACAGTCAGCATTACTACTGCTATCAAGAAAGCAGTTGGCATTCATGAGATATAAAAATACCTTATGGTCAGTATAAGAATAAAGCAGTGTTAATATTACATTTTTCTCTACTTTCCTCTGAAAGTGAGTTTTGTTTCATTAAATAACTGAAACCCCAAACCTAAGCTTCGTTATTTAGGCATAGCTTGTGATAACATAAAGCTGAAGCAGCCCAATCCTTTTGTCCATACCATCTGAAGTCCTAACCTGGTAAGTCAAAATGAAACGATTGAGGTAGATGGGACTAATTTGCTGCCTCCTCATTCCTGTCAGCTTCAATGCCTTTGTACTTCATCTTCTCGTACATGACTTACAAGGCAATTGATTTAGTGTAAGCTCTCTGTCCTGGACTGCTTTCTATTTTGCCACAGTATTTGTAACTGCTCTGGTATTTGATTTCTATTAAAATATGCCTTGCTCTTCCCTTCTCATATAGCTACCCTCCAGTGATCAAGACTGCAAGCATAAAGAAATTAAATCTATCAGTAGTCTACCTGCCTATTTCAATCTGTTTACTTCTCAGCAATTGTTTCCATAGTTATTTCTTGCACTTCCACTCAGCTCTCTAGGATTAAGAAGAGTAGAACTAAGGGCAAAGTAACATGAGAAACTCTTCCATTTCCTGCTGAAAGCAGAAATAAATTCTTCAAGATAAGTTCCTCGAAATAGATGTTCTTTTGCAATGAAAGGTGGTCTATATACTGCTTTATAGATTCCACTTACAATAATAGAGATTGGTTGTAGTTTTGTGTTTGTTTGCTTTCTGGTTTTGTGGGGTTTTTTTGTTTTTGTTTGTTGGTTTTTTTGGTGTTTTTTTTTTTGTTTGTTTGTTTGTTTGTTTTAATTCTGCATTCTCATTCATTTTTCTGTGAGCAGGTGGCTGGAAGTGTGAGAGCTGACCTGGGTCTCTAATCAGGGAACCTCCATCCTAACTACCAGGGCCACTGATCCCTATAGCAATAGGTCACATGCAGCAGCTCTGCACCCAGTACATCCTACCTCAGTAGACACTACTGTTGCTCTGCTTTTTTTAAAAGAGTTTTCCTTAGATAGCATGAGGTGTTTTTAACAATCCCACTCTCCACTCCACTGGAAAGCCTTGAGGAGTCATGTACTGTCAGCATCACTGACCTCATTCTTCTGAACAGAACCACAGACTGATAGGCAACTCACAGGGTTCAAATAAATGCCATTATTCCTAAATGTCTCCTGCAGTCATAGCAATAGCTATCTTTACGTAGGAGGCCTGGAGGCAGTTTTACTGTCCCTCCCTCTCCATATTTCACATGCCATATTGGTTTTTTTTCTTTGTAAGTAGCCTTTAGTACTCAGGTACTGTCCTGCTCTGGCTGTGCTGGCACAGTGGTCTTGTCCGCCGGTGTCTTTTCCTAAAGCTACTGACTGGTGATTCTCACTAGCTTTCTTGTCAGCTAGATTCAAGGAAAAGTACCAGTCTGGAAACTATGTAGTCATAGTAGTGTGGCACTGTGCCAGGACTAAAATTTCTCATCAAGCAGGACATACTGTGCTAACTCAGCTAGATAGATTCCAGGCCACAGCTGGCTTACCTCCAGCCCTTTCTGAGTGTGGACCCAGCAGGGCTATACCTGTCTACTCCCATACATACACGCACAGCCTTCGTTTTTTGGCTTATTTGAGTTTTGGTTTGTTTTGGGGTTTTTTTGTCTGCCAAAGCTCAATGGCAGGTTATATTTGGCTTGCACCCAGTGTCGATATGAATTGCTTATACAATATCCCAGCTGCTCTGTTGGAAAAACAAAGCATGTAAAACTAGTTAAGGCAAGTAACAGCCGTGGTTGTATCAGTCCTGACAATCCTGCTACTTGTATGGAATAATGTCTAAGTAAATACTTATTTTTATAAAATAAGATATTATTTAACAACCCATTGTTATGTAAAGAAATTATGAACTTTTCTGATCCCCTAAAACAAAGAGATCACTCAGTGGCCAGAGATGAGCCTTTTCCGTATGTGCAATCAGGAATCATAAAATACACTTGTGCACTTTACTGGAAAGAAAATAAATGTATCAGCTAAAGCACGCAACAGCCCATATTCAGACCTCTATTCAGTCAGCATCACCTATTCAGGAAAGGCAAGACTACGCTGACATCCACTGACTTCAAAGCATGTTGCTACATCAGGACTTGAGGAGTTAAGAGCACCACGCTTGTTCAGTGCGAGTAAAATTTAACTGTCAACCAGGAAATTAGATTATTTTTTCTGAGAGAAACGCCAGCAGAAGGATACATAAGCATCTGTCAACTCATACATCTTTACTGCTGTTTGGTTTTGCAGACAAGAACACACCCTTTTCTGTTTCCTCTGGTATCAACATTGCCAGAAGCTTAGAAAGCCAAGCTGCTGCCACACTTTCTACCCAATACAGCCATTTAGTGGACCGTATCCTTTATTTGCATTTCCTTCGGGAAAGGAATTGGCAAAATGTCCTTTCTATTTTTTTTCTGTGAGACTCTAGATTACATGTTATTTTTTAAAATGGGGGGTGGTGGGGGGTGGTGGGTGTTGTATTCTGTTTTTTTCACTACTTACTCCTGGCTGCAGACCTTTTATCTCTGGCTGACCTTTGGCCCTCGTTCGACACTCCACACCAGCAGGCTGTTGTGCATCCAGCAGCACAAGCTCAGGCTGCTTCTTCTCTCTGCACTCTTACTTATGTGATGGCTTCTGGCAATTTTAGCTGCTGGTGACCAGCACTGGCATGGCAGAAAGAGCAGCTGTGCCCAGTGTGGCTGCCCGCAGGTTTCGGCGATGTTAGAAGAATGGATTATGAGGGACCTTTGTTTTAATGGGAGATACTGTTTCTGCTTTAAGTACGAAAAACTTCAGGGGTTTTTGTGGCTTTTGGCTCATGCTCTTTGCAAGTTGCATATAACTGAAGATAAAAATATACTCGAGTAAGGTTAAATTCTTTAAGGAACTTAAAAAGGGCCAAGCCAGAATAAATTTTGAAAGTACGAGGATCCCACATGATGATGATGATAGTTGTTGTGGTAATTTGGCATGACTAAACATGTATACAAATAAATGCACTGTGACAGGTCTGACATGTTTGGTGTAGAGAGAATATTTTTTATATGTGTGTATGCTAGTAAGGATATACAGTGCCTGGGAGCTTTCCCATGCTGGTACAAAAGTCTAGCCACATGATTCACGCAAAACACTGCTCTTGGAGGAGCATTCCCTGACTAGTTTTGTTTCTGCCAAGCGGTTGTTAACAGCAGAAATGACAAACATCAATAGACCTTTACACTCTGCTCTGGTTATAACTGCCCAACCAATACCTGGCGTTGGTGTGTGTTTTTCTACCCCAGAAAGCAAATGCTCACTCTGTAAGACAACAGCATTTCCATGAAACGCCTGCTCAGAAGATTAAAGAGGCTTGAAGCATTTCCTTCTCCACTTGATGCACCATCGTACACGGGACAGTAAACCTGGTGAGCTAAAGCAGCTCTGGGACATGTCTGGTTTTGCTCCACGTCTAAGTGCTGAGAGCCCACTAATCTTGATCCTACTGCCCAGAGCACCAGCCATGTCAGCTGAGCAGGTGAGGATCTCGGGTAGATCACTTTTCTTTTGGATTCACAAGGGACATGGGACTATATCGCCAAAAAGCAACTACACACAGTCCTTTCCCTAAGGCACTGAATGAAACTCTAGTTTGTCTTATGCTGCAGGACAGTTCTGTAGAAGCTGTGCTAATATGAGACCTTTTGATGCTGAGTGGCCATGTTTGCTTTTATCTGCGAACCAAAATCATCTCCTTTAGAAGACTGATGATCAAGCAGTGCATTAGCTTTTCAAGTAGGAAGCTTGTAGCATCTAGGGAGATAATATGAAGACTGTTTTTTTTTTTAACCTCTGATTCCCTATTTACAAATCTCAGCTAGAAGGATGTGAGCCTGAGCAGGAATGAACATCTGCCAGTGACGAGCTTAAAAGCAGCAGATTTTGTATAACGTTCATCTGCATTTGTAGTTGTCCAGGTGCCACTCTGAGACTGGGAATCTGAAAATATAAGGGAGAAGGGCTTGTTTATTTACTGGGAGAAAGGGAAGACACCAGTGGCATCGTGGAGCAAACCTAAGCATGTGTTTAACCAAGTGCTTGAAATGTGAGGCCTAAGTGACATCACACTGGAAGTCAAAGTTTTTTACTGGTACCACCAGAATGAGAGAATGAGATTGCATCTCATGATTGCAGATGAGAGGAAAGAGACGAAATAGAAGTGAACGTTTCAGTGAGTGTCTTAGGTGGGTTGCTTGTGCGAGGTAGGTGATACTCTGCGAGGGACAAATGGTTATATAGATAAACCAAAACTTGCACAAGATAACTGTTAACAGCTATTACGTTTTGAATGAAGTAAACAGCACAGGGTTATGCCCATTGGTCACAATAAGGAAATACACCTGCAGCTGGAAGTGCATTTATGTAAATAACTAAGCTTTAAAAAATATATGGTTGCTGAAAATGAAACTGCACTTCAGGATCAGGAAACCAGAAGGCAAATAAATGCACATTTTATAAAGACACACCACTGAATTTGCCCGTCAGTTTTCAAATGACCTGCTGCCTGATTTCTGAACTCGGGCGGTCTGGCACCAGAAATACCCACGCGTATTTCAGGTAAGCAGCTCACAGTGCCTGCAGTGAGGCACCTCGGTACGTCCACCCGGCCCAGGGTCACGCCTGGCAATAGCACTGGCGACGCCGGGCCGCCGCTCCGGAGCGCCGGGAGCGGTAGAAGCCACCGGGGCGACAGGTGGGCCGGCGGAGACGGCAGGCAGCACCGGCTCGCCAAGCGGCCCCCTCAGCCTCGTGACGGCGGCAATGTCCGGGNTTCCCGCCTGTGCGGCGGCCCCTTCCCCCGCGGCGCTGCTCGGAAGCGGTGACCGGGCAGACTGCGCTCCGGGCGCGGCGGCCTCGGCTTTCTGCCGGTAGGCGTTGGGAAAGTGGCTGTAACGCTGCCGGGGCTCAGGCGTTCACCTTCCCGGCCACCACTGCCCCCGGCTCTCCATTTTCTTCACCTTTTGTCTTGCTTTTCCCTTCTTATTTCTTAACGGGCTTGGGTTGTTCTGAGGCTCCTTTCCTCCGCCCCAGCCCGTGGGCTCAGGCCCCGCATCCGAGGAGAACTGTTTTGAGGGCACCCCCAGTTTTCGTGGGTAGGGGCGGCAGCAGCCGTCGGCTGGTGCCCCAGCGGCTGCGCGGCTGGAGGCGGAAGCCCGCTGAGCAATAGTCACCCCGGGGCAGAGACCAGCTCTCTGCTGATACCTCCCCCTGGGGTGCGAGCGGGGGCTCCTGGAGGCCCCAGCACCTCGTACCGCTGGAGGAGCTCTCCACCCGCCCTCCCAAGGGAGAGGGTTGTGCTTGCCACCTTCCCCTGGCTCGGCTCCTGGTCCAACCCCGCAGGACGGCAGGGTGAGGGTGTGCTGTCCTTGGCCTGGTCTCCACATTTAGGGAGGCTGGGTGGCTGCCCGGGCTTCCACTGGGTCATCTCGTGTTGCCGGAGGTAACGCAGAGTCCTGAGACCCAGGCGCGGATCCCCTCTGTATTTGCAAGGATTTTTGTCCCCTGTTAAACCAGAACGAGCTGTCTGCCGTTTTTCTGCGTTAAATGAAGGGGATGGGGCCATTTAGGGCCCAAAGCTGATGGATTTGACTGCTTCTCAGCTGCCGAGCTGCTGGGTGTTAAGCAGAATATGCATTTGATTTGCACGTGTCCAAAGGCCTTTTGAGTCCTTAAGGACACCCTGAGGACGGCTTGCGTTACCCGCTGTCTCTGCACACACAGAATTAATGTCTGTCCTCCTGGGGAGCTGCGCATAACAGGGCAGGGGCCAGACAAGAGCTTCACGCTGTCTCTCCAGCGCACAGCTGAGCCAAGGTTTGCAGTATTCGTGGTGGTAAAGGCCAGTCACAAATGACTGTGTTTTCCTGAAACAGGAGCTGTGTTTCATCCAGTACACTGGGAAGCCTGAAGAAACAATAGAAAGTTTGGAAGGTAAATATGGATTCAAAGTAAGTACCAGAATGTTGCTTTATACATTATAGTACTACAAGGAAGAAGCAAAAGTATTTGTTTTCACTGTCAGGTAAAATAGTTGCTGAAAATGAAAGAACATGAAACAGGTTCAAGTGATTGAATTGGAATTTGTCCTTGGGCTTCATTAGCAAAATGGAAATGCGAAGGCTGCATTGCCGAACTACCAGTTATGTGTTGTAGCCTGTTAAAGTCATTTCTGAAAAATAGCTTGAGTTTTGAAATCTGTTTTAATCTACAGCAGGATGTGGTCTTTGTAACCTATTACCATAGGTTCTATTGCCACAAGTTTCTTTGGTTTTGTGGAAGAAATTTTATTTTTTTATGAACAGCACACGAATGTCAGAGGAACTTTTAGATCTATGGGGAGAGAGATAAGTTGTTGATGAGTAAATGATAAGTCTCTCTGTCAATAGAGTTAGGATGCAGTTCTATGCTGCTGATAATCCGTCTATTTTTGCCAGGCCCTTGTGACTCTGGATTTATAGGAAGGTGGGCTGAGTATGATCTGCGCGGCGAGTGCACAGATGTGCAACCTTGTGTGACCACTTAGCATTGAAACCTTATGTAAGATGCATGAAGTCTTTCTGCTTACACTAAAGCTGTTAAATAGTAACCTGTTAAACAATTATTTTTATATGATTATTGCCTTGTCACATATTTTAAGGGAACCATTTAAATTGGTTTATAACCTCAGATTTTTGTTCTTTTCTGACTTCTCAGTTCTTTTCCAGTAGATATTTCTGTTACCTCACTTAGTGTGGTCAGTTAGATAATAGTTTTGGTGTTTGGGATAACTGTGAGAGAGGAGAAATGGGCTTTGGGATCACCGTGAAATAGATCTGTTACTACAGGGAGAAAAATTCACTCCTACTCACAGCTGCTTGTGCTAGCCTTTGTCTAAGAGCAGGAGGTCCCACTGAGCTATCCACAGCTCATTTCAACCAAACATGAAATTACTGACAAGCAATTGTTAGTATGAAATTAGAGCTCAGCTGACCTAACTAGCTAGCCGTGGCTGCAAGGGGCAGTCCCACCTTTAGTCCTTGCCTTTATGCTCCTTCTACTTCAGATTAATCCTGCGTAGCAGTTTTGTGGCCACAGCATGAGTTAATATTCTCTATTGGGTCAGCTCTTTCTCAGGGCAGGTTTTCTGATGGATCAGCCACCTGAACTATTGCTGTGCGACTACAAGGTCTGACCCAGAGGGAGGCAAGGATCTGCAGCTAGAGGTGGGAAGTGGGAGAAGGGTGTAGGGTGGCCCTTTCGCTAATCTCTGCAACCTCAGAGAGGAGGTAGGAAACTCACGGTGAGTGGGAATGATTATGGGTCTTGCTGATCAATTGCACACCCAGTTATCTGATTCAGGGCCTAGGGGTGAAGGTGGAACATGCCAAACTAGATTAGCAAGTCTGTTCACTTTTGGCAGAGGGAGGTGTCAAGCTGAACCAGGACATTGTGGAAAAAAATAAAAGTGACAAAATATGTTAGCACAAAGGAGCAGACCCTTGACCTTTTGGTGGGAGACTGTGTTATGTGAAGGGGTGTTCATTTTCTTCCACTCCTGGGGAAAAAGCCCATGTGGGTAGTGAGGCTTTCAAGTTGCCAGTTTTGACACCAGTTACTGTTTGGTGGTGTCATTCAGCAGGCTGAGGAGGAGCAGTTTTGATTTCTGTAGTAAGATGGTGCAGCAGAGGGGATACAGGCTTACACCTTTGTCCTCTCTGTGGCAGATTCTAAAATTCCCAGGTTAAGGCAAACCCTTGGTCTCATAGGTTTGTTTTCTTCCAAGCTTTTGCTTTAGCTCACCTGCTATTGTTGCCCAGGAGAGATGGCTCTGCTGTTAGCAGGCAGGGAGGCTGGGTTTGCACGCGTGAGTTACAGCCACACCTTTTGCCTACAGTGGCTTTTGTCAGCTTGCAACAGTTGGATCCGGCTTCCTGCAGAATAACAGTGCAGCTAGTTCCTGTCACAGTACCTGTAATAAAGGGTACTGTGCAGCTTCTTTACAGGGACTTCAGCCCAATTTTGAACAAACAAGGAACTCTGCAAGCTTTTAAACCAGACCGAGCTGATGCTGCCACAGTCTTGCTTTTCCTCACGTGTTGCATATGCACGTGAGCCGGTCTTCTTCCTGGTGCTGGATAAGCTGGTGTAGGGAGCTCAAGTGGTGAAGAAACTTTTTTTTTTTTCCTCCCTTTTCCAAGTTCTCTGATGATGTGGTGCTTTGTGCAGCACTGACACTGGGACAGGGAATTAGAGTTGGAAGAGAGACTGTTGGTCAAGTCTTGCTGGCAGCGTTGTTCAGCAGCACCCACTCTCAAGCTGGAGGAGTTTCTGTTCTCAGCTGAAAATGCTGCAGTTATTTATTTATTTTTTTTTAACAAATTTCAACCTCATGAATGTTTGTGATGTGTTAAATAGGTCTTTGTAAGGTGAGGAATTGCCTGTTTGCAGTCATTCAGGAACAAAAGCAGAGCGTTTGGATGTCAGCTGGCTTTGGATCAGGTTCTAAGCGCATCTTTCTCTTATCCTCATTGCTTTATACTATGCTGACTTCTCAAAATAGATTATGCGTCATAAAATTCAGAAAAGGTCGTGATTTAAATTGGCTTAAAACTCCCCATTACATTGTTGGCGGCTAGAAGGTTAGTTATGGCAATGACAGGTCTCTGACACAGATCATTTCTGATTCAGATGTTATGGTTAGAAAATATTACAGTAACTTGCTAAGAATATTTACTTACCAGCTTCTCTTATTTGAAGATCAGCAATTAACAAAGGCAGAGTAAAGAATTTGCCGCATCGTGACTGAAAGTGTAAGGAAAAACAACCTCCAGGGAGATCAACTCAGGAGCGTATCTTCCACGTTTGTTAACAGCCTACCGTCGCACGGCTTTGGGAGGGTCTTTGTTACTCCTTCTGAAGAGCAGATACCGTTGTCACAAGTACGTAATTGTGTTGCCTAAGATTTGATACCAGCTGTAGAGTAGATGGCTCGGCTTCCTCCTGGGATTCGCTTCATCACTTCATTTTCACGAGATCAGTGGTAAGTCCTGGAGTGGTGATCTTTGTTTTGACAATGTGAGTTTGCATCTGGGGAAGATGATACGGTTGACTTGCTCTATTTTTGCTTTATCATTGCTTAATATATGCAGCGAGAAAATATAATCCGTTTTATAACATTTTAAAAGTGAGATACTTAGTTGATGAACCCGGGCAGACCCTTACTAGTCAAGTGTGCTAGAGAGCAGAGCCTTTTTTCCTTCTGTTTGAAGGGACAATTTTGAGATTTTTGTTTTCAAACTCTTAGATGGGAGGGTTGCCCAAGGTTAGCTTTCTTTTCTTAACCAGAAGTGTATTTTCTCCCCCATAATTTGATGTGTAGCGTGTAGAATTACAGTCTTAGTTCTTCCTACAGTAATAGTAAAAAAAACAAAAACAAACCACAGTCCCCCCCAGCCCCAAACAAACCCCCATACCACTTTGCTTTAGGAAAACTAATCCTGGAAGTTGAGTGGCATTGGTTCCTGTGCTTTCTGAGATAGAATACGGAGTCAATTGTGTGTGAGTAACAAAAAAAAAAAAGTAACAAATGAAAGACCAAGCGCTTCCCATGTGAGCAATTTTATCACACGCTTTCTCTAGCAGAGCAGCAAGGACAAAGTCATTTCAGCTTTATCATTTGTGAGGGTGTTTTCAGTTAGGAGGATGAGTAACTCAACTCACTGGATAACTCACTTTTTTTAATGTCTCGGTGAATATACCAGAACTATAAAACCAGACCCTTGTTATGTAAAAGTTTGTAAGGCAGGAAATGATTGAAAAAGGTTAATTAAAAATTGAGGACCACACTAGGATGTCTGATATTGGATCTTTGTATGTGTATATATGTACTTTTATTTACAGATCTTAATTTTAAGATTGAGGCTAGAATGAGCTAGTAGATGCACTCTGATCTCTGTTGTTTAAAGCACAAATCCACAACATGGTCTGCTTAAACAGCTGAAACATGCCGCAGGTAGAGAATAGATTGGGTTGTTATTTTTGTTTAATGCTTGGCAGTGAGAGGGATTTTGAGGTGCCCTTTTGATTCAGATGGCCTGCATAGAAAGACCCAAAGATGCCAGTGAGGTGCAAGGGAAAATTCCCAAAGCTGTTAACTATGTTCATGTGCTCCTGCTGACAGTACACGCAGTCAGTGTCAGTTCAGCTCTAGAAATGGCTGATTGGTGTTACAGAGGAAGGCAAAAGTAAAGTGAAATCCTGAAAACAGTAAGGAAGGAGAGAAGTAATAACCCTCAGCAGCCAACCTGGCAATTCAGAGCCATCATTTATGTCCTGATCGTACCAGAAAAACGGGTGAGATGGTGAAATGTGAAATCCAATTATCAGTATGTTATAGTGTTGAACTGCCTTTTAATTACTCCCAAAGGAAGGTTGTAAACAAGGCAGATCAGCTCGGTGGACTCCAGAGCACTGCCACGTTCTCCTGCCCGTACCTGTGTGCTACCAAGCTCCCTCCCAAAGCCAGATCAGAGCAGATGTTATAAAGCAGCCTGACTGCTAGGGTGGTTCCTCAGGCTGTTAGAGAACATGAAAAAACAGTTGTCTCCTGCTGTTCCAAGATTACCAATGACTTATGTAATGTTTTGAGGTAACTTAGTGCTAAAAGTAAATCCGAGTGAAATAATTTTCCAATACTCTCTGTTTTATGTTGTAGGTATAGAGCCTTCATTTTCTCTCTCACTTTTTTGTTGTACTCCAGCTTCCATTTATCACGGAAACCTATTAGTATAGTTAAGGTAAGCAAGGTTTGTCCTTGTTTAAACATCCTTCTACTCCTGTCAAACACGGAAGTAGTCATCTTTTTCAATATTTTCAATATATTCTTTTGTGGAAGGTGGTGTTAAACTTTAACTTGCAATGGTTTGAAAGATGAAAAACTGATAAAGCTAGTGCCCTGTGACATTTACTTGCTAAACTTTAGTGAGACCACACCTAGAATACTGTGTATACATCTGATATTTGGTCTTAAGACTTGAAACAGCAATGACTACACTTAATTCATGTGAATTAGTCTAATTATAGATGTTTAAGGGTTTACAGTGGCATGATTGAGGAAAAAAATTGCTCTTAACCAGTCAGTCAAACGTGATAGAATTCTACTGGCATTTACAAGACTGTTTCAAGTACTGTTGAGCATCGTAGTCAAAGTTGTCTGTACGTTCAGGGCTCTGTTCCAGTGTTGCGGGTGGCAAAATATTGTCTAATTTTCGGCTTGTTAGTTTAACCTTTGTCTAATTTACCAAACACAACTCAGATCCTCCAGGACTGTATTGTATATAACTGAGGAGTAACACTGGGCAAAGTAGCTTGATGTTAGCGAAGAATTTTTAAATTCTACAGTATCAGAAACACCAGCTCACTATAGCATGTTGTTTCTAACCACATAATTACTCTTTCGTGTTTATGGTGGCTTCCTGTAGCAAAATACCAAGCAATTATTATATGACTGGCAATTTTATTGGTTTCAGTGGGTTTGTCACAGGTTCATCTAGAGCTAGAATTGTTAAATACGTTGCTGTATGAGGATTAGCAGTCACAAGTGAAAGTTCCATTTTCAAATTTCCTTTCTGTATCAGGGAGAGCTGCATAAGCACTGTGCTGCTTCACATGAAGTTGAAGTCAACTCCTACAAAGAGTATGCTGACCAGATTCAGCCTGTCAAAAAGCAATCTAATGTATCTCAGTGCGGTTGGGAGCCATTTGGTAAGGGTTATTTATTTTTTTTTTTGGTCTTGTTTTTGTTTTTTTCTTTGTTTTTCTTTCATACTAATGAGCTGATATTCATAATGAGATTATTTTTCTCTTGCTATTTCTTTTTCACGTGTGGAGCGATATGTATGAAAAGAGTGTTTTGTTTCCCATGTTCTCACTGATTTTTCCAAAGAAAGTTAAGTTGAGACTTACCTTACTATGTCCTTCCTACAACCGACGTTATTTTACCTTTTATAGCTATAAGATGTTTTCTGTAGATCCGTTTTCAGTCAGAAAATATAACTTGTCTTCAGAATAACTATTGAGGAAAAATGGGATGAAGAATGAAATAAATAGTATTTTTCTGATGTTTTAATTCAAGGTCCAACAATCACTTAAATGAAATTACTTGGTGTTTATCTAAATTGGAACTTTTCAGAGTCCTTATCTGCCAGGAAGAATATTTTTCATGAAGACTGCACTGCAGAATAGAATTGACAATTTACTGAATATCTTATGAACCTGGCCTTTCACTTAAATAGAAAAATATTTGCCTACTTAAAATTATATTTGAATTTAATTGTATTTGAATATAATAGAGATTTTGATTCATTCCTTGACACTTTTATCACTACCAAGAACATCAGTGAAGTTGAATAGTTCTTTCTGTCAATGTGCCAGTCCACTCCAATCTATCTAGCCATCCCTTCTAGTTATTCTTTAATTAGCTTTTTTGCCTTTTTTTTTTTTAAAAAAAGTCTTATTCTGCTCAAAGATGATTAAAGATCTGAGCTCTGGGTTTTCTATGAACAAAATTCTGTGTATTAACTGCCTACTGCAAGGTAATCAGTCTGCTGAAAGTATTTAGTCCCACAGGTTTCCAAATGTATTGGGGTACATTAAACTTGGTTGCTCTGTCTTGTCTCTGGACCAAGGGGAGTTTGCTTGTCTAAAACAGTAGGCGTGTCTAAAACATCAAGGCAACAGAGAGTGGGAAGGGAGAGATAGGGTAGATAAATGACTATTGAAAATTATTTTAAAGGCTGCATCCAGAGGTATTTAGGAGTCTTCCTCCTCTGATCCCAGTATCACACGTCACTTAAAGATTCGCTATTGGAACTCTCCTGGAATTTCCTGCCATTTCTTCTGGTTAATTTTCTCTTTGGAGGCTAGTACTTTCTCAGGTTAAAGCAAGACGCAGTGCAGAATCTGTGCTGTCACAGTTACAGCCATGGTAAGACACTTGAATAAAAGGGTCTGGTATGTATGGCAGAGATGGTGCCTCAAAATAAAAGTTCTTCTAATTGTAGCAAAGGAAAGTTAAAATTATGCTCTCTTAATGGCGATTTCTGAGCTCCAGTGTCCTCTTTTTCCCTTGAACACACAGGTTATTGCAAAGCTACCCCTTTGGGATGGCACTCTAGACTTGGTCTAACTTCGGCTCTGTTTTTCAGGCACCATAGCAGGCAAGCTGGGAGTTAACACTGAAAGAAGGAACACTTTGATAACTGTGACTTTGTTCTCAAAGTCAGTGGGAATTGTAACTCCTTGCAAATACACAAACTGTCTTTCCTGCTATGAGCGCAGGTCTCTTGAGACTAGACTTGGTGTTTCTGTCTGGGTGGAGTCCCTCCTGCTCCCTCCATCCTGCCTGGAAGTCCCATTTAGTTGTGATTATGGTCATTTGCTGTACAGGGCAGAACCCCATGTTTTGTTGTTTGTTTTTTTTTTTTTTAAACAAGTCTTCTCTTGCTGTGCCTTAGTAGTGGGAAAATGAAATGCAAAAGGCTTTAACTATTTAACATATATATATTAATAACTTATAATTAAAACATAAAAAGATATAACATATATTAATATGTGTTTCTTAAAAGCCTGTATCATGATGAACTGCCCAGGGAGGTGGTGGAATCGCCATCCCTGGAGGTGTTTAAGGAAAGATTGGGTGTGGCACTTAGTGACATGGTCTAGCTAGGTGTTGTGGTGTTGGGGTCATAGGCTGGACTTGATGATCTCAGAGGTCTATTCCAGCCTCAACGATTCTATGATGGATTTTTTTTTAGCCATTTTGGCTGTTAGGACTTTAGGTGTTTGCAACACATCTTTCTACTTTTAATAAAGTACAGTAAAGTTTGGCTTTTTTTTTATCTAAGGACCTATAAGAAAAGTGCACCTGGTTAACTGACGTTTCTTCACTTCTGAAATGAATAGTGGAATTAATAATGGGCCTACCATTATTTTCCTATTGTGTTATAGGCAAAAGGGTCAGCTGTAGAGGTTTTGGTTTTTGTTTGTTTGTTTTTTCTTTTTTGTTAAATAAAATGTTTTTCAAAATACACACTTAAGTCTAAAAGTACCTGTTGAAAATAAAATGTCAGTGCACGTTCACTAACATTTTACTTGTAATATGTAGAAATGATTTGGAAGTTACTGGAATGCTTAAGCTGATAACTTGTTTTGAAAATTATTTTTAGATAAGAGCAACTACAAACAATTACTGGGGGCACTGGATTACTCTTTTCTGTGTGCATATGCCGTTGGAATGTATCTAAGGTAAACCTCACTTTCTTGGAAACCTGCTTTATCACTTACTGTTAATTTATGAGACTGTACTACTTCTGAGATACTGTTCTTTCCTACTGTAAATTTGCTGGTGATGAGAGTGAGAACTGGGTTGCTGAAGGAAAAAACCCCACATCATCCTGAGTCCTTAGTGGTATCATACCTGTTGGTATATAGAAAACTTCCTGTCTGCACCATTCTGACTTCCTTGTGCAGGAATGCTTTCCAATTTGCAATCTAGCCCGTCTTTCCTTTGTGTAGAATATGAAGGAATATATGCTGGAATATATGTCCTCAAAAGTTACCTGTCTCCAACTTGCACATGTGGACTGAACTGACTTGCTCTATAGTCAAAGGACAGAGGCATAAAAAAATAAAAAATAATACCGAACCCACCTTAAAATGTGCAATGTTAGCTGCTGTTTGGAGACGCTTCCTTTTAGTGGCTAAAGCCTAAAGCTTCATAACTAGAATTGTTAGTGAGGGAGACAAGTCTCACTCACTTTAAATGGCTGGAGACATGTTGCGCCTTACGGATCGTGTGGAAAATGACTCTGTAAGTAAATGATTTCCATTGTGCTCCAGGTGAGTATCTCCCTGAAGAATGGTTGTGCAGATGCCAGCAGTTGGCAATTAGTGAACGTGAAATGTTTGTTGTTTTTTTTTTTTCTGTCAAGTGGTAAAATTTGCTCGTTTGCTGCTGTGAAGGGTAACAACAGTTACCAGGAAAGTTTCTCCTCAACCAGAATTAAAAAACACTATATATTTATTTATGAAGACTTGGGATATGATCTCATTTTAAATTACTGCCTTTCTTTTTATTTCCTTCCACATTCCAAGTGGAATAATAGGAGAACGGCTACCTATCCGTTACTATTTGACAGTTGGGATGCTTGCTAGCGGACTCTTCACTGCAATGTTTGGATTGGGTTATTTCTATAATATCCATAATCTGTGGTTTTACATAATGGCCCAGGTAGGCACAATGTTATTTAGATACTCTTGAGTTTCCATGGTGCTGTTAAGTGTCGTATTTGGTTTTTTTCAATTGCAAATGGTGATTAGCGGTTGGATGGGAGGATCTAAGTGCTGGCATACGTTGGTGGTGGTGACAGGCAGAAATGAGAGAGTGGATAGCCCCCAGTTTTGTTTTTGAAATTTATTTATTTATAGTGGAATAAATCTTTGAAAACAAGTTCAAGTGTTTCAGACTGTGTCAAATCAGTGATCAAATCTTTGCAAGCTTAAATGTGGGCGAGTTTTGAAACAAATGTATTTACGTTTGTCAGTCTGCCAAGACCCGAGTGACGCATCTTAGCTTTCTCTGCAGGAAAATTACATTTATGCTGCTAATGATGAACAGTCTCCCACATTGGTGTGGCTGAGAACAGGCAGCTTCTGTAATGACATTAATTGTGTGGGATTTTTCAGAGCACTTGTAGATCTAACCAGGTGTCACAGGAATATTTACCGTTGACCTGAAATGGTCAGGACCAGGATATGGTTAGCACTGCTGAGTCATTATGGACAAGTCTGCACCTTGCACTGCTGTTTTCTTTGTGTTATGGCAGCGGCACTTACACTGCTGGCACGTTTGCATGGCATTGTGCAGTATGACACGAGGTACTGCAAGGTTTTATAACCATTTCACCAAGTGATCCGTTTAACTACATCACTGTGCCAGTGCTCTTGGCTTACATGGTTTCCAAGGCTGGAGCTGGCTCCTTGAAGCTTGACTGTCTGTGCCAGTGCTGCACTGCCTGATGTGGTCAGTGAATCCTGTAATACCAAGGAGGGTCTTGTACCACCAGCCTCATTGTTGGATAGAGTGAGGTTGTTTCGTTGCGTGTTCGAGTGCTCATTGTACATGTGAATTATTGTATTGTGCTCTTTGTGTTGATGTGTAATTCTAGGTGGGGAGCCTTTTGGGAGTTGAGATGAGTTAGGGTTATGATCTGTGCAACATGGAAGCTGAAATAGTTCTTACTTCAGCCCAAATATAGTATGTTAAGTGTCTCCTCCTAGTTTTTGTACAGGTCTGTTTAAGCATTTTACAGTTAATGTTCAAAATTATCCAGCCTCTGTTGAAGTTGTCTTTTTTTTTTTTTTTTTTTTTACACTTGCTTTAATTGCAAGCATGCTTTGTCGTATGTTCAAATTGATGTAAGTATTTTGTTGCTCTTTGAGTGTGAGGAATTAACTTCTCTGGCAAGTGCAATGTGATTTTTGGTAAGCGTGTGACTGAATTACAGTCTTTTGCATTTTAAATAAAACAATTGGAGAGATGTAGGTAGAGGGAAGAATCTCCACAAAACATCTTAACTTGTTTATTCCTGGAAAAGAATGCTTTCAAAATCCCCCACAAAAGTTCTAAGTTCATAGCATTTTTGTAGGCTTCCTTTTCCCAAAGCAGCACTCGACAGAAATTGTGTAGGTAACTGGTGTATTGTAGAGTATGCTTGTTTGTTATTCTTTTTATATACTTTCAGATAGCTAATGGCTTGGTGCAAACTACTGGCTGGCCAAGTGTCGTTACGTGTATTGGCAACTGGTTTGGAAAAGGAAGGTAAATAATACGTAATCCAAAGTTTTGAAAATACAAATCAATACATTCTGAACTGCAATATTATAGTCAATTTAAATATCTATCATTTGCTTCAGTGTTGGGTTTTTGGGGTTTTTTTGGATGAGACGGGTAGGTAGGTCTTTGAGAGGAATTTCCCTTATTATGTTGATTAGTTTATTTATCTGTTTGAAATATTCTCTCATGTCAAAACACTGCTCTGTGGTAGCTCTTTAGGCTGATGTTTGATTTTTTAATTTTTTTTTCTTTTAGATGAAATATTCCAGAATTAAGAATAATTCTTGCAAATATTAACTTTAAACCTATTCTTAATAAAGACTGTTATTATGCCATTTTAATGTGGAATTTTCCCTTTTTTCCTTAGTCTTTCAAAGCAGTTGTGGATCTAAAAGTATCTTTTTGTCTAATGTCTTTTTTCCTAACACAATTACAAAAACTTGAAGATTTAATTAAAGAAAAGAAAATACGTATGGCAACTGATTTAACTTTTTTTTGTCACTTTCTTTAAATAGTCTTTAAAAAAAAGAAATAAAATCTTAATCCTGCCCAGAGATCACTCACAGTGCTTATTTTGTCATACCGTACAGGAGCTTTCTGTAAATTTTTCCAAGAGCTGCTTGCTAAATCCATTGGCTCTGGTAATGGTTGATGCACGTTGCCTATAGTAATGGTACTATAGTGCCATCCCTTATAGATACGTACCATTGAATGGGCATTATTGTCAGTCACTTCAAGAGAAGGACATAAGAAAGTTAAGTATGTGCTTTCTGTATAAAATCATGGGATAACTGAGAAGATGTAGGCTCAAACTAGTTTTCTACAGTCCCTGCAGCCTTTTTGGTGAATGTTACAAGCTGCAGAGAATGATAACCGTCATACAATATTGAACAAAACTGATGAATCTGGGCAAAACAGATTTGTGTATTCAAATTTTGCTTTGTGCAAAAGCCATAGCTTTTACTTTTAAGAGGCCGTGTAGTGGACTGGTGGATAGGGCTCCAGTTTGAATGTCAATCAATAATCTGGTTCTTGTTTGTATTTTACAAGTTCCATGAAACATGAGCAGACCTCTTATGGTCTTGTCTTTAGCCAAAGGTTTAGTTCAAAATAGGTTGCTCTAGGTAAAACCCTGCAGGGGGCAAGGCAGTTTTTCCATGACTTACAATGGAAAAAAAAAAAAGAAAACCAAACTGCTAACTGTCATGACTTGAATAAGATTTATTTTTTATTTTTTTTTTTTGTCGTTTACATTCACCCAGTTGAACCTGTTCCACAGCAGCTCTAATCTGGGATTTCCAGGCAGACAGCAGTTTGATGATTCTGTTAGCAAAGCTTGTGCAGGTGTTATCTTCTTCTGGTGCCTAGCAAGTCCACAATGTGATCA
The DNA here is from genome assembly GCA_013396935.1 of Baryphthengus martii. Lineage (NCBI taxonomy): Eukaryota > Metazoa > Chordata > Aves > Coraciiformes > Momotidae > Baryphthengus > Baryphthengus martii. The sequence goes on along the minus strand of VWZK01014014.1, from coordinate 148,763 downwards.
GAAAATACTGAATTTGCTCTACCTGTCCTGCACAGATTGTTTTCTTCTGCATGATAAGTCTAACATATCCTGAAAGCATCAGATTATCGATGCAATATGTTTGCAGGAGGACTTTCTTTCCCAGAAACATCAGATTTAACGTGCGTGTGCTATGCAACATCTGCATACTTGTTTCATCTGCCTACAAAGCAATTCTGCCCAGAAATGTGCAAGCCCTGGTGGTACCTTTAAATGTAATTAAATGCAGGATGAGCTCTTTCATATGCAGAGAAGTATTCTAATACTATTTAGGTGCTTTGAATTTGCCAGGTGAGAGACTGTAGCATAAAGAAGTGGTTGGTTAAGGAAAAACAAGATTGCAGATCTTTCACTAACACCACAGATGAAGTAATTTTTGAGACACTTTTTTTCAGGATAGAAATGCTTATTGTTGGAAGAGTAAGAAATATTTGTGTTGTGGTTTTTTTGTTGGTTTTTTTTTTTAATGCAGGAGAGGTTTGATCATGGGAGTCTGGAATTCACACACTTCAGTGGGAAATATCTTGGGATCCTTAATTGCTGCTTATTGGGTGTCTACATGCTGGGGTCTCTCCTTTGTGATGCCTGGTGTAATCATTGCTGTGATGGGGATTGTTTGTTTCCTCTTTCTTATAGAACGTAAGTTCTTTATTGGGGTAGAGCCGTGGGTGGTTCATTATGGGTGGAGAACACCAGTTGTTTAAGCTAAACGATCCAGTGCAAACTATATTCCTCAAGCTATAGCAATACTTAAAGAACTTCTTCCTAGAAGAACCTGTGTATGTCTGAAGAGTTCATATGCTCAGACTCTGGCGGTGTACCTGAGAGAATAGCGCTTGAAAATTCAATCCATTGCCCTGTCATTGTTTCCCTGTCTTTAAAAATTGTTCGTGTATATCCTAGTAGAACATCCCACCAGGCTGCGGTGTATATTCTGTGCTAATGTTGAACCCACACCATCCATATTCTGTGCTGTGAAATACAGAAGTCAGCTGATAGAGCAGGTTTTGACATTTTGAATTAGAAGTTAAAAAGGAATGCCCAATCTTATCCCTACATAGACTCAGAGAGATTAGTATGAATGCTTATTTTACTGTAACTGCCCCATCTCAGGAAGTAAAAAGTTCTGCAGAAATGAATGCTGTAATGAGTTGGACCACCAGAATAGTACTTAATGTGGTTATAGGATGGGAAGGGTACTGTAGAGCACCCTGTTTTTTTTTCTCTAAAGCTATAGTTAAACATTTCTACCAGGACTACTTCTGTATTATCTGTACTGTTGGTTTATTGTCAGTAAATTACACTACTGGTAAACGTTTTAAGACATAATTCATTATGCCTGTTTTCACTATTGAGTATGCGTGATATTGTATTTCAGATCCTAAAGATATCAGTTGCTCCTGCACACCATCCAGTGTAAGTGAATGCTTTTTCTATTTTTATTTTTGCCTCCTAATACACATTTATTATGAGAGGGAAATCAGATAGACTTGTGTGGCCCTTTCATGCCAGTCTGTTATAATTTACCCTGTACTTGGGGGAATGATTGGTCTTCTGTGCTTCACTGGTAAATTGGTTGCTTGCTTTCTATTAAAGCAATATGAATCAAGAGGTGAATGAGCTTATTTTTACTTCAGGTTTTGGAGGAGATGATCCTAAAACAGTAAATCAAATCAAAACTGTTGGTGTTTTTTTTGTTGTTGTCGTTTGGTTTTTGGTTTTGTTTTTTTTAGTCTTACTTTCCTCCAGTGTTCCTGGGCATCTTCAGAATGTCTTTTCCAACCTAGATGATTCTATAATTTTTGACCTGTCTTCTGCCGTTGTCTTCCTTACTTAGATATGGCATGATGTGATAGCTGCCAGCCATACTCTGTGAAGGGTTTCAGTGTTTGAGAACCCTGTATTAGGCACTGAAGAAAGAGCAAAGAGCCCCTTTGCTGACATAACATCAGTGAGCTACGCAACTATGGGCTTGGGGTTGGAAAGTGGGATGTTCCCTTGGGTAGAGGGAAGGACAGTAGGAGCATATGCCTAGGGGGAAGGAAGAAGCAAGGGATAGATATGAACCTGAGGTGAAGAGATTGGAGCATTGTCTGTGACAATGAGCGTAGTCATGATCTAATAAAACTAAATTTAATCAAAACTGACATTAAGAACTGTGAAGACGAGAGAGACATAACCCATGCTTGACAAATCAGTGCTTTAGTTTTTGTGGCATCACAGAATAATTCAGTTTGGAAGGAACAGGACCTCTGATCATTGTATGGTCCTACTCTCTGCTTGTAGTAGGTCTAAATTTGATAGAGGGTCAAATTGGTCAGAGCTTTCCTGTCAAATTTGGACATCCTGAAGGATGGAGATGCTGTTTATACATATATGATCTTTTGTTTTTTTTCTTTAAATATACAGTGGATTTTTAAAATGCATTGATCATTGAACATTGCACATGTTTTACTGGCATCAAGACAGTGGATCTCGCTATTGTATATTGCAAGGCTTAAATTTTGGCAAGGTAATGATCTTCCATGAGCTGTAAAAATACTATCTCTCTCTCACACACACACACCCCAGCTGTGGAGTGCATACTGCCTGGATCACAAGGGAAAATGTGACTATCGACACAAGAGTCTGAAAATCGAGCATCAGAGATTGACCACTTAAGGCATTATTGAAGCAGGATTGAAGTGTGTGTGTGCCAATGTCTAAGCTTTCTTTGGGTTACTGAACATCGTGTGTATACTTCCTTGTGGTTAAGCTCTGGTACAAAACAAAAGTTCATAAGACTTTTTATGTACTTAGTATTAAGTAATGTAGAAAGCCATGCCAGTGATGAAAAGATGTACCTTAGAAAGCTTTAGCTACTGCATGAGAAGATGGTTCCTTTCTTGCCTCATGTAGCTGTGACCCAAGAGGAGAGAGGCAATCCAAACAGAATGAGAGGAAAATAAGAGGCAAGGAAACAAAAAAAGAGTGCATTAGGAAGACCAACTGGGTATAACTTCTCATAACAGAATGTCATTTGTAGCTCAGTTGTGTTTTGGAGCATGTTTGCAGATTCATCTCTGTTTCGCATTCCATAAGACTCTGCTATGTGTTTGTCTCAAAATCTAGAGCGTCGTGTTGCTCCAGGCACTTTCTCCCTTGGCACCCAGGGATCTGTGAGCAATCAGGCTTGCCACATTTTCAGCTAGTTCTTTGGAAGAATAGTAGGGAGAGACTGGCAAAGGTGGTCTTAAGGTTTCCCGTGGATGAGGGCAAGTCAGGGCTGTTGGGGAAAGTGTTGGAGGGAAGGTCCTGTGGGAATTCCCATGTATGTTTTCCAAGGCTTGGGGTTTACACATGGCGATTGTCTGCACGTGTAGGTATATATGAACAATACCTTTTAGTTGCAAGTCTTGCAGGTAGGTTGTACAGGGATGATTGCTATTTTTTTGCCACCCCTTCAATAGTTTCAGATAGATGACTTTTTTCGATTTTTAAATGCTCTCTTCTTCAATAGTTACTGAAGGCAACTTTTCTAGTCTGTGTTATCTCTTCTTTACCAGCTAATGTTTGGGTTTTTTCTCCTCATGAAGTACTCCCGATAAAGGTTCTGAATACTTTAGTGGTTTGTGGAACTCATATTCTTAGTTTCTTATTGTGAGACAAGATGTGCTCACAGTGTGCTCTGTCTTTTTCTTTTAATTCTCTTTCATTTCTTAAAAGTAACTTCTGTCAAGTACGAGAATTTAAGTGACTTAGAGACTCTTAACAGAAGGCATTTTTTTCCTTAGCTTTTATATAGTTCAGAAATGTTTCCATGACCAGCTGCTGTTCATAATACCTAGAGCATACAGTTTACAGAATTTACTGTTAAGCTTTGTGGAAATAAATGTTTGTCATTTGTTTCAAATACACTTTTACTGGAAAGCATAACTAAAGAGTTCTGCACAATGTTGCTAGTACGTCTCAAAGAGCTGATATGGAAAAATTTGACATCCAATCCCTACTTGCTGTGGTGTTTTTAACAAAAATTTAGTATCCTAGCAGCGTTTTTTCCTTCCACTCACCACCCTTTTCCCCAGTCCCAGAAAAGAGCTAGTGTTTGACCTCATCTTCTCTAGGGCACTGGCGAGATCACAGCTTCAGGCACAGTCTTGTTGTGTGGAGATGAATTTGACCTTCTGTTTCCCTGGAAACCTTGCTTTCTAGAGCAATAAGCATCACCTTCTTCCTTCCCTATTCCGTGTATTCACATCAGCAAATCTTGGAGGTTTAGAAAAGTGCTTCCGCACCTGCCTTGGACCCTTCTCAGACTAAGATTCACTATTGTCTTGGGAAGCCGTATGCCTTTTGAATTGCCTGAATACCTCTCTTCAGACCTGTGTGGTCTGCAAAGTAAAGTGGATTCTAAAGTCTTAGTGAATAGGGCTCACAGCTTCTGTTCGCTGTAGGGAGAGGTTTTAGGAATGAAGCAAACTAGTAAGGTAAGAGTAGAAGTTCAGGAAGATCTCCTACAAATGCAGATGCGGTAATGAGAATGTCTGACTGTAAAGAAAACTGATTGCTAACTGAAGGAAGGTTCACATAGTAAATTAGACTGTTATTACCAGGAATAAAAAAATTTCAGCCATGTTGCCCGAGAGGTAGAATTTGCTGGCAGGCATAAAATGCTAGCTGCCTTTTTCGCTCACTCATTTTAATGACAACCTGAACAACCTGTGTGCTTTTGCAAATAGTTAGAATATTTTTTTTTCTAAAACATTGAATAAACGTGCACACTTCCTTTGCTCATAAGACCGCAGTAGGTCACTTTAGACAGACATCTTGATTAGGTGCAGGCAGCTCTGTCAGCTGGTGCCAAAAGCTGAACCTCATTGTGGAAGAATGAGGTCAGTTAAATTTAAGCACAACTGAAATAAATGCCCAGGACTTAGGGTAAATTTATATGAGATTCATAGATCAGATTCGCCTCTGTGTGATGTCACTGTCTTGGATGAATTTGGTCTACTGTTTATTTGCAGCATGATCGTGAGCCCAATATTTCCACAGAATTTGTAGTGGTGAGTAATCTGATTTCATTGAGTTGTCCAGAAGCACAGATGGGGAGCCAGGCACAGAGCCTTGAATGCACAGTTCTTACTCTTTATTCCCTGATTTCTCGATTCATTTGCTTGTATTCACCTTGGCTCTGATTTATAAATCTAAAATTTGTTTCAAAACAAATATTTGAGTACAATAAGGTGCTTTTAAATGCTAGCCTTGGAGGCTTAATCTATGACTTTCCAAAAGGCTATTCCTATGACAAATGTGAGAAGTCAGTGTGCTTTATTGAGCATGGGTGCACTTTCATAGTGAAAGTTAGAGTAGATTTAACAGCATTTGTGAAATGTAATGATTTATAAATGTTTTTATTGCTTCTCATCTTTTCTCCCTGTACTTTTTTTTAATAAGTAAACATGTTGCTTGCAGCATGTTCATACAGACCTGTCTTTGTGTTCTAGGAACTTTCTTTAACCTGACTTTGCGTTTCCAGGAAACTTCATTCACTGAAACTCCTGTGGCAAAGTGCTTGTGCATTTAAAAGATACTAGACTTCAATTTTTATCTTCTGAAAAGGAGAAAGAAGTCTAAGTATTAAATATACAGTCTCTCGGTCTAGTCCTTTTCCTCAGACATTTCCTCCTTACAACAGTAAATCTTATTTTTGACAGTCAAATGAAGAAGTCTTTTTTTTTTCCTCTGCTGAGCTGCTGAATCAAGATGTAGATTACGTCTCTAGATAATGGATTTTCTTCCCCACAGATTATTATAAATCACTTTTTTGACAAGAGCCTAATTTTCTGTAAGATAAAATATAAAAATCTCTTTCATCAGACCCTGGGGGTTTGAGTGTTTTTTATTTTGGGGAATGCGTGCCTAAGACTGTTTGTGCCTCAGCTCTGCACTGAGCAACAGAAATACTTCAGCTTATCCTCAAATGTTTTTTACCTTCTTAGAAGGATTTGGTTGATAAATGGCAGTTTGTCTAAAGAATACTGCAATGGATATCCTTGTATTTTTGTCAGGGAATAATTACTTAGTGCACGGGCATCCCTTTTTTTATTGCTGGTGGTGAGTTGTGGGGGATTTATTTGGGACAGGATTTGGTGGGGGATTTTTGGTGTTACGGTTTGTTTGGGGTTTTTTTGTTGTTTGTTTGGGTTTTTTGTTTGTTTTATTTTTGTTGTCTTATTAATGTACCATCCAGAGTGTGATGAGACACTTAAGCATCTCATCCCTGAGGAATGCACACTGCTTCTTGTGATTGTAGCAATGGGTTGTCCCTACCTGACTGAAGACCTACTTTGAAGCTTTATGTTTAATTTGTTGGACAAACTTTAATGTCCCTGGTAAATCTTTTTAGACCAAGAATCTCAGAATTATGTTTTCCAGTGAGTGTAATTTTGATGTGAACTGATACACTAATGCACTTGTTAATGAGTAAGCACAAAAAGCAGGTCCAGATTTCTGTACTGAACATGCTGAAGGTGCTGAGACTCTTCATTAGCCCTCTTACCCACAAGAGCAGGGTCCATTTCTGGGTTAGAAGAATATAGTGAGGACGAGCTGAAGGGATAAACTTTTATGTTGAAGGGACAGAGAAATGAAAAATGAAGGTTTTCCTGAAATAAATCAGCCTCTATAGTGGCTAGTAGGATTGTCTGCTTATGAGAAAAAGCTAAGTTTGCAATGTCAATGCAAGTTCAGTAGAGGAAAAAGCAGCTAGAGTTATTAACAATAATATCACTGTGCTTTGAATTCAGTATGATGCTTCTATATAAAATTGGTATGAAGTTAGCCTTCAAATAAATTTGTGATTGCATTTTATGTACAGTATGTATATAGGTCTGCATAAGAACTTTAAAACCCCAAAATACACGGTCACTAAAATAAAGACCCTCCATTTGAGATTATGTAACAATGCACAAAGACTTTTGTTGCAGGGAAATTAACGACACTGGTGTAATCCTCTATAAACCGAGCAACTAAGGTATGGGGATTTTTGGTTTGATTATTTTTTTTCAGAGTTCTAAAACCTTCCTGAATGGTTCATCTCGATTCAGAGTCCAGATGCCAACCTTAAATGCTAAGGAAACCAGCAAACCTCAGGTAAAATATAACATATTGTTGTAAAATAGTATAGAAGACTTCCTAACGCTCACTTGGAGTATTTCCAGTAGATTTAGTATTGGTAAAGATTGCTCTTCCTTTTATGATGCCACAGTCTGCTTCCATCTTCCTACACAAATGGAACTTCAGATGAGGGAACTAAACACTATCTAACACTATAAACTGAGCTGAATAAACCAGCATGCTATCTCAGTTATCTGGTCTTGTGAACCTCATAACGTTCCAGCAAAAGTAATGCCCTGCACAGTATTTTAAAGATAGCCATTTGAAATCTCTAAACTACTTATATTGCGTTTGTCCTCACCTTGAAGTCTCACATCTCTCTCTTTTTAATATAATAGATGTATGTACTTGCAAGTGTATACGTATACTAGAAGCAGAATTCTGATTTGCCCATTTGTGAGCAAAAAGATGTTTTATCTAGTGCTGAACATTACCGAAAATTTGCATTTATACTTTTGTATTTGCATTCAGTACACTTGGCACATCATATCCCAAAAGAATAGCGCTTTTTTTTTCCAGTTCTTTCAAACCTTTACAGAAAAATAGAAACTTCCTGTTCTTTTCATCCTTTTCCTATTGAATAATAATCAGCATTCACAGGATATAATAGTCAGTGTTGATGAAAAGGTTTTGAAATTTTTGCTAAGGAAACACTTCACTCATAATTTTGATGAGTCCAGCTTAAACCCCCTCTGTACTGAGTTTGTGTTCCTTTTGAGCTGCCCAAGAACAGCCCAGAAACCACTTGGTAATACTATTTCAACACCAGGTGGAAGGTAAAGGAAGAAGATACAAGAATATCAGTAGGTGACTTTAGACAAGTCATGAAGACAGAGGTAAAATATAGTCAGAAAATTAGCAGACAAAGATTTCTGATTGAACTCTGCCGGTACCTCTGCTATCAGCCAGTGCGAAGAATCTGCTTCACAGATGGGCAAGGAGAACCTGCCCCCACTCACACTGACTGGTGCTCCCTTGTGAGCAGGACAGAGATAACAAAGCACCAGAGCACTTGCTGGCAATCCTGTCAATATTCTCCCTTCCCCCACCCCGGCCACAGGCTGGGTCATATGTTCGCAATACGGAATGCTAACACGGTTTAAGAATAAATGAGTAAAACCTTAAAAATTCTTGCTTGTCACTGTTTGGGACCCCCTGATTTTCTGCCAGTGGCAGAAGATAATCATTTTCCTGTCAAAGCAGAGTTGATCTTTCTTTCTTTCCAGTGGTTGTGTTATGGTTCTGCTGAGCTGATTATCGCAGCCAGCTTTTGTGCCTGTACAAACAACAGATGTTTTGCATTTATGAGCTGATTCCCTCCAAGCATACTAGAATGGCAGCTTTTACTGATTTTCATTGACCTCGTCAATTACTGTAAAAAGAAAGCAAATATTCAGGATATGCAGTGATTGAAAGCAGAATGTGTTTTGGCTGCGTGACCTGAATACCTCTCTGTGTTCATTACTGCTTATGTAAGGTTGGCCTCTGAAAAATTACACAAAATTGAGGGATAATGAATCCTTCCCCAGGGATCAGGAGTGTGCCATATGCTGAATCACACTCTGTGACAGACTGGCAAGGCTAAACAACGTTATTTCTGCCAAGCACAAACTGCTGGGTTTATTTATCATTTACCTACATGCAACATAAAAACCTCATAGTGTCAATAAAAGTTTCCAGCATTAGTTGCTGAATAAGTTATTTGGACTTTGGTCACTTCAATACTTAACCCACTCTTCTTAGTGGGCTTAGAGCTACCTATCTGAGAAATGAGCAGCATTACCTCAGGCAATCCTGGTTAAGTTTGCTGCGCAAATTGTGCAAGAGACATTCACTTACTATCTAGAAGTGTCTTCCATTGAATCCAGTGGGGAGCTCCACTGCTAAAGCCCTTCTTTTCTTTTTCTGTGTACAGCTGTAAGAGGTAAATTTCTAGCTCTGTTCTGAGAGTTCACTTCAGTGCAGTGGGTGGATAAAAATAACAAGATATCCTCATAGCTAGATAGGGGCAGCTCGTTGTTGAGTGATGACTTGCTCCACAAATATTATTAGCAGCCAGTGGAATTATTAGACTAAAATCCTTTCTAGTGCAGAAAAGAACTCAGAATACACAACTTAAGTAATACTGGTAAACTCCAGGCTTTTATAATTTGTGGATTCCAGTGCTCAAATGAAACAGGCCTGAAGAAGTGATTGCTTAACATGAAGCACTCGGTGTTCGTAACACAACTGGGAAGGTGGTCTGTATTTAAATTGGTGAATAAGATGATGTTACAGAATCTGAAAAAAGGGCTCAATATTTGTACAGAAGGAAGACAATGCATACTTTTATACGGGAATATATTGTAGCATTCAGTAGATTGTCAGTTTTAATTAGAATACATTTATGGAATGGGGTTTTTTGGTTTGTTCCATATAGACCATACTCTAGAATGTGTTTTTTTGCAGCTTGAAATTGTTCCACAATAGAGCAGAAACTTGATTCCATACCAGAGTGTATGCAGTCAGGCATGAACAATAAGGCTTGTTTGACCTGGTATTCTGTATATACTCTATACTCTTTACATATATTCTGCATATTTGAATCAAGATGTTTTTAAAAGCTGTAACATTCTATGATAAAATAGATAATTTAAAAAAAAACGAAACAAACACTTCAGAATTATTTGATATCATGATACCTGTTTTGATGCACTGTTCCTTTCTTTTTCATATGGTGTTGCTGGGGAAAATTGCAGGATCCAGAGATGCAGCATTTGCTTATTGACAGTGAAAACTGCAATGTGTCACTGAACTCCAGCACTGTGGTCACTGGGGAAGGCAGACATCGGACATCAGCTATAAGCTTCCTTGGAGCCTTGCGAATACCTGTGAGTACACATGCTGTTCTTGCCTGTTCCTCTAAGAATTAAGTTTTGCGCCAGAATTCATATTTCCATGAAGTTCTAGATGGAGTGGTAGGTGACGTTAACTTTGCTTCACAAGAGTTGATTGGCAACTCTGGTATGTGTAGGCTAAAGCAGATTCTGGTACACAAGACAAGGTGTCCCCCTCTCAGAGGACTGAAGATTGGTACAAGAGAAGTCTCTTCCCCAGTAAGCAGATGGCATAAGCGCATTGTTTCCATTTTGGAAACTACAAGCATCTAGGCTCCAGTATCCAGATAAGCTGCTTTATTTTTCCCATTATAATTATATATTTCTTCTCATTATAACTAGTACTAGAGCAGCCTATAATGTAAAAAGTTTACTGTTCTTGGTTAATGACACATGGATATTAAGGATGGGATAGCAGGCTGAGTCTATAACCACTTCTCTGCATCAGAACTTCCTTCTGTGGCTTCCCTTTTACACTCCTCAACCTTGGTTTTTAAAAGCTTGAATTTTATCATCTATTGTACGGTTTATATTGAGATGTTTCTGACAGCTCAAACATTCAGACTGCTCTCTTTAGGTCAGGTACCAAGAGGTTGTCCTCCCAGCTTAAAGCCTAGCAGCTTCAGTAGGTTGCACAAGTAAAATTACATACAAATTGATTTGGACCAGGTATAAATGTAGGGGAAGAAATCTCCAGCACCAAACCACTATGTTCCTGCATCTTCTCACCCTGTCCAGTCTGGGCCTCTGTCTCAACTGTTTTTCCTGTGGCAAAGTGGAAGTAATGGGTAGAAAAATTGCTGCTGCTGCTGCCACCTGGAATCTTTGTAGCTTTGTGGTATTTTTGCTGCCTGTGGGGAGGGATCACAGCTGTATGTGAAGTAGAGCCAGCTGTGTATCTGCGTTGTCCATGCTGATAACTGCAGTGCTCCGTACCAGGGATTTGTGAAATCTGGTTTCAAACGAAAATAGATTAGATGGTGAGGGGAATGAAGGTAGGTTAATTTGACTGTTTGTTTGCAACTCTGTGCAGTAAGTATACTTTTCATATACCCAGCAGGAAAGATGAAACAAATTAGTGTTTTAAATAGGCAAATGCCTTCTCTGTGCTCTTACCATATACTGATTTGAACTGTGTCATACTGGTTAGATGGCTTTTTGTAAGGAGGTAAACAATAAGAGAGAATTCTTAGACCTATCTGAAGGAAAGATCTAAACAATGCAAAAGTATGCCATTCTCTCTGGAATAAACTCCAAATTAGCTGTAGCACTATATAAAAACTCATTACGTGAGGAAAATAAATGACATAGGTGTCTCAAACAGTATCAAATTCTTCCTGTTCATTTCAATGTTCTTTATTCAGTCAGTTCAATAAAATTAAGAGAATGAAAGATACTGAAGTGAAATACCACAGCGTGCTCTGATTGTAGGTTTTGTATTCTCAGGGGAAGAATGCTTCTTGGGAATTCCTGAGAGGGAAAGAAAAGCCTAAATGCTTCTTAGAAACCATTTCCATCATGGTCTTTGAAAGTAAATAGCAGCCTTTGTCAAGATACTAACTTCCTATTTCCTTTGTTCTCTCAGGGAGTCATAGAGTTCTCCCTTTGTCTTCTGTTTGCAAAGTTGGTGAGCTATACTTTCCTCTTCTGGCTTCCACTCTATATCACAAATGTGGGTAAGTATCACAGCAAGGGGATGCAAAATTATGACTACAAAGTGTCTGGAAGCGAGAGCTTGAAATAAATATGAAAATAAACATTACTGCTTCTGAAATAAGCTATCTTTGCTACAGTGGCAGGAGAGTTGTAAGTCACCAGCTAAGATATTTCTCAGTTTTATGAATTCAGTATTATGAGAGGGCATTTTCAAAACAAAGAAAGAATTTGGCTTGTCTTCAACAATTTGACGCATCAATGCTGTGTCTTTGGCTCTTGCAGACCAAACAAAAAGGCTTACTTAAGTGATCCAAATGTACATTAATCATGCTTTTAGAGCAAAGAGCCTCACAAGCATTCGTTAACTGTTTATGAATCTGTGGCTGTTCATAAATGGGAATATTTAGTCCAGACTTTCACGATCAACAGCTCTATTGCCTGGACTGTATCTATAAAGTGACGAACTGTCCCGCCATGAGTGTAATTGCATTCAAAGGGCCATATCTCTGAATACCCAGTTATGCTACATTCTTATTTGTCATATACAGTGGCAGTAGCTTATTTCTGTGAGCGATCAGTACTGCCATAAAATGCCTTTGTGCTAGCATGACAAGACTGTGTTGAGAGTTCTATGTTTTGTAGTCTGGAAATGAAACAAATGTTTGTCTTCTGTCACTAGAGCATCTTGATGCCAAAAGAGCTGGGGACCTTTCTACGCTGTTTGATGTGGGTGGAATCTTCGGTAAGTTTAATGTATTAGTATTTCATCCTTAATCAGACTAGTTCAAGAAAAGCTGTGGTATGCTCAGCCTACGTACATTATTAATCCTTGTGCCTGATGTCCACTGAAGAAGATTGGCAGTAAAGGTACTGAATTGAAAACTGGGCTGGTTATTGAAAACCTAGCAAAATACCTTTAAATTGAAGGTGATATTGTCCGGTACAGAGTGTAAGAGTCGCATATTACGGAGTCTTTTGACTTCATCAGCCCTGTCTCATGAGTCTTGGTCATGCCACCTGTCAAAATATCTTCCATTTGTCACTCTAACATAACAGAACCATCCTTGCTTGTACAGCTGTGCATTTTTTGTTGGCACAGAGATGAATGGCTACGGGTGTTTCATTTTCATTTGTTTGTTTTTTTTTTTTCTTGATGCTTCATAGAACTGCATGTGATAAAACTGGATGACTGTAATAATAATAAGGATGAGACTACTTTTTTGTAGTATGTGAGGTGACCACTGAATAATTAAATTTTTATGCCAGTACAGACAGAATAGCTCACAATAAAACAAGCATCATCATCTTGATGCCTGGCTGATTTGAGACACACCCACACACCCATCCGCTTCCCACCTTCCCTAGTTCCCTTATGGAGATAATCCCTGTATCAGTCTACTGGAAAACTATACTCATGATGGAGGAGTTTTGCTGGATCAAGAGTTATATAGACCCTGATGGTTCAAGATGCAGGTGTCAAGGTGTGTTGTAGTTGCTGTTCTAGTCTTGTGCTGGATGTGACTTTTGCCATTTCTCACTGCTTATTTCATCCCAGAGAGCTAGAAGCCAGAATCAGTAGTATCTTAGAGATGTGGAATGACTTCTTTCAGCAGCATCTTATTCCACTGGGAATACAAGCTTAACAACATGCCTGTGCTGCTTGAACCTTTGACCTTTACATTTAAATTCAAATGGGGTGTGTGCACTTTGGAGATGGGCAACTGGGAAGGGAGAGGCAAGCCCATCAATATTTAGGAATCTGGAGAATCCAGAGAACGCCCTTTCCTCCTCCGTGTACCAAGTTCCCTTTATATCATTTTGGCAGCTCCTTCCCTCAGACCTTCCAGCCCCCTCCAATTAGTAGTCCTGTGTACAGTCGATGGCAAACACAAGAAGTAGGGAGAATTAAAGAACCTGGAGTCACTCACTACCTGGAGAGAAAACCAAATATTTGGTCTAGATAGATCTAGAATAGCTCGTTTCTCCTGGTTGCAGTGCGACATGGACAGAGCACTTGGCAGCCAAGTTTACTGTTGCATGTGAGGAGTTAAGAGACCAGTGAGTAGCTGGGCACAGCTGGATTCCAGAATACCAGCAGTGGGGCCACATGGCACCTGGCAAAAAAGCTTTTTGCATTCAAAAGCAGCAGAGCAATGATTTCTAAATATTTCTTCCATCTCTGTTCCACCCCCACCCCTGTCTATTTGGTTGGAATAAACAATGAGGAAGAACTACCTGCTTCTGTCATCTTCCAAGTCAAACCCAATTGGATTAATAAGGGTATTTCTAAGTCCAAATTATGTTGTCAGTCTCATACTCCATGCTGCTTTGTATAACTGTATGTTAAAAGTCATACTGTACTGTTTTAATCTGGGTTGGGTTTCATTAAGTATAACTCATGTCTTTTGTGTAAAACATGCCGAGTGTTTTCCTCACACACCTATGTCTTCTTTCAGGTGGAATTTTGGCAGGCCTGATTTCAGACAGGCTGGAGAAGAGGGCATCAACCTGTGGCATGATGTTACTGCTTGCAGCACCCACAGTAAGAGTTTGTCCCTCTTACAGCTGTGGCTGAGACTCTGACAGCATTCTTTTTGGAAGTTCTGCAGACAGCGTCTTCTAACTTGGATATAAAGAGTTCAGTCCAGGTTAAAAGCTGGGATGAAAAGTCGAACATTTGAGCAAGTGTAGACATTGGGGCTGCCATTACTAAACAAGCAAACAGGTCTAATGGATTGCTTGTTGTAGGATTATATGGAAAACTTACCGCTCTCTTGTAATATTTGATGTTCAGTTCTTAAGCAGAATTTTAGGTGCTCAAAGGCTAAAATTTTTATGATATAACTGTTGGAAAACTGGCAGTTGGACACGTGAGATGCATTTCTCTTTGATTCTTTTGTGAACAGTATTCTGTCCTCTGTTGAGGCTGGCAGTTTGAGAGTTTAAAATAGAGTGGTCTCGTAACACAGCCCTTTCTTCTGAAAGGACATACTGGGGAATAGGAGCATAGCCCTTACCTCCCTCCTGCATCCCATTGAACAATCATTCTATTGTGGTCTGAAAAGGTTTATTAAAACCTAGAACTAACTTTCACATAATACAACAAGATATTTTGTAGTTCACGTGGGGGAAGATGGGGAACCGAGGATTAGTCTGTGTGACAGTATTCAGCATGCTTGGTTTTTTCATCTTTACAGTTGTACATGTTCTCTGCAGTCAGTAAAATGGGCGTTGAGGCTACTGTAGGTGAGTATTTTAAAATTATTTTCTGCCTGGCTTTCTGTGAACTTTTAATTTTTGATCTCTTGATGTCTCTCCTTTTTTTTCTTTCTTTTGATTTTATGTTTTCCCTGAGAGGAGGAAAGATGGAATCAAATTCCCTAGATTTTGTCTTGCAGGTTTTTTTATGGGGTAAGGAAGGAAAGGCTAGGAAATGAATAAGAGGGTGGCATGGGAACAGTGATGTAGTTAATATTAGTATTCTTTCTGGAGCTTGTGGTCTGAGCACAGACTTTATTGTATTCTCTATACCAAATGTCAGGAGACTGCTCGTAGTACTTTCGACAGCAACGTTAACTTAACTTGTATAGGCTGAGTTCAGTTGCAGCTTTCTATCTGTTACCTCAAAACAAAAGTTGAAACACAAGTGCTGACAGTTAAGTTTTAGGGCCTTCTGGTGCTTGGTGCTGTACAAACAGAGAAGAGGTTTATGAGTAGATCCTATGAGCATCCCGTGCTTTTAGGGTGAGTTTAGTCAGATTTTCTGCTTTCTCAGACCTACCAGGATCAGTAAAGATCCTGGGAAGTGCCTTTTGACTCAGTACCATCTCCTTATATCTGTGAATTCACGTTATGCAGTAAGCATTGAAGGGAGTTAGGAATGTATGTTACTTTTCCTCTTTTCCCAATTCTGTAATGGAGTCGGGGGAGCCAAGGAAGGGTTAAACCACGTGAGAACCATAAGCTGTGATGTCTTCTGTTGTTATGGTCAAGGGTCTTTCAGGAAACTCAACATTTTCCATTTTTGTCAACTTGCAACAGTGATGCTGCTTATCAGTGGTGCCCTGGTGAATGGCCCTTATGCGCTGATCACCACTGCTGTCTCTGCGGACTTGGTGAGTTTTGCTTCCCCTCCACTTCCAGAGTAGCAGCTTTGGCCTCCAAAGAGAGCCCTTTGACTTCTGCAGGGTTGTCAGTGAAGGCACTGCATTGTCCCAAAGCAAAGGGATAAGGCGCTGGACAGGCAATGCTGAACTCGGCCATTTAGATTGGTTTAGAGTTCATGTAGTGATATGAATAAGTGTCTTTCTTACTTTTGAGAGACTTCTAAATTACTCATGCCTACTAACAAGGCAGACCAAATCTTGTAAATGACAGCCTAGAATGAATGTGAAAGTTGCACGGAAAAGTAGGTCCCTGTAGAAGTGCCTTCTGCCCTTTTATACTTAAGTGCGAGTAGAAGCTGTATCTGTGTGAGAGATGAGCTGGAGACTTCATTCCCATCAGCGCAGAAAGCTGTACCTGAAACATACCTTCACTTTTGTCCATGCTACTCCCTGCCCTTTTTTGTACAGTTACTCTGCTTGCCGGTGCTTTCATCTGGATCAGGTCAGTCAAGTCATAAATGCCATGTGAAAACCTTGACCCTTGTACCCTTCATTAGGTAGACTTTGGAAGGTTGCTTTCAAAGATATTGATTTCTTAAGGCACCAGGCAAAAGGCAAAAGTCTCTAACGACAAATGCCTTAAATATAGGAAAGGAAGAAGGACAGAAATCTCCAAATGCTTTCTGGGGCGCTATACTTGGCCTGGAGGTCTTGACAAGACAAAGAAGGCCGCTATGCTTTGCCCATTTTATCCTTTGCTTTGTTGAAGGGGCTGCTCGCTAGAAAGTGAGGCGTGACATGGCAAGATCCCTGTCGGGCCCTGGAGAAGAGAGTTGAAACTGCCAACCAATTCCTCAAATGTCAGCAACCAGACATTTGACATGAGGAAATGTAAATCACTGATTACCTGACTGGATTCTCCTCAGCCTACTGGAGATAAAGGACTGTTTCTTCTGAACAGTTCAGAGAACTGCTGATTTTCTCTGTGTTTCTACTAACTCACTCCCTGTTTTATTCTGAAGACCCGCCTTCTAAAATGGGGACTGAACAACTTCTTTTGTCTCAAGACTTCCCTGAATTAGCATATCAGTATAAATCCATAATTCTGGTACCTCCGGTATTCCTGTCACAGCAGTGATCGTTTTGTTTGGCTGCGTTTGTTGTTCCACAGAGCTTTACTGTATTAGCAGGGGAAAAGAGGGCAGTGTAAACAGCCTTGCAGCTTAATGCGAAGCTGAAGTGCTGTCCTTGTTGCTTGAATCCACAGTGTGCAGAACAGAAAGCTTCTTGACTCCTGTGGTTTAAATAACATGATTTAACTCCTTAACAAAGGAGTATGCTGTAGGTAACAGGTTGGTGGGCTTCTTTAAATAGAGATAAAAGGGTCTGAGCTAAGATATCTCAGGCACCTTCACAATGTACATCTAATGTGGAGGGGTGTGAGCTAGGTAATGTTGTAAGGACTTTTTCAGAGTTCAGCTCGGGATGGGTCTAAGCAGTCTTTGTCACTTTAGGGTACCCATAAGAGCCTGAAGGGGAATGCGAGAGCCTTGTCCACAGTGACAGCGATCATCGATGGAACGGGATCTGTAGGTAAGCCAGGGCTATAAGATAGCCTGACATAGCTGTGGTAGGTTAAAACAAAGGATCTTTGAGAAACTAGGCTCTCACCAGTGCACAGTTTGCAAGGAGTCGCTACAGCTTTGGAAATGGGAGAGTAGAGCAAACTCAGCTTTAAATCTCTCTAGTGGTCCCACACCTGAGGGAGGGAGGAAGGGAGCGGTAGCCCGATACTGGGCACAGACAGCAAAAGTAGATGCCGTTGGGCTGTTTCTGAGATCGAGGATGTTTTATAAATGCCCTCTACACTGGTATCTGCAAGGGAAAATTGAGTAGGATTCAGCTTAATACTGGATGGGCATTTTGCTGAGGCAAAAGCAGGCATTTCTCAAACTTCTGGTCTTCCAGGTTCCCTTGTTGTTAGGTTTCCCATTGGCTCTCAGCTGTACCAGTAAGGTTTCTGGGACTTTTTAATACATCAGGTAATACTGAGTTAACTGGGTGAAGAAGTTGATTTTCTACCTCAGAGTAACTGTCTTCCAGCAGAGTAAATCTTACGTTGCATCATTCTGACAGTATCAATATTATATTTTAGGTGCGGCTTTGGGGCCTCTCTTAGCTGGCCTTATTTCCCCATCTGGTTGGAACAACGTGTTCTACATGCTCATGGTGGCCGATGCATGTGCCTTGCTAGTAAGTCTAAGAATACTGTTTAGTTGTCATGTGTTTAGTTGTTTGTGCTAAACTATCTTAAAATGCAAATTTTCCTGTTGCAATTTCGATACTCTGTCTTATAAGAAGCTTCCAGTTGTGTAGGAAATTTTCAGTTACAAAGAGCAAATCTAGTCATCTTGAAATTTTCATCTCATTTTAGTCAAAAGTGCAGATTAGTTCTGAGGCGCTTCGATCCCTGCGCAAATACACATCTGTTATTTGCTGACTGAGCATATTACAGCAGGCGTAAGTGTAAGCAAACCTTCATATATAGACCTAGAAGATGCCTCATATTCCTCTCACGGAAGAATTACTTCTTTTTTCTTTAAAGCTGGTTTAGCAAAGCAGTAATGAATGTTTTGCTACACTGCTGTAGCACCAAAATCACCGTGGTGCTGAAGCTGTTGAGAGTTAATACATCGTGTTTTCCAGATGGGCCCTAAAACTGCTGTGCTAGGTTAGACAAAAAACTGGCATCCTTACTTCTGACAGTAACCAGGAGCAGATGTTTAGGGAAAAAGGAGTGCAACATGCACATGGTGACTCGGTACAAAGCACATCCATTTTCTTTTTTTTTTTTTTTTTCCCCATCTGAGATCCTGTATGATTGATAGTAAGATCTGGAAAGGTAGAAGATTTTTTCCTTTTTTTTTTTTTTAACTTCTGACTTGCTCAGCTTTGCTTTTAAAGACCAAAGAAGACATGAAATGGGCAAGGTGAGTCTTGCTGCCCCTTTTGAAGTCAGTCTTGCTGCACCCACCTGTAGGTTAACGTGTAGGTTACATATTTGCATTTGCCACAGGTTTCCCTGGCAGGCGTCGGTGCCAGCTTTGTTCTCTAGCAGAGCAGAATGCTGCTTTGACTACCTCAGAGATGTCCTGAAGTGTCACCTACTTATCCTCTCCTTTTGAAGTCGTAAGTGGAAGTGCCCATAAAAAGGCAGGGTGACTGTGAAACACTTCAGAAATCCTTCTGCCTGCTGATTGTGCCCTGTGCTTGCAGGGAGTGGCACTGAGCTCTCTGCTCCTGCAGAGGAGCTAATGCCGAGTGTCTGACCACTCTTTCCTGAAACAAGCAAAGCAGAAAGTCTTTGAGTTGCAGTTGAGGGTTTGGGTTTTTTTTCTAAAATCAAGTTAACTCTAAAAGTTTAAAGTAAATTTTTCCACATTTAAGATGGGAAATACCTGGAAATTAAGTGAATAAATTAGGTAAGTTAATAGTTGAAGTATGTTGCCGCCGGTAGCAGCTCTATAAATCCTCATTTGTGCTGTTTTCAGCGTGCTGCAGAGTGAGGGTTGGGAGACTGTCACAGTTTTCCAAAGTAGACTTCAAGCTTTGCTTTTTTTTCCTTTTAGAGTTATTTATTAAAATCAAATGAAAAAAAATCCCACATTTCTTTGCAGCATTTGGTAAAATGCCTTTGTAAAGCTCTGTTTTTAAGAGGGTTGACTCTGCTGTTGTAATAAATTCTCGGTATTGTGACTTTTGTTTTGCTTTTCCTGTTGTTTGCAATACAGCATATGGATGCCTGTGCTCAAATGTTACTTCAAAGATGTCTGGAAAGGCTTTAGCCTCTTCCATGGTGTTAGGTTTTGTCATTTTTGGCCACTCCCATGCCTCTGAAATGTTAGGTTTAACTTCCTAAAACAGCAGTACTTGTAATAGTGAAGAAACTTCCATTTGTAATAGTGAGACTCTGAGTATAAAGAAACCTGTGACAGAGACAAACCTAGAAGTTCTAATTCTGTCTTTGGTGTACATGGAAATCCCCAAGTTTTATTTGCAAAATTGCTTCCCTGGGTACTATCCTAGTACACCTTTTAAAATGCACTTGAAAGTCCTGATCCTTCACAGGCAAGTAAACATGACTGACTTGACTTATCTTGACTAATCGTGTGATTGAAGCTTTTGATACACACAGTTCTTTTTTTAGAATAGCAGCTAAAATACTTCTGTGCTTCAAATTTTCTGTCTGCCATGTTTTCTTGAGTCTTGGGTTCCCTCTGCTGGTTTCTTTACACATCTGCTGGTAAAGCAACTTCAGAAAGCACTTCTGTTTTTCACAAAGAAATTGATCTCAGTTGCAAAAAGGAATTTCCTATTCATTGTGAACACTTCTCTTTCAAACTTTGACTGAGTGTCTGTTAAGCTTTTATTTTATTTTTTTTAACTGAGTTCAGTGTTAACAGCGTGATGCTTTAAATGAGGAGCTCTCTGAATAACAGTGAACACGTTATCCTGAAACTTAGCTTATTCATATATCTATGTAGATATTAACACAGATACTGTGACTGTTTTTACAGTTCTTACTCCGTCTTATTCAGAAGGAACTTCGGTGTAATGCAGATCATACCCTGTAAGTGTTACGCATGGCTGTTGCTCTTTAATATCAGTTTTAAAACACAGTACTGAGCCTTTGCCCATTGTAACCTAGATGTAGACTGAATGTGTTAAGGCTTCTGTATGTCCATACCTGTCTGGTTTACTTGTGCTTCAAAAGTTTGATATTTTCAAATCATGAACTTTTTTCTTCAGAACATCTTACTTTGAAAAGTGTCTGAAAGTATCCCTCTGTCACGGTCTCTTGATTATGGTTTGTTTTTTTTTTTCCAAGTATGTAATCTTTCTGAGTTTTGTCAGGGAGCGTGCAAGCGGAGAATAAGGAGTTACTCAATTGCTTTTTTGTGTTTATTAATAGTTTGAAATGTAATTTTTTTCAAAAAAGTCTCCTTGAAGGAAAGGGTGACTCTGAATTTACAGTGTTTTGAATCAAGAAAAAAATAATTCACTGAATTAATTCACTTGTATATGCGAAATGTAGATTGAGCCCCTTGGTTGTAGTTTTGGGAAAGTGAAATGGATATAGAATAGAAAAACACATGGCAAGGGCTGGATCCTGAAGTTGGTGGCTGTTATGCCTCACTCCTCAATTTTTTTCTGTCTGGTTGCTATTCTTTCCTAGGTTTAAAGAACACTGAGCTATGAGATCAGATTTGGAAGAAGGACTGCATCAGCGATCAGAGCTCTTCCCTGAAAACCAAACGTCATTATTCTATATATAAGAGATTCTGGTTGATGAAGAACTTTGCACGTTTACTAGAAGCAATGTGAGAGATGCAACTAGTAAATCACTGAAGCTCTTATTTTTGCACGTGAATAAGTACCTCAGGATGGCAACTATTCATCAGATGAAGAAAGAGGAACTGTGGGAAGGTTTTAGCAGCGCACCTCAACTGAGCCAAAGAGAAATACCAAGTGCCTTTTTATTTCTTTTGATAGGATGTTTTTAATTAAAATGCCAACCTTTGTGTTTTCCAAAACCAAGTCAAAACCAGAGCAGAAGGAAGTTGAAATCATAGCAGTCTAGCAGTGAAATGTCCCAGTGTCAGTGAACAAAGTTTGTATCCCTTAGGTCATCTTGCGCTCATCGAGGGCATCGCTTTTTAGAGGACAATACCACCTGGTTATTAAGATGCACTGCTCTTCGTAATTTGAAGCTGCTGAGACAATAATAACCTCACCATATTATTAGTTTTTAACTACAGTACTACTTCTAATCCCAAGGACAACATCCAGCCTTTTGATAGGTAATGAAATGGACTTTGGTGTGGCGGTGTACCACAGTTAGCTTTCACAAACTCTCTGGATGGGTGTTAGTCCTTAATTAGTGCTGTTCAAAAAGGAGTCCTTAAGCAACAAATGCAGATTATGAGTCAGAATTTCCAGTGACGGGGCTCTAATGATTTTGGGGGCATTATAAACTGGTTGTGCAAATGTCACATAATTGTGCCGCTCCACTAGGCTGGGCCAAAATGAGAGGTTGTTACTTTGAGGTGGTAGAGGACTGTGAGCTGTTGGAGTTCAGCACTACAGGATTGGCCAGATGAGCTGCTTTAGTGCCTGCTGCCTCTGTTGGGTACTCCACAACTTTGGTGCTGGTATGTGCACATGGAAGGCATCGTCAGATCAGGGCCTTAATAACCAGAAATCCTTTCAAATGGCTAATTTCAAGTGGCTCTGAATTTTAGATTTGGAGCCAAAATATCATTAAAGAAAAATTACCTAGGTGGTAGGTTGTAAGAGAACATTTCAGTAACTAGTCTCACCCAGCAAATAGATGGTTTAATGTCTTCAAAACATATCATTTCTTTGTACAGCTATCTTCCTTTGCAAAACAGATGTTTCTGTGATATTTTTTTTTAAAGATATATGAAGTAAAAATGAAACTTTTTTTGTATGAGGTGTTTATACTTAGAATATGAAGGCTAGGTAATTTAAACTGTATTATTCATAGTTCTATTTATTTTAGCTCTAGACATATGTCTTGTTTTGAACTATGATCTAAGTTTTGTGAAACAATGCAGTAGTTGATTAACAAAACAGCACACTCTAAAACAGTCCAGCAAAACATAAGAGAAATGTCCCATCAGCTGCTGGTGTTGTGGTCCACGTGCTGGCACACCACTGAATTTCCAGAGCTGTTTTGTAATTGTTTATTCTTTGTTATTTCACTGGTTTGATTGAGCACATACTTTATGCTTGACTTGAGCAGTAGAAGAATGTGTTCATTTTTAACTGTTAAGCTGAGCAGAGATACAAGAAAGACCTCAGTCCCACAAAGAATAAAGGAAGATACCTTGTAAGTGAATGCCTTACATAGGCCCTGACCCCTCAGTTACCGGGGCAAACAGCTAACTTCACACATTTGAGTAAACCTGCTGACACCAGTGGGGATACTCAGCGTGTGATTTCACAGATCTGTGCTGCATTTGGACTTTAGGCTGTAGTTCAATGCCGGATAATTCTTCAGCACTGTTACTTGGGAGGACTTCCATCCCAGTGGTGTGGCATACGGTCCCTCGTTCGCCGAGGGGCTGCTGGCCAGACTGGGAGATGGGCCTAGCCTCTGATAGGGGAAAAATAACATTGCAACCCCAAAACAGCTGTACTGCCACAACTTCAGTGGCTGTGTGAGGAGGGAGGGATGGAGGACTTCTGTAGCTGAACATGCCAGTCCCTTTCCCCCCCAAAAAAAGGTCTGTAGTGCCATATACTAGTTTATCAAAACAATTTACACTCTACCTTGCTCGGGCTTGGAGAGGCTGTTCGCTGCGGGCTGAAGTCTTAGGTTAAAATGCTTTCAGTTGTATTTAACAGTTACAGGTTGTAAAGATACTTTACTGTCTTAAATACTGGGGTTTACATGTTCTACTTGTTGGGGCTGCTGCTGTTATTTATTTATTTATTTATTTGAATAGCTTTTGCACTGCAGCGGCTTGGATACGAGATGATGACAATGTTGGAGGTGCTCGGCCAAGTCCTTCCTTCCGTCTGTTGTAGGCGAGACTTAGGACTTTTAGCGTGCCAATGTCTCCTTCCTTGCTAAAGTGCAGCATTTCAGTTTCTCCCAGCTACAAATTTGCTGGATAAAAAGAGAAAGGTATGCTTTTCTTTCTTAACAACCCTAAAGGTCCTCCAAGTTGTGAATAAACTCTGTGTTTTGTTAGTATTGGGTGTCAGTATCCTTTAATCTGGGAATGGGGAAGACTGACAAAATTTTCTATGTAGAAATGTGAGTGACCAGTAGGTAGAGCCAGATTTAAATATGACTGCAGGGTTTGTTTGTTTGTTTTTTAATACTGGTTGTTGTGAATGTTACCCATTTACTACCCTGTGTTGAATAAAGACAGATTCTACTTTAAAATGAGACATGCTGATTACTTCATCTTTTACATCTCCATGAAGAAATACTCCATTTATTGGCCAGAAGAACAGACATCCATGCGTGGACAGCGCTGCTATCCCTTGGGAGGGTAATGAAAATTAGGTATTAGGAGAACAAATTAGAACCTTTTGCTTTGAAAACAGTGCCCTTCTCAACTTGAAAATGCTATTTTTTTATTTTTTTTTTCTATTTTGTAGGATTGTGAATTGTACAACATCACTATTTCCAGTCAGCTGCATCAGATGGGTATATCCTGCTGACTGACTTTGTTCTGACAGGGAAGGAGGATGTTCACCTGAGTCAGGAACTGAGTCCAGCTCTTACAGCATAGTTTTAAGGTGACTTTTTTGTGGTCTGCTTTGCTTGCCCTTTAGTTCATATAGAATTGAAATTGAAAAACTTCATCTTTACTCTCTGCCTCTAATCATCTTGAACATTTGTTATCTTGATTTTCCTTAGGGAATTGATGGTGTTTGCGTTTCTCTACCAGAGATACAATGTCCAACACGACAGTTGCACTGATGTAAAGCTGCTTGGAAAGGAATACAACTTCTGTTTAGAAAAAGGTGTCTGAGGGTCTTGGGCAGAAACTCTAATCAAAATATGCCTCAGATGCCTCCCAGGAATAGGTAAATGATAGCTGGGACGATTTACAAAAGGAGGGAGACTGAGATCCAGCTTTTTGTTCTGCCTGATTCACAGCAGGAGCATGAGCACCCTGGCTGTTGCTGGGCACGCTGCAGTTGAGGTTCGTCTCTGTTGTATGTAGGAAGGGTTTATATGGTGAGAAAAAGATGACTAGGTAGGTAGCAGGGAAGGCGATGTCATGTTCACAGATCATTTTGAGAGTTCTTTTGCCTATAAATTGAACTGCTAACCTGGTACACACAGTGATACACCTGCTTCTATAGTTTTTGTGCTAGTTAGGAGATTCCAGAAGGGATTCTGCCATCTGCTTCAGGAGCCTATGGCCTGTGTTTCTGGCTTAATATCCTTAGAATAACAATGGCAATCTTCCATGTGTGTTGTGCTGATGTCAAACTGCCTCAGACTTTGGCTGACCTCATTATGCTTGGGAATCTGCTTGGTTGCTGCTGGCAGGTTTCTCTGACTGGTGTGTGGGGTTGTTTGTGAGAAGTGCTGCTCAAAATAAGGTAGATGGAAGATGGTACAAATGAAATCAGAGAACGTTTAGAGCTGTTGGGGGCGACTGTTCTTCCTACAGAACTAATTTGTTTACAGTCTGTTTACAACCTCATCAAATGCTGAAGCCCAGAATTGGTAACAGTGGCATTCTCTGGTGTGAATACAGTTTTATGGCCTGCGTATTATATAGCAGGTTAGATTAGGTTATTTCATTATTTGCGCCAACCTCCGTTTTTACCAAATAGGATGTTCTGGTTGCTGAACTACATCGCTTTCACCTTACAGCAAGTCTGTTTTGGTTTTGTTTTGCTCTCCACTAAACAAACCATGCCATGGTGTGGACTCTTCCTCCTGCCCTCCTCTCGTATCCTGCCGTGCCTGTGGAGGGACCATAGACAGTTCGTTGGGCGGTTTGCATCTGCACCCTCTGGGGCTTTAGTAACCTTGAACTACATTTTCTGCCGTGCTGAGTTAGATAAAAATCTGACTGTCATCCTTAAAGCTGGGGAGGGAGAAGGAGAGGATTTAGCTGCTGGTATGCTTCAGCCTCATGTCCAGTGGCCTTAAAGTCGTGTCATGTGTCTTGCTGCTTCAGAGTTTAATAAACTTGATTGCTATAAAATGTTGGTTGTTCCCTTCTTTGTCTCCCTTCTTTTGGTTAGTTTTCAAATTGGAATAAGGAGAGAATTAGTTAACATCTGCTAATGCTTGGGGTTTATTTGTATGTTTTCCTCAGTATTTCTCTCTTGGTGAAGTGTATGAGTTACCCTTCTGTTGCAGTGAAATTTTCTCAGGATGTGAATACAAGGGCCAAAGTTTTTTTTAGGCATATTTTAGGGACCTGCTCATCTCCTGCATCAGGAGATTAGCTGTCAAAGAATGTGTTGAAGGTCTCTTTTGATGATGTACTTATTGAGAGGATTTTAAGAATGTTTCCTTCACCTCGTGGTGATACTGAGGGTAGGGTTTCTCTCCCTCCTCCTCCTATAAAAGCAGCTGACAGATAATCACATTTCCACAATTCTCCCTTTGGTCCAATTGTTTGTTTCAGGCAGAGGAGGTTCTGATTTACAGGTACTGCCACAGAAGTATAAATATTGGAATGCTGTGAAAAGCCTGATGCACCAGGTAATAGATCTCACTTAAATGGGATTGCACAACCATTTCCTTCCTGGTGGTTGATTACAGTCTTCACTCCAGGATTTTCCAGCCATTCAGAAATGGAAAACAATTAAGAACTCTTCATGAAATGTTTTATGCCACGACTTCCTAAGCAGCTTGTCTGTCTGGTTGAGACTTGTTAAATGTTATTCTGTGCCATACAATAAGGGTACATACGCACATCCACGGACAGAATATCCTTGGTTGTGGCTGTTAAACAACCATCCAAATGTAAGTAATTACAAATGAGTTGGTCTTTTTTTTTTCTTTTTCCCCCCCCCTGGAGATATGTATCTGCATGTCAGTGAGGTTTTATAGAATGGGAAGTAAAGAACCTGTTACCATAAGTAAGCAGCAGGCTGCATTCAAGAGATTGAATTGATCTCATCTGAAAAAAGAGCAAGAGCCTTTGTGCATGAAAAATTTGCTACAGATTAAAAAAGGGAAGTGCAAAGACAGGATGGTTTGGGTTTGGAAATGAAAGAGGAGGACATCAAGTGATGATGCATAATTAAAGTGCAGGGTGTAATTGAGGTGCTATGTCCATATGGGATGGGGTAATGGTAAAAATGCAAAGGCAGCGAAGTACAAAAGACTGAGTTGACTGGAAAACTATGAAGAGGTAAAAATCTGGTGTTGGTATTTAAAACAAAAAAAAAAAAGGCGGGAGGAGGGCGGCGGAAGAACCACCTCACTTCAAAAGTCCTGTATGCTGAACAGTGTTTTCAGGTGGGAGCGAGGGGGCTGCTTTCCCTGTCTGCCTCTGGCAGGCACCAGGCTTGGCCACAGGAGACCCTGGGAGCTCTGAGGGATGTATGCTGAGGGAAGAGGGCTACACTGGCTGGATGTGGAGCTGCTCTGCTGCTGGGTTGCCTCCCACATATTATTATACCTGCAAGATAAACAGATGCTTTGGCCTGAACAACCTGATTTTTCAGTTGCCTGAGGATTCATTTGAAGTGTGGCATTTTGTGCTCACATCTGTAATTTGTTTTCTTTTTTGTCAAGAAGCTAATTGGTTCCTGTGCTTGTAAGAAAAGCCTGTGAGGGTTGGTCCTGTCTCAGCACTGCAGCAGCTGGGGGCTTCTGTAGATGCCTGTGGAGCTGCCACAGGACTTGCATCTAGTAGCGTGCAGTTGATTAGGCACTCTTTGGCATCAGCATGCTCCTTTGCTCATGTGACAGCAGGCTGGATACGGGGTTGGATGGACAGCTAGTAGAAAATCTGAGCAGGACTAAAACTGGATGTCCTCTCTAGGCAAGGTGCAGGCCTGTCCCTGTGGAGCCTGATTTGAATTACTTCCATCATCTTCATGTTACCCCAGTTAACTTGAAACTGGGCTGGGGGCTTTAAAAATAAATGTCTTAGAAATTGAGTTAGTCCGATATTTGCATCATACTGATTGATTCTCCTACTCTAATCACATTTATAGTGTATTTTTAAAAATACCACAGAGAAATTTGAACTAAAACTTACTTCTCATTTTTCCTCACCCCTAGAGGTCACTTTCTTGCATAAACCTGGCCTTGAGCTTGTAAGATTTCTCCCAGTATCACAGGATGGGGATTTCGTATTTGTTAGAAAATTGGGGTTTTGTGGCCTCCATCTATAACTGAGTTAATTTTTTTGATTGTTTGTTTCACATAAAAATTCACAGAAGGCAAAACCTTAGTGAGGTGGTATTGGATTGATGAACTGCAGCAGAATGGGGTGAAGTAAGTTATTTAACTTTTCCCAGCTGTGAGTACTTCTGCAGTTGTACTCACAGGCTGCAGGGAAGATGTAATCCCTTCCAGCCTTTACTCTCAGGAACTGTCTCCCCTTTCACTTGGGTAGCTCAGGAGCAAGTGTTTGGAGAATCAAAAAACTTTATTTAAGTCCTTGCCATCTTAGGCACTGAAGTAGTTTTCAGTTTATTTGATACCTAAATCCTTAACAGGTGGTCTCAATTTCTTCGGTTATTCAGAAACCAGCAGCTTCTCACATTGAGGCCGGACCCTGAAGCAGCAGCCTGACTTCATATGCTGAATCACAAGGGATACAGGTGCGCCCATATGTGTGAGTGTGTGTGTGTGTATGTGTATATATATATATGTGTGTATATATGTGTGTGTGTATATATATGTATATATACCCGCATGAGTAGCAGTACGAATTGGGATCAAGCTGAATGGGCTGGATTTCATCATCCAGTAGGTACAGAGAGTCTAGCTCAAAAGAAGTGACAGAAGTTTTGATACCTTCCAAGTTCTCACCTTCTCTTTTTGTGATAGGAAGGGTTGTCTGTACAGGCAGCCCATTGCAGCTGAGTGACATACAGGCAAAACTTTTGGAAGGAGTGGTTTTCTTCTGAATCTTCTGCCAAACACAATGGTGTTATTTGTGCTGCAGAGGACAGAGTATTTTATTTGAGTCTGAGTCAACCCAGTTTCACCACAGGCCATGTGAGACTTCAACTTAATAAGTACAGCAGGCTCTGAATCTATTCTTAAATTACTCTGATCATCTGGTAGGAAACATCTGAATGTTGCATCGTTCTTCAGCAGAATGATGTGGTCAGCTTTTATATTGATAGATGTAACAAGGGGATTCGATTTAGCTTCCCCTGTTAGAAATCTTTATAAGGCTTCCTCCCCCTTTTCCTCTGGCTGCAGCTTTCCAGTTACAAAAAGAGAAGAAAGCATGTTAACAAAGAACAGAAGCGGTCACAGAAACATATTGAAAGCATATTCTCTCTCCCAAATAGAAGAAGGAGCTGAAATGCCTTGAAGGGTCGTCCAGGCTGGGGTGACCATCACCCCACCTCAGTGTGTGTGCGCATTCAGCTGGATGCTAGCTCTTCCCTCTTGGCCGTTTTAGGGGTTTGAAAGTAAGAAAGTTTGCTCACTTGCTTGGCACTGAGGTCTGCGTGTCTGCTTGCAAAGCGGTGCAGTTGCTGAAAACGAAGAGAAATAGAGAGAAACCACCTGGTTTCCTTGTTCTGACTGACAGCAGGGGTCACCAGCCCAGAAAGGCAGAACTGTGCTGACTGACAAATCCAGGGTGGAGGCAGAGGATCCTGAGAATGCACGTTTTTAGGACTGATACCCGTACTAGAGCTACGTTAGATGGCTAACTTCCCATATGCTTCTCTGTAAGGCAAATCACAAGACTCTAAACTAACCCCAGATTTCAGCAAATAATTTTTTCAGACAGAGGAAATCCCTCTCCAGCAAAGCACCTAGAAATAGCAAACGGATGAAATCCCCTGAACATCTGAAGTAGAACTAACGCATCTAGTTCTCAGAGCAATTTTCACTGTCGCTTGAAATAAGACCTCTTAGTAGAAAGGTTACAGATGATGAGTCATACGGTAACAGGGAAAACAAAGCTTCTGTATTTGCCTGCTTGCAATCCTCTAATAAAATAATTCATCTGTCAAAGCAGCATTTAAATGTCATTCCTTTGTGTCATCTGAGAGGAAATGTTATTCCTAAACACAGACTGGTTCCTACACACAGATTTTTCAACCTTCCCAGCCCCATAAAAGGAGTCAAAATGGTACATACACCTTATGCATCTCTTAAGTTCCCATCAGGAACTGCCTTCTGTGTTGTTTTTGCTGTCTCTGATTTTCAAGCACAGTTGAAATTTTCCGTATAAATGTGTTCTACTGAGAACAACAACAAACAACCCCGTGATAAACTGTATTGCTAGACTTACTTTTTTAGGTTAAAAAAAAAAAAAAAGGATCTAGTAAGAACTCAGATGCTGCAGGAGTTTCCAGCAAGTTTAGTATTCTATGACATGAGTCTGTTTCCAAACAAGTTTGTCCAAGTAATTGCTTCATGAATTACAGTTCGAGTCACCCAGAATCAAATCCTGGATCGTTTCAGAGGGTGCAGCCTTTGCTGGGCTCTGCCCATGCAGGTGTCCTGGCTGGCTGTGGCAGCTAATGCTGCCTGGTGGGATGGATGCACTGGCTGGTGGATGGGCTGGGATGCCAAGGGCAGGATGCTTTCACGAAGTGATCCGCTGTTACGGATTTTGTGTCTTGGGAAGACTCGTCCAAGCTTAAGCCTCCTCACCTTTAGAGTATGAAACAGAGGCAGTTGCTGAAGCTGGCAGGCTCTCAAGTGATCCTGCCAAAAGAAACACGGAGCACATGCACCCAGAGAGCAGCAGCGGCAGTACTGGGGAGAAATGGAGCTCCAAAGGTGTGAGAAGAGCGTGCAGCTCCTCTCAGCTAGTGAAGGGATGTCTTAATCTTGTAGGAGGTTTGGATATTCTTGTGGTGGAGGACTCTGGGGGGAAATGCCTACAAATAATATTCAGCAACGCAGAAACAGCTAGTAATGGTGATGTTTTGCATATTGCGATATGATACTATAGCACGCGAACAATATTTAATTCGTGGTAGCCACCACATGTCTTGTCGGGGAGGGTTGTTTGCAGAAGGGTGGGACATGCCATACCTTAAAAGTTTATAGAGATTCACAAAGATGCACATGTGCACCCTGACCAGGCGTGCCTCTGATCAGCAACTCTTCAGCAACAGGCGTCGTTCTTCAAATAGAACTCTGGCCTCAGTCACTCGCTCTGGGAACATGGTGTGATTGGGTTGGAGGAGGAGAAAGAGATGTGTAGAAGCCAAATAGGCCAAAAGAACCATTTTATTAAGAGAAACAAAGTGATATGTTGCCTTTGGCCTTCTCCCTAGCAAGTGTGAGGGTCGAGCACCCATAGGCTCCAAAGCAAGCAGAGCTTGGCACCTCTGCAGGAATCCTGTTTTGTTGATAGGTGATTCTGGCTCTGTGGCTTCTCTGCTGCTCATGAGTACCATTTTCTTGGGCAGAGGGACAGCGTGGAGCTGGTTGCACTGATGGCAGGAGAGATAGATGGCAAATGTCAGGGAGCCTGCACTCCTCACTTGAAATGGAGCAGGAAGAGTTGTGTGGAGCCCCCCTATCCGTGGTGAGTGAAGACGCTGGGACAGATAGCAGGGAGCAGAGCACTGGTCAGAAGAGATGGTGATGGAGGAGCAGCAAGAGGAACAAAGAATAGAGTATAAGTGCAGGGAAAATGTGTGGGGTTAGAGAGCAGAGCTGGTCACAGCAGAGCTGCCCTTTTTAGTGGAGGTCTTCTGGGTTTTTATTTTATTTCTGTGTGTTTAGTTTATTTCTGTATATGCTTGATCTTCTCAGTTTCTTATCCAAAAGCTTGTTGGCTATCTACGTGAAGTTTTTAGGTAGTTGCTAAGGCCGAACGGTGCATTTTCATCAAACACTTGGGCAGAGGGAGAGATCCAAGGAGGGGAAAACCTTCACATCCATTGTCTGGGTTGTGTGGAAGCAGCTGCAGGTGGGAGGATGAGGATTTAAAACAACCAACCAACCCACTCTGGTTGAATCCAATTAAATCCATTCAAAAAAGAAAGAAAAAGAATGAAGAAAGGAGAAAGAGGAGGATGAAAGTCTGGGAAGGATACATGGCTTCAGCTGTGTTGGAGTGTGACTGGAGAGGAAAGCCCTTCAAGAAGAAGGTTGTTGCTAAAAGCCAGCAGCTGACACACCAGGAGCCCTGGCGGATGACTGTGGCAGTTGTCCCTTGTGATGGTGCCTGAGATGCTTTCTTCAGTTTTGAGGCTAAATACATGCTGCAGAGCTAGCTTTAATGTGGTGATGTTGGGTCCCTCCTTGTGCAGGAGCTAGGAAGGGAAGCATCGACTTGAGCTTGTTGTCTTCACCTCTTGCAATATCTTAAACTTGAATGTTCAAATGTCAGGATCAGTGTTATTGGTCTTGGGGTTCATCTGGGACTATCTCTAAGAAAGTGAAGGATACAGGAGAGGAGGGAAGTTATGAGCTGAGACCCAGCACCATGCTGAAAACTTGGGCTGTGCAGGGCAGAATAGGGGATGGAGGAAGGGTAGTGAAAAGTATTTACCAAAAAAATTTAAAAATGCAGGTTTTATGTGAGGCACTTCCCTTTCCCCATAAATGACTTCAATTTCATTTTCTGTAATACTTCAGTGCTGCCCTTTCTTCTGACCATACCATTAGTTCATAGTATTTACTGTTTTCCTCGAGAAATGGAGTTTTATTATTGCCTGAAAAGCTCACTTCAATTTTGTTCCTTGGTGAAAGTTTCTGGCTTTCAAAGTTGTTGAGGAAAGCTCATGTTACGTGGCTTGGACGAACACTGAGGTTTAGCAGATAGGAGACAAGGAAAAAGAAAAAGCACCAATGTGTTATTTGAAAGCAGACGCTAATGATTTACCTTCCAATCTTTTGAATTCCTTTGGTTGTGATCTATGATTTTTAGAAATGGTGACAATGCTAATAGAGAGATGTCTGATGGTGATCGTCTAGGTAACATTTCCTGGAGAAAAGCGTCGCTGAACTCAACGTAATTTCAAAACCACAAGAATAGATAAAATTTTCTCCTTTTCATGCAGCCGTCAGTATTCTGGTGGAGCAGGTCAGATACTCTCAGGGCTACTTGAGGCTATTGTCATCCTTCTCACACAGTGTCTGTGGCTCTGTTCTGGCCTCTCACCTTAAAAGATGAGAGTCTTTAATCTCTTTTATTGAGAAAATGTGCTTCTATCCATTGATGAAAACAGCACTAAATGATCTGTATAAACAGAACAAATATGAAAAAATATGTACATTATTAAAAATATTGTATATTTGAGATACCTAGTTATTTATGGAGATCAGGATTTTAAAAATCATGTTAAAATAGGAAGTCTAATTTTTTACACGCTGCAGAGAACTCTGCAAAGTCCCTTTATTCTGACCCGCTAGGAATCCACATGGCTAGCTCTGATTTTTACGGGACACATAAGTGTGATGCATTTGAGGTACAATCCCCCACCCAGGGGTCCAAACTTTGCCAATGCACCTAGCCTGCTGAAGCAAGCAACCCCAAGCAATGAAACATTCGGTAGCCGTTCCTGCTGATGTGAGGGTGGCTCGGTGTTGTAAGGAGGGGGTGAGTGGCAGCGTGCAGACGAAGAGGCACCCAGAGATGAGTCACGGATGCAGCAATGGCTACCTCCTGCTCTGCCCATGTCAGATCTTTAGCCCAAACACAAAAGTGCACGGACGCTCCCGTCATCCAAGCCTCACATCTCGTGAACGTGTGGAATACATGACGCCAGGCTGGCACCGGTATTAGCAACCCTTCATTAATCTTCGGGTTGCCAAGACTTTACAGTGTCTGAGGTCTGCTTGTCAGAACGATGGAAATAGCTGATTTACAGTGAGTCACTGAACAGCTCTGAGCTGCTCAGATGGCAGTCTTCCAAAACAGGCATCTGAAGTAACTTCACTTTCCTGCACCACATAAAATGCCAAGCGGTTTTCTTCAAGTCGAGCCACGTATCGTTTTCGTCCCATTTGGGAGCATGGGCTGCGGCCCCTGCTAAGGCTCTCCTGCCAAGAGCATGAGCCAGCCTTGTCCACCAGAGTAAATTGACTTTTCCACTTCTTGGCTATCATCCCTCTGAATGATCTAGGGGGTGACTCCAGACACAGTTAATTTCATTTATTTTTTTTTCATCAGCTCTTGAAAGTTCTAGTTGGGTCTGCTAATTTCTTCCATAACCTTATGAAAACATAGATTTTATAGCTGGGCTTTCCCAGCAGTTCTGTACCAGACACCCAGCATGCTGACTGTGTGTATCATTAGCAGCTAGTTAGAGTCCATATATATATGTATGTATTGTATGCATGCTTCCTATCATACACAGCAGTGCCTAGGGCAAGACTGGAGGCACTTGGGTACACTTGGCTCCACGATGATACTTTTAAATGAAAGCCTAGGAGCAGATAGCTGTATTGTGGAGATGGGAGGGGAGCAAGAAATGAAGGGAAGTGACAGAAAATGGAAAGTAGAGAAGGAAGGGAGACTGAAAGTCAAGCAGAGAAGTTGCAACAGAAGAGAGTGCAGCCAAGTCTTTCCATAGGTGGCTGGCAGCACTTGGCACTGTGGCATAGGGCGTGCCGAGGTCCTGCTCGCTCCAGGCAGGGAGCAAGTGTCTCCTGGGGAGGTGGTGTAAAGCACTCTTAGCAAAATCAGGACATAGGGTTGTCTGTGGCACTGTATTGCAGGGCCTAATTCTAGCGCTGCAATGAAAACAAATACTTGGGGAGATGATTGAGCTTTCACCGCACCCAGCAGGGAGCAGGGAAAGGCAATGGGTTTGCACTGCTGGGAGACCTTCAGGAAATCAACTTGGGGAGCTGCCAGGTATGGCAAGAGCTTTAGAAAACAGATCACAAAAAAAAATGCTAATGTAGGGCTGGAGAAAGAAGGTTTTTTTCCTCAGCCGACAAAACAGGGAAGTCAAGAAGTGCCAGATGCTGTAACGGACACATGCTTTCAGAAAAGTGGAAGGATCACCTGGGGCTTGAGACTACTCTTCTCCTTATCCAAGCCAGTACCACACACACAGACAGGTACCTGTGAGTTAACAGAGTTTGCTATTTTTAATTTCCCGAGATTTGAGCCTGTTGACTGGTATGTGTGAATGCTGAGACACAAGCAAGAGCTACTGGTGCCAGAATTTTAATAACAATTGTAAACAGAATAAAAGGGGTATTATCACAGAGGTGGTCAGCATTGCAAGGCTGGTTCCCAAGTGAGTAAAACTATGTCTCCAGACCACAGAGCTCTATATCTGCATCCTGGTACCACAGACTATCCACGTCAAGAGATGCTGCAGCTCCCTTCCAGCCTACGGTCCTGGAGGTTTGACATGGAAACTGGGTTGCAAGTGGTTACGGCTGCACCACGTAGATTGGTGGTTTGGCATGGGATGAGCAACGGTCACAGAAATGGGGCTGGAATCAAAAGCGAGGTAGGGAATTGTGCTGCTGCATGGTGAAGGGCCAAATACAGGCTTTTGGGGTCTATATAGACAAATCATGTAACGGTCACTGGGACCGTTACATGATTAATAATCAGTCATCCTGTAATTAGCAATAAATGTGATCATTTCCAGGACTGGTCCTGTGGAAACCTGGCAGTGTATAAAAGAAATGTGCAAAGAAGTGAGCTAAAATTTCCACATACAGCAAGCCCTATGCTTTCTATAGGCTTACAGAAAGGAGTGAGAGCTGGACCGAAAATGTTGGTCATGCCCTGCAACAGGCATGAAGGAGGAACTTACACGGACATAGCCATCGGTTCAGCTATTAACAGAGCAACCACCATGGAAAGTTAATCCTCCTGTAGTTTCAACCCTGACTCATGGTTTTGTGAGGGAGAAAAATCTATAGGCAAAGAGTGGCAAAATACCAAAGACAATGAAAGGAGGGAAAAGACTTAGTGAAAGAGGGGGGGGTGGGGGGTGGGGGGGAAGAGGAGCTGGAGAAGCAAAGGGAAAACCTTCCTAGCTCCAAAGGCAATCAGGTGTTTTGGTAAGTTTGAGGGAAATGGCATGGAGAGGTGAAGCAACAAGACAAGTCGCTGTGAGAACCTGGAGTCAGACAGACACGTGCAGGAGACCTAAAGCTGAAGAAGGGAACCTGCAAGAGAAGGGGTTAGTGGGCAGAGGAAGCAGCTGAGATATGGTATAGGTAAGGAGATAAAGTTAAATTTCGAAAATCATTGTTCTCTGCTTTTTCTTCTATGAAAGCTTTGTTCACAATATATCAGCATCCTTAAAACACTTGGCTTCAGTCATGCTCCAGCTGCCCATCACCTTCTCGCGCCAGGCTGCAATTTCCCAGTCCCAATGGCCCAGAAAACATTTCCAAATACAACCTTAGACCCTAATCAGTTCCTTCCACAGGCACCAAGGTACTTTCCGAGCTTTGCACTGAACCCAGTGCAACCCAATTTTCCCTTGCCAGCCTTGACTGCAGGCGCTTCTCCCTGCCCTTCAGGTGGGATGAGCTATTTGGTGTAGAGTCCAGCCACACGCAGCCTCCCAGGGGTGCAGGGCAGGAGCAGGCACTGCAGGCAGGGCACTGAGAGGTCTCACTCCATCATGGAGGACAAGAAGAGCCGAAGTGTGGCAGAGAGTGAGGAAATGGGGTTTAGTGATGATTTGTGGAAATGCATTTCTCTGAGTAAAAGTGAATGGGACGTCTTTCACTGAAAGGTTTAACTTACCCAGCTTTTTTTTTTTTTCCCCCATCTAAATCCTTTTTAAGATTACCACCCTGCAGTCCCCCAGTTTGGATATGTAGCTGCTCACAGTAGGTTACAAAGGCGACTTAATTTCTTGAGTGCTGTGGGAAAACTAGGTTTTAGAGAGGCTGAGGGTCATGGTCTGCAGGGAGTGCCACCATGTGAGCACAGCGACTTCAGGATTGGTGAAGTGAGCCCTGGAAACTCCATCCCGTGGCTGTAAATTGGTGACTGTGATTGATGGGGATGCTTCGGTGAAAGGACAGATTTTGAGAGACTGTTGCAAAAGGATGTTTCTGCCTGCAGATGTGTCTGACAGGAGCAGCTCCTCAGATGGACCGCATAGGCTGGTAGTCCATGGGAAAGGTGAGTGGAGGCAACGGCAATACTGTCCCTGCCTTGCCCTTGGCAGCTCGTTGCCTCAGTCCATTTTGTGTAGTTGCAGTCGTGGGTGGAGGGGACAGAGTGAATGGGGATGGTGCCATGTCGGCCCTGCATGGAGAGTGGCTGGGGCAGCCCCATCCATCCCTGAAGCTTTACACTCACCCTTTAAGAAGGGTTTGCAACAGAGGGGAATCTCAACCCATATAGACAATTTGGATGTTTTGTGCCTTGACAGCGGTGAGTCCATGCACAAATTGAGTGTGATCTCAATATCCTACAGTTATACCTTGGAAACCCTAATAAATCTGCTTCTGAATCGCATATGTGAAACAGACACTGGGACCAGGAGACAGAGGTGCCTTTTTTACTCCTTGGGAGCACCCACCAGTGTAAGTGATGTCTGACTGGGGCACAGCCAGATCATCAGGCCAAAGGCTCAAGCCCCGTAACCCTCTGAAAGCACATCTACTTTTAAGGGTTGTCTGTACAAAGTGGTGTGTGTTGGCCCTGGTAAACAACTTATCAGAGAAGGCAAAGCAGAGCTGTGCAACACTGGGTGTGCTGCCTGCAGTCTGGGGGATCACACCTTAGTGCTGCCCGAAGTTGCTCCTTCAAGACAAGCGATGGAGAAACATTGTCTGGGGCTGTATTGTCAGGATTTGGCCCATCTGATGAGGTATTGAAGGGTTTGATAAGGTAGGATAATTCCTCCAAGTAACTTTGGCCTTGTGTTGCGCAATGTGTAATAAAATAAGGACATTTGGGCAGGTTAAACTGGCTAAAGAAAGGCAGTAATCTCACAGAGCTGCACATCCACTTTGATGAATAATGGTTTTTTGTTGCTTTTCAGGCACAGGCCTGAGCTGGGCCTGAGATTGCATCAGACTTTTACCATAATTTCTGAGAGCTCAGCTTTTGTAGATTCACTTCTCCATGGAAAGTTTTTGAAAAGTGCAGTAGTCAGCAATTTTACAGCAAAGAAAATTTTCCAAGTATTAATGTAGTTAAGGGGTGGGGGGTGGGATGTGTGCTAGAGGTTAAGAAAAACAATTGAAATACACAGGGACTATAGATACGACAAGGAGGATGGAGAAGCAGAAACAGGATCGTCACCTGGATTTCAGAGCCTTTTTCCCGGCTGGAGAAGCTGGTCACTTTTTTAAATAGAAATCAAAAGCTGGGTGCTCACCAGCTTGAGATTCTGATCATTAGATGTCTCAATGATATGTGATCAAATCCTGCAATGCACCAGTGGCCTCATCCGACCACTTTTAGAGTGGGTCATCGTGCGGGGAGATCTCAGCCTCCTCCTCTACAAGACCAAATGCCCCTTGTGCACGTCACAGCACGAGTGCTCTTGCTGTCTTTTTCTTAAAGGGTGAGTTTTTGCCATCATGGTCACCTTCCTCAAGTACCTGCTGATTGTCAAGGTCAATCAAGTCACTCAGGAGAGAACCATGGTAAAACAGGGCTAAGGCAACGCTTAGTAGGGTATGAAATGATCAGTCACAGAAGTTCTGATTGATGTACAGGAGCACTGGAATTGATGTAGCAAGGCTGTTGCAGTGGAAAGGGCTGTGCCCACCCCAGAACAGCCATGGGAATAGCCATGGGGGTTAGCCTCAAGGAGCGATTACAGGATAGCCTATGAGATAGACTGCAAAATAGCCTAGAGGATTGCCTAGGGGATATCCACCAGGACAGATCATGGGATAGACTGTAGCATAGCCTAGGGTATAGCTTATGAAATAGAATCATAGAATGTTAGGGGTTGGAAGGGACCGCTAGAGATCATCTAGTCCAATGCCCCTGCTAAAGCAGGATCACCTAGGGCAGCCCACACAGGAACGCATCCAGGCGGGTTTTGAAAGTCTCTAGAGAAGGAGATTTCGCAACCCCCCTGGGCAGCCTCTTCCAGTGCTCTGTCACTCTCACAGTAAAGAAGTTTCTCTTCATGTTGAGATGGAACTTCCTATGTTCTAGCTTGTACCCGTTATCCCTTATCCTATTACTGGGCACCACAGAAGAGAGACTGACTCCTTCCACTTGACCCCCACCCCTTAGATATTTATAGACATTAATAAGTTCCCCTCTCAGACCATGAGATAGCCCATGGGATAGCCCTACCATCAAGGGTTCTCTCCTGGAAGACTTGAAGTGCCTGCTGCAAGCTGGCAGAGGAAGGATGTGAAGCAAAGGTTTACATCTCCCAAAAGAGTCGTCTTGCTGATGGTCCTGAGGGTATTCAGAGTATCGCTGGCTTTGGAATGGAAGGCTAGCCTGGCTCTGGCTCCTGGACTGGCTCCACTCAGCCCTGCCAGCTCTCACAGATCCCCTTGGCAAAGCAAATGAGCCCTGCCTGCATGTTGCAGGGGGCAGCCAAAGCTGCACATCATGCTGTAGCCCCCCAGGACTACCTTGGCCTCCCTCTGCGGGTCACTTGTGTCTCGTTCAAGTTACAGCAAGAACTTGGGAGCAGGCAGAAAAGGCAGAATCGACCCCACTACCACAAGCCCAGCTCTCCCAGATTGCAGCGCAGAAGACACTGGGAAGCATTTCTGCAGCTCCTCCTGAAGAAGCCTCAGAAAGCACCAAGAACTAACGGTTGCAGGACAAGCTGTTTCCAGCTGCTGTGTGTGCTTGCAGCCCATCAGACAGCCTCTCACCCTGCCAGGGCCAAGAGCGCCTGCCTCCAACGCTCTCTCTCCCCTCCGTGACCAAGCACCAGTCGCTGCCTCCACCGCTGCTTCAGCTCCCCACAGGCGCAGGCACTGCAGCACAGCACAGACACGCAGCAGATGGCATTTAGCATCTACTCACAGAACTGGCCGCTGGATGCTTTGCTCCCTCCTGGTTTTTGACTGCGCCTTCCCATGGGAGATGCCTTTGCCAGGATATCTCACATTCCCTTAAAAAATAAATTCCTTCGCGCTGAGGGTGGCACGGATGGTGGTGGGCGAGAGTATGGGCTTTACACTTTCTTCATGCATCTGGAGCTTACAGGGAGAAAAAAAGCTGCTGCTTTTTCTTTCCGCCCTTGTAACGATAACAGAAGAGATACGGAAATGAAGCTGCTGAGTTTGGGCTGAGAAGGTCTGAGTCCAGCTGCAGCGGGTGTCTGAAAGGATGCTTCCAGTTCAGGGCACAGCTGGGAGCCTGTCACACTCTGCAGAGTTCAGTCAGCTCACCA
The DNA here is from genome assembly GCA_013396935.1 of Baryphthengus martii. Classification (NCBI taxonomy): domain Eukaryota; kingdom Metazoa; phylum Chordata; class Aves; order Coraciiformes; family Momotidae; genus Baryphthengus; species Baryphthengus martii. Next base: position 108,949 of record VWZK01014014.1, on the reverse strand, counting down.
GAAGGGTGGGCACTATTTGATAACTATGGTCCTATTTCAACGTAAAAACAAATAACATCTCTTGACACCCTGATGAAGGAGATTTTCCTCGGGTCTCAGCCCCTCCTGGGGGCTAAGTACCATTTGGTCTTGTGTGTAGTGGGAGCTGCTCAGCCCAAGGGTCAGAGCTACAATGCGGATGACCAGCAGCTCTCAGCCCTAAAGCCAAGAGGGGTTGTTGCTATGGGAATTGAGAGGGCACATGCAGACAGCATCTGGAGCCTGTGTCTTTCCCTGTCCAAGGCGGCTGGATGTGAAGGGAAGCAAAACTAAAAGGAGGTGGCAGAGAGAGACAGAGGCACAGCAAAATGCATGTATGTTAGAGGAGGGACCTTCCTAGAATGAGAGTACAGTGGGATACAGAAGAGCGGGGACACCAAACTGTCAGGCAGCGGTGGCTCAGCTTGGTAGGATAAACCTTATTTTCTGCTCTGTTTGACACTGGAAAAAAAGTCCAGTGAAAGCCCAACTGTAGCACGATGGGATCTGCCTCTTCAACTTACCGGCCCAAGTGTATTTATTTGGATATTGATGGAAGAATTCAAAAGGTACTTTTGCTGTTTTTCACAAAGTAGTGTCTCCGGACTCAGCAGGGGCTGCGGGCTGTGTTTGCTGCACAACCTATTTCTGCAAAGCGAGTTAGACCGGCGTTTGCATTCAAGCGCCGTTGCGGGCTTCCGATTTCTTTTTTAAGGGGAAGAGAGGGGGGATTTTGAGTGGCTTCTGCTTCGTACATGGATGTTTATTCAAAGGGGAAGGGGAGGCTGGCAGCAGGGGAGGGCTGGGCTCTGCCAGCTCTCACTGCCGGCGTGGGGAGCCTTGGTTTAGCAGCCGTGCAGGCTTCCTCTCCCGGAGTGGCGTCGCGACGTGTTTACAAAGTTTTGCTTGTGGAGAGGTTTTCACCCAAGCAGTGGGAGCCGGAAAGCACGGCGTGCCGAGTTATTTGGAGATTGCTTGCAGGGAAGGGGGGTTTAGCGATGGGCATTTTCCTACCTCCAAGCTGAACGTCAGGCAGGTGCCCAGCTGTTGTATGAGGGGGTGTGCCGCGGCATCGCCGGGGGGCTGCGGGGTGCCCGCCGCCTTTGCCAAGTTGGTCGTAAATGATGATAAGTGTTAATTAAAACTTTCCCTTCCATTAGCCTGCCTTGTTTGCTTAACCGCGGTTCACAACACAGGGGAAATTGCAGGAGAAATGTATTCTGTCTGAAAGGGAGAGCTTGCTTACTGTCGAGCTGACAGCCCACTGCTTTTAAACAAAAACAATGCCGCCGCGTTTTTGTGGGTATTGTTTTTCTTCTTTTTTGTCAGCAATTCTTTGGCCACAAACGAAGTGCCTTTATTTTTCGTAATAGCCGCTCCAAGGCTCAAGAGCAAGTAAACTCTGACTTGCAAAATTCGAATCTCTCTCTCTAGTCTTCCTGCTCTAAATTTTCATTTCACTCAACCTCACCTTTTGTTTCTCCTTTAAAAAGAAACAACAAAGATGCCCTTTCCCTTCCCTCCCCTTTACTGTATGAGTGACTGCAGAAACAAGGTAAAGCGAGGGCTGATACTTACAGTCTCATCCTATCACGCACACCTCCGTTGCCTACGGTCCCCTCTGCCACTGCCCTGGAGATTCACTGTGACTGCCGAAGTTTTGTCCTTAGGAACAAGACCTTGGAAAATCCAAATCTGCACCAGATTCCCTAGAGCAAACTGCTCCCTTTCATCCACCTCAGGGCTTAGATGTGGCAGTGGTCCCTCTGCTGCCACGGGCTCCTCCATACTGGCAGGCAGGAGTGTGCCGGCTCCACTGAGCTTCTCTTTTGCTGGGGCTTAATAAATCGATTACCTGACGGTCCCCAGAAGAAAGGTTTGTACAGATCTCCCTGGTACTAATAGTACCAGTTCAGTACAGAAATGTTTTGGTATTTTGAAAGGGTGGTGACTGTTTTCATAGGTGTTGGTAACGTATATTGTCTGTCATCTATGCTGGCTCAAAAAAAAAAAAAAAGGCATTTCTCAGACCCAGTCTCTGGAGAGTACTTTTGACACTGAAAATGCAGAAGAGGCACAATGGCATGAGCAAGCAAATGCAAACTCAGGCTGTATTAAGGTTTTTTTTTTTTGCTTGATAAATGTTATCTGTTTCTTTTGTCAGTTGTGAAATTCCATCTGTGCAATGTTTGGAAGGAGTCCCGCAGTAAAAATGCTGTGTAAATGGGGTTCACCCGTGGGTAAGCGGGGCATATCTCAGATTCTCGTGCCTCCTCAGTAACAACATCATTAGAAAAAAAAAAAACCAAAAAAACCCCAACCCTTAATCTTCTAAGGAATGCAGTATTGGAGGCTTCTAAAGGGCACTCATTAAATCAATGCTAAGCTACTCGTCAACTCAGTAATGAGGTATGAGCTTCATTATAACAGCACATGTTGAGTTTGAAAGGACTCAGCTGCAACTTGCAACTGGCTTGTTGTATATCGCAAAGTTGTGCAATAGAACTGAGCATCCTACGGCAGAGTTAGTTATTATTCAAAGGTAATTCTGCGTTTCCGCAGCCTCATCCCGAACTTCTACTAGTGCTGCCGCAGGGCTTACTATTGACTTTGGAAGAAGTTGTTTCGCCTTGGGGTAAATGAAAGAACAAACCAGGCTCAGAGAGCTGCCTCCCCTGGGAACATTCACGTTGCAGATGAGCACTTGAAAGTGCTCTGCAACCGGAGTGTTGAATTAAACTAAGTAGGTTTGTGTGTCGGCAGGTCCGGAGGGGCACAGCAGGGAGGGCAAAGAGGTGCGGCAATCATCAAAGAAGAGCTTGCTGGTTTTGAAACCGTTCTTTGTAGTTTTTGAGATAAATGAGACATCAGCAGCAGAGGTCAAATGCAGGACCATGCCTGAGACCAGCAAGTCCCAGATGAAGGGTTGAGGCCCATACCTGCAAGGCCAGTAGCCTCCTGTGACAGAGTGGTGGAAGGTGGGGAGTCCAGCCCAGTGCTGTTGTTCCTACCACACACTGGGGAGGCTGAGCCCTCGCCTTCATAACTTCCTTGACTCCTGCTCTTTCCCCTCATTCCCGTCCTGCCTGCACTCACAAAAGCTCCTGGTTGTTTGTCACAGTTTGATAACCTGACCTTTCAGAGGCATGGGCAGGCACAACATGGTCTTCACCAAAGCTGACTGTAGGGACAGGCTCCAGTGGGCAGAGTTGACTTAGCATCTCCCTGTGATGAGGCAGCACGGGCTCTGCTTTTGGAGGGACTTGAAATGACCCATCCCAGCCTAGCAGACACCAACCATCGTACCCCACAGGCACCTGAGCTTGAGATCCCCAAAAGGTTAGCTTTTGTCTTCACCAAGGGAAGGTTTTGGTCTGCTGGTAGCTGTGTCCTGGACAAGGTGCAGGGGGTGGGGGTCTCCTATAGGGCTGCCACCTGCTGAGCTGGTGGAGGTAGAACAGAACACAAAGCAGGAGGCAGAGGGGATGACTGTGCCAGGGCTGTGGAAGAGGGAAGGTCAAAGGCTTTGCAGTGTTGCAGCCACACGCCAAACTGGGCTTCTATGCAAACCGGCTTCAGAGAGGTCACTTGTTCTTGGAACTGATTGAAAAATGAAATTACAGCGTAATGTGCTTCCCATCCAGTGCCTACGTAAAGGGGATGCACACCTTCAAAGGGGAAACAAGCGCTGCTCGGTTTATTTATTTTAAAAGAATCCTTTCATCCAGAGACATGCGGCAGTTCATCACTCGCTGGCTGGACACACACCTCCTTCTTCACTTCTCAGAATGGCCCAGGGCTTAGTACATCCATGAAACACATCTGCTGGTCTGCTGTCAGGTGAAGGAGAAGATAGCAGGATGGGGGAAGCCATAGACGTGTTTCATACAAGACGATATTGCCTTACCAATATGGATGAGGATTTCTCCTTGTTCCTGGAGTGCCGCCAGATGGGGATAAGCACCCAAGCCTCCAGCCTGCCAGCAGAGAAGTGAGGTTTTCTCTGCCAAACTTAAGCCAGATCTGGAGTCTTATTTTCCTTCATAATGTTATTAACCCTTCAACTGTGTTTTTAAGAAAAAATCCTGTCAAGTCTGTTTCGAATTAAAAATCCAACAACAAGAAAAATTTCCCCAGCTCATGCCCAATTTTTTCCATGAGGAAACTACTGGGGAACATTTTGGTTTGACCTTTGAGGTTTAAATGGTAGCAGAGCTGAAACAGCCAGTGGCTTTATTCCCAGGTGGGTGGATTCATGGCTCTTGTGAAATAGCACAGTGTAGTGGCTTTACTTACAGAATTGTAAGTTGTTCCTCTGAGAAAAATGCTTAATTTGAGAGAATTTCTGTTTCCAGTGTCTTAATAACATCATATTTGTAACAAGGATGGAAAGTCAGAGGAGTACAGAGTCTGAACTAAGCGGAAAAAAGAAAAGGACTGATGCCTTTGTCAAGGATTCTGTGAAATCATTCCGGGTGGTATTTTCTTCCCTTTCAGAACGCAAGTAAAGAATTTTGGAGTCATTTTGCTGGTTTACTGAGTCATTCTGGGTGCCAAGTAGAGAAATGACCTTACATCTTTTCTAAAAAAAATGTAGTGAGTTCAACCATTCTGGATGTCTGCTGTACTGACCTGTGGAGCAGGACACTGAGACGTCCGCAGCTATTGTTGCACTTGGCCCAAGATCCATAATGACCAGAACAATACTAAGCCTGCATTTTGGTGCTGTGGTTATTGCATTGAAACATCAGTGCACAGGAATTATTTCTGATCATGTGAGCTTTTCTTTTTAATTAGAGCAACAGCAACTGTGGTATAAATGCCTAGATTCTAGCAAATGCAACAGATTTTTTTCCAAAGCTCACTGTGCTATTTTTAACACACCAAACTGGATTAAGATTAAAACCAAAACACAGCAGAAAAGTAATGGTGTGATGATCCATTCAAGGCGATTATTTGCATCCCAGTGACTCTCTTCGCACAGCGGGGCAAGTGCGCTCTGTGGTGCCCATGGAACCCATGCCCTGTTTAGACTGGGGATGTAGGGCAACACCCTTTCAGCTGCTGACCAACAGAGGACTGTTCTTGGGCACTTGGGACATGGATACCTCCAGGGGTTGCTGGCTGGTATTTGCAGGTTCTTCCCATGCATGGACAAGCTGATGATGCCAAAACCCCCTTTAGCACAGTGAGACATCATAGGTCTATTTTCGTGGGATCAATGCCATTTTCTTCGTGCTGGCAGATCTCTCTGAGTGAAAGGGGGTGCAAGGCAGCACAGCCCGAGTCTTGCCAGTGGTCTCGGCTAACCTTGGCTCTTCTGTTTTAGCTGTCCCCAGTGAACTCAAGGCAGCTACTAGATGCTCTTGCTGTAAAGCAACAAGAAATGAAAGGCAGGTTCCTAAAACTCCATCACATTACAGCATATAAACAGTTTGAAGAGTAAAAATGTCTTAAACCCATGCTTTTAAAAAAGTGAAAGAAAATGTCATACTTGAGGCCGTTCTCTCCCCTACTACCCTTTCTCTTTCCTCCCCTGTGAGGGCTCCTCAGAGCATTTAGAAGGCCAAACCATAATGCCAGCACAGCTCTGTGATTCCAACATAGCTCCATAATTCTTCTGTACCCATCACCCAGAAAGGCTTGCCCGCTGCCATTTATATTTCTGCAGTCACATGTAGTCTATTATAGTTATTATAGTTTATGCTTATGTTAGCCGAGACAAAGTGTAAGTGTAACACTCTCGTGCTGGCGTTAACTAACAGAATCGGACAAGCTGACTGTAGCAGCTTAAGCTACTCATATGCAACTCTTCTTAGTACAAACAAGACAAATCCATTTATTTTCTAGCACCTTCCTAGTGAACTTACTTGCACAGTTGCAAACTGGCCTTCCATTGGCCTCTCACCATACCTGCTTTTCCTTATTCTGTTAACTACTGTTACCCTTCTAACAGTCCTATAGCACCAAGCATGTTGTCATGTCAGACATTCCTCGTGTGAGTAGTTTTGCAATAAGCAGCCTAGCTTCACTCACATTTAGTCAGGACATTTGGAGCTTAAAGCATCCTTATTATTCAGTTTACAAAACATTTCAGGTCTAATGCATTAATGTGCTACGAGGTTAAATGCACTTAGTACTCCATTAACAGTGGACATGTGCCCTTTTTCTGTTAAGAAAAGCCAGAGTATAGACATTTGTGTTATTTGTCAAAGGTTGAAATGCTTTTATGTCTGCTGCAATAAAGTTGAAAAGTTCAGCTCAGCCTCTCACAACCAGCCTTGCTGGTTCCTGGTTATATTCTGACATTAATCTTTAGTACTGTAAGACCGAATATGAGCAATATGTCACTTAGTATAGTCAGTAGTAACCTTGCTACTTCTGTGAGCTCAAATGACTCTAAAAGTAATGAGATCTTTCCTTGTTTGGAGTAAAAGAGGCAGCCCCTGCCATGCTGTCCCTCTCAATGGATGCCCAAGATTGCCCTGGAAGTCACATGTATGAGTGTGTCATAGACACCTTCTCTTTCCTGAAAAGAGAAATATCTCTTTTCCCATAGGTTTCTGCTCTGGGATGTTACAGCAATGTGAATTGTCACTTACCATACATCCACATGCCTCAGGATCCTGATACATCATCTCTGTCTGGTGACTCCTGTTTGTTATTTTAGAGTAATGCACATAATTAGGAAACGAACAGGATTCACCTCACTTAACCATTAACCGTAGCCATCTAAAAGTGATGACTGTTCCAAGCTAGTCATGCAGGTTCCCCCTTAGTCACTTGGGAGGCGCGTGGTATCTCCAGAGGATGATCCATCCCATCTTAAACTGCGTTTCAGAGATGTGTGGGCTGCTTTACCTTTTGGAAGTTGTCCTCTTTCTCTACTGGCAAGAGAGAGAGTCTAGCAGAGCAACATGCATGAGATGCTGAACTTGTAGATGGTTAAAGTTACGTCAGACAAATCCTACCCGTAAGTTTCACTTGGATGTAGGTGTTGAAAGGGACGTTGCCAAGCTTCATCACTGCCTGAAGGCAAGTGTGAATCAGCAGGGCTGCAGAGCTCTGGCTGTTGGAAGTAAAACATCTACTGAGTTCTTCATCTTCTGACAGAAGCGTTATTTGAAGAGCTCAGAGAAGCTTTCATTTCTGATCAGACTCTCAGCTGAAGACTCTCATGGTTTCTTCCCCACACATGCACATGCGCATACACACTTATTTTCTGTTTTTCTCTTATAGAAGCTCCTACTGCATCAAACAGATGGCAAATCTGGCATACTATTTTTAATACCGACTAACATTTGAGTATCAGCCGCTAATTAGTGCGAGAAATCAAAAACAGACAGATAGTTTGGTTACAGTTGAGCTCATGCTATGCTTGTATCTGAATTCAAAGAATGAGCAACCTGGAAGTTGTTTAGATATAGGATTTTAGGTAAGGCTTCTTTTGGATATTGGGAACTATGACTGATAGTCCATTTATCACTATATTTGAGGAAGACTTATTTGCTTGCATATGTATCCCTTCCATTGATTTCTATAGAGTGGTGTCGAAAAGTTCTGGATCCTGCTTGATTTTGATATGAACAACAATGACTACTGGAAAAATCACAATGAAAAAAATTCACGTCAGCCTTCTGTCTTAGCAGTTCAGAAATCTCTCATGAAAGCTGGTGTTACAGAAGCAGCAGCAATTTTCACAGTTCATGCAAGGTATATAACTGAGTTTTACCAGACTCTTGTGTGACACACTCTCCTCCAATCGCATTAATGAAAGATTATCATTTTAGGTTGTTACAACTCCACAGTTTCAGCCCTGAGTCTGAACATTGCTCACTGAGCTGAATGCAAGACATCACCAAGTGCTAAAACTCTTGAACACAGTAAGTCGAGACCTGCAAAAGGAAGTAGGACTGGAAACTGTGGGTGCCCTGGCTTTGAAAATGTTTCTGCATTATTTATTTAGGAATTTACTACGGTGAAAAAACCACAAATGCGAGTTAAAATCTTGGAAGAAAGCCCAATTACTCACAGCAGATCAGAACAGGATAACATTCTGGACAGTGTTTGGAGTTTACAGAGAGGATTAGCTTTTCTGGGGATCAAATATAGAATAGAAATTGGATTTGTAAACTGTGTTTTTACTCATCCTATCTGAAAGCAAAATATAATGCAATTAGTTGTAAACTGGTAGGCTGCAGAGTATGCATACAATAGTCCCTTAGTAATACCTCCATCAGAGTCCTTAATGTTGAGCTGAGCAGGAAAGCCAGCCAGAGTACCAGGGCTCTTAATCCCTACTCTTTCTGAGAGGCATTTTAAAATCCTTGTCCTAGACCGGAGGTGGATACTATGGATCAAGATATAATGGCCTCTTATTTCAGAGGAAGATGTTTCAGAAAATGCAGAACCAGGAAAGGAAACAGTCTCACAGAAGTGAACTCTGGGCCAGGAACCAAGCATCCCCATGAAGTCACGCTGTCCTACTTCGCAGTCACTGCATACTTCATCAAAATATTATTTCCACTCCAAGAAGCCTCAGTAATTACTCATTCTGCTTTTTATCCCTTTGCCTCACTTACTTTCCAAAGCAGACAGACAATATTCTCCACTTAAATCAAATAGCTGCTGCTTGGTCTTGATGAAGACTCCTTGAAACAGTCAAGCTAAGAATTCAGAGACTAGTTTTCCTGTCCTTTTTTTTCTACACGTGGTAGAAGTTTTCCTAACAGTAACAAGGACAGAAATATGAAATAAAGTTAACTCTCAAACAGGGGAAACGAATTGTTTGCAGATGCTGCATCGCTTTTGAGGAATATATTCTTTTCCTCCTGGCACAACTCCAAGGGAAATGCAATTAACAGGGTTTATATGTGGCTGATTTTCTTCATGGCATTTAGTCATTAATCTGCAAGACGAAGCAGAGGCCTCTGTTTCCCTTTCCCATACTGTAACTGCTTACACCTGATTTTGGCTCTGCCTTTGTTTTCAGAAATGACACTAGCAGCTGAGTGTTTTGTGCTGACTGGTCTTGCAGGAGAGTCATATCACCAGGCAATATTTGAGTTCCTCTGTCCACTGTTTCTTGTAGGAAGTCTGTCAGGAGCTGCATCCCTAGCTTTTTCAGGCTGTGCTGACCTGTGTGATTATGCACCTTTTGGATACATATCACAGGGAAACCTGTCTCTGGTCTATACAAATAAGATCTTAGCCCACTAGCACAGCCGATGTGATCTCCTGTCTTTAGCCTCTGTTATGCTCCGTAGCAAGGTCTCAGTCCCATCATAAGCAATGATATCTTCCAGTGCCAGGCATTAACAAGAGGAGTGAGATGCTGTGAGACATGTCGCAGCAGTGACTTGCCACGTAGCCATAGGAACAGGGACCTAAGCAAGATGACGACCGGGGGTCAGGTCTAAAGGGAGATGAAGTCCCTCAGTGCTGACTGTGGCTCTGGCGTAGATGCACAAACAGTGTCAAAACACTACCATTCTGGAGATTCAGGCTGAACAGCGATGGCTTCACGACGTCTGGCCAACCAAGGATACCTTTATAGAACTGCATAAGATACTCACTACTGCAGCTAGTGCCAGCAGGGCTGCCTATTCTCAAAGCTGCAGGTCAACCATCTTCCCTAGTCACGGGAGAAACCATGTGCCCCACATGACTGAAGTGTGGCTGCAGGCCAAGCATCACTGTATTGCCTTCATGTTGCTAATGTCCCTGCAATGATAATCGACTTCAGGCAAATATAATTCCTACACTGTGCTGGAGCCATCAATAGTACACAACACTGTCCTCCCATCTCTCCAAAATACATTCCAATCGTATTCCATCATCACAACTGACATCGACCTTATTGGGAACATTAACCTATATAACAATAACAGGAACAATTGCACATTGCTGGGAAATGTCTGAGGCTGGCTGCTTTGTTTTACAACAGAAGGAAGTTGGCCAAAAGAGCTCAGCATGTTGCAAGAGAAGAAAACTTTAGTAGCATATGCTCTTTGATTAAAAAAACGCAAATAGCTAAGGATAATCATTCTGAGATGAGTATCAAAGTGTGGTGGGTGATTCACAAATTCACTTGTAGCAAACAAGTGAAAATGCCAAGTATGGGTAGCTGAAAAGCATGCATTGAGATAGCTCATGATCTAGGTTCTACAGTCTTGGTTTTGCTTCCCACTCTTTCACTATTACATGGAGTAAAATGAAGCACTAAAATTCATCCTCAGTGCATTGAAAGCTCCTGCTGCTTTCTATGAGTCAGGCCGACTTTCTTACTTTTAACGTTTCTCCATTTTTTCCTTTTTTTTTTTTTTTTTAATCTTTTCCTTTCTTATCTCTCCTGGTCAATAATAATTGATTTCCAGAATAAGAAACTTCAATACCTGAAATAGTACTTCTGGCACAACAGAAGCCTTTACCCTCAATTCATCTGCAATTAACATCATCTGTACAGTTGCCGCGTGTACCAATTGTTGTACCCTCCAATGCTCTGTCAGCCTATTTTAGCAGCTATCGCTCCGGTAGGATGCCATGTTCTGCTAGAAGCAGAGTTTCAATCCTATCTGAACTTGATTGACTATGTTTTATTGCTTTGATTGCTGCTGTGTTTTAATAACCAAGGTCAATCACTGGGCAACACAGGCTTTTAGAACAGATCCGGGCATTAATCCCACCCATTTTCCCAGTAGAAGTTCCTAACTACCTCAGCAGTCAAGTGCCTTGATGTATTATAAAGTCAAGATATTTCCTGGTGTAATCTCATCCAAGTCAGAAAACAGGGAAGGTGAGTGTCAATCACAGCCACCTCTTGAGGCAGCCAATAGTGTTCTCCTTTCTATTGCAAAGCTCCTGACACTTTGCCCAACAGTAAGAGTCCTCACCAGTGAAAACTGAGGTCTGAAGCCTCTCTTCAGCATCAGATTAAGTGTCAGGGGGGTCACACCCTTGGCACAGCAGGACTCAACCAGGCTGGTCAGATCCTGCAGTGTTGTCCCAACTCTACCAATACTTCAGGCTCACCATATCCCCGGCTGTGAGCAGGCATTGGCAGCTTCTCACTGGCACAGCATCCCGCAGGCTCTCCCATAGCTTTCCCATTGCCAGCAGCAGGGGTCAGGGTCGGCACCCTGCAACACCTCTGGATGAGGATCTCCCCTGGTATCTAAAAGGCACTTTAGAAAAGGCACATGGGAACCATGCTGCACCAACACTATTACGATTTAGGAATTAAAACACTTGAAGGCCAAGGCTACTGGAGAGAGGCTACAGGCTTAATTATCTCCTGATACTTATGCCTTTCAGATGAGTCTTTAATTAGAAGATGACATGTTATTTTTCCAGCGTGGTTCTCACCTCGCTGAATACACAGGGCCTCCTTAATCTGGGAAGGGCAGCAGCAGCTGCCCCCATTTCCTGCAGTCCCTGCTGCTGGCAGCTCCTGTCTCCTCCTGGTAGCACAAGGCAAGGCAACAAACAGAAACTATTGGCAGGCCATCCCAGGTGACACGTTCCTCATTTTCTGGGTCACCAACCTCAAGGTTGATTCATGGGCATGCACACCTCCCATGCCTACAATGGACTGCAGCAGAAACTGTGCCTGAGGGTATGGGATGCTATGGATGGTTGTGGGGGGCAGAAAAGAGCGTTTCCAGCAAGGTGCTCTCAAGGAGAGGAGACTTTTGACCTCGATTTCCTTATACCATGGACCTCATCTGCAAAACAGCACATTCTTGCTCCTCCTGAATTTTGCAATTAGGTCTCTACAAGTCTCCCCGGGCTGCTACATCCTGAACCCAGAGGCTCTGTGGCTATTTCTTCTGGGAGGGGTGTGAGGGAAGTGAGCTCCAGAGCTGGCCAGGGAAGCTGCCCCTCTCCACACGACCATCTCCTCCCACTTCCGCACTGCAAGCTGGTCCCCATAGCCTGCAGGCACCTCTTTAACACTAGCAGCACTCAGACAAATCAGCCCCACAACTCATTGTTGTTCCTGACTTTGAGAAGATGACCTAGACCTGACTGCAATGAGGCATTTTATTTCCACGACAGGTTAAAAACTTCCACCAGAGTCAATCAAAGGCACACAGAGAGGCTTTCTGCTCCCCACCCTGGTGGCAAAAGAGCTTCCTAACCAGGGAGCACCATCACCCACATGCCCTAACAGACATAGGAGTCTCAGGGAAAATCGTGGCATAAGATTGTGTCATTCAAGGCTGTTATCACGACGGGGTGAAGAGGATGCTGCTCTCCTAGATGTGCTGCTTGAACAGTCTTCTCCACACAGGAGCTGCCTGGCCTATGTGGAAGGGCAAGGGGGTGAAGAGGTGTTTGGGGGCATGAGGAGGTAACAGTGGCAAATATTATGGTTCACATTCGGAGCTATGACCTAACAGCAGGATCAAATGTGTCTGATAGTCAGCAGGAAATTTGGCATTACCTGAAGGGAAAAAACCTCTCTGTTCAGTTTAAAGCTAACTGAAGATAGTGCAGTCCAAAAAGCAGTGTCCTTTTACACCATTCAAGGACCTTCCCAAATCTGGGATGTTTTCTTTCTAAATCTGGGCTTTTACATCCTTAAATTTGCAGTCACATACTGCATTATGAGAAATCTTTTGTGCTCAGTTCCCATACTTTGCTCTACTTCTGAACAGTGCAATTAGGTCTCCAGAGCTTACTTGCTTTATTGAAAAGACACAGGTATTAAGCAGGAGTAGAGAAATATTCCATCTCACAAGTCAAATCAGATAATTGAAATGGTTGGATACGCCTTAAAATTAGCTCAATTCTCATCTGAATAGAGTTCATATTTCACTGGAAACTAACTGTCCTTTCTTTTCTTTGTATTCATGGTGGTTTTTTTTCCCCTGCTGCTGTTTGGTTTGGAAGGTGCTCTTTAGTAAATACTGCAACTCCAAAGATGTTATGGACCTCTTCTGCATTGCAACAGGGTTACCAAGGTAGGTCTCTCTTTTCATTTGTGACATTAATTTCATTTTCGTTCCTTTACTTCTGGGGAAAATTTAAAGATAGACCCCAAATGATTAATTTACCTGCTATTCAGGCTTCTCTCTTGTTCCAGTCTACTGGGTCAATCCAGACAGCACCAACTGGAAAAGTGCAAGAAGCTTTGCCAGGCATTGAGCCACCTCAGTGCTGGCTATGCTAGAGAAACAGAATGGAATAGAGTAGAACAGAAGATATATAGTCTAAAAAAAAAAAAAGCTAGTGCAGAATCCCAGCCTTAAGTGCACACAGGTTATACCTCAGCAATGTATTTTTGACCATATCAAGTGGAACACAATCGTATGTTTAGAATCTGTTTTTTTAGGGGAAAATTTGGGGCCAATGAGAAGCATTGCCACTAAGTGATAAGCTTGCGATTTAGGTACAGTACAATCTAATCCCAGGTGTGCGACAGTCAAACACAAAGTATCCCAGCAGAACCATTTTATAGAACATAAATATCCCCAAATCTATTGCCCAGGCCAAGTATTTTCAAATTTATTTTCCTGCAAAGTTCATGCCTCTCTCCTGCTGTAATTTCTTATCAGGTTTGTTTCCCCTACTTTGAACCTAGAAAGCAGCATCCACCTTAAATCCCTGTGTTGAGAGGGATCCAGGATGAGGCGTAAATGTGTGTCAGGGTGAGAGGGGCTAGTGCATGGTGGAAGATGGCATAGTGTAGCACCCAGCCACTTCTACACTACCTGTCCAGGGCAGTGGTGCAGGGGGGCGGAAACCCCTTAGTCACATCTAGAAGGGGGCATCTCCTGTCTGCATATGGATCTTGAGCAGCACAGGGCAGATGCGCAGCAGCATAAGCCATATGTCTTAACATAGTCCTTACACTTAGACATACAGGTTTACAACACAGAAAAATCACAGGAAAGAAATATGCCAGTCCTTTAATTACGGGTTTACTGCATGACTTCAGCTCTGGGAACTGAAAGATAGAATTGTCTATATTGACTTAGAATTTGCATAAGCTACTGGACAGAATTAGTGTCCAGCCTGGTTGTTTCCTCCCATTTGACAGTAGAGAGGTTAATAACTTTCATTTGCCTATGATATCATATCTTTCTACTCTATCATCCAGGAAACTTTATCAGTTTTAGTGATTCATAAGCAGGGTGTTCATCGCATAATTGGCATTTTTTTTTTTGTCAGGAGACTTACAAAGAACTGTTCATTTCAACCAGGCTCCTGGAGCCTGAGCTTATGAGATCACACCTAGCATAGTATGAACAAAAAAAAAAAGGTCCCATATTCAGCAAGATGTTTGTTATAGTTGCTTTCGTAAAGAGAGTAACTAAATTTCGAGACATTCAAAGCACTGGCAGTCATTTGCATAGTGTGAGTCAATACATAGCTGCCGAGTCAATGTATCACAAAACAGCTTTTTAGCAGTAATCACTAGTTGATGAGTCAACAGAATACATGAGTTAGCAGAGAGCAAAGTCTGCTCTGAGATCAAAGATGATCACACTTAATATTTTGCCAGAAACATCTCTGGTGATTGAAAGAGGTGAAACATCAAGCCTACCCTGTCCTGTTCTTTGACTCTTTTTGCACCAAGGTAAAATGTGTCTGTGACAATGTCAGGCCAGGCCAAAAGAGCTGAGGGAGAGAAGATGGCTATGCACTCTATGCAGCAGCACAGAATTTCAGCCAGCATTCCTAGGTCAAACAAGCATCTTGAAGCATTTGGGTTTTTTTTTCAGGAACACAACAATTTCTCTTTTGACGATGGACGATTGTATGGTATCCATTGATCCAACAATGCCTGCAAACTCAGAGAGGTAAGCCTTGCTGCAAGCTGCTCCTCAAAGATATGGTCAAGCCCAAGGGAAGGGGTGGTGGTTGCTTACAGAGGCCTTTTCTGTGCAGTGGGAGGTAAGCAGTTCCCTGGAGAGAGGGAGATGACAGTAAGAATTGCATGTTGGCTTATAACACTGATGTCTGCTGGGTTTAAAGATTTTTGCTTGTTATTAAAGTAGGAATAATTGTCTAAGGAAAAAATACCACTTTTAAGTATTTGATGTAGAACATCTGTTCCCCTCCCACCCCGTTTACTGTCAAGGCTTCCAGCTCCTTTGTTCACTCACTCCTTTATTGCTCTGCTAGAACACAACCACGATATTGCCTGAAAAGCAAAGCCAAAGTCTTCGATGAGGTTAAGTCTCTTCCATGCTGGCTTTGGCCCTTCCCACCTCCAAATGCCTTTCTCTTTTTCTCCTCGGCTTCCTGTTGTTTGTTCAGGCTGGCACTTTTAGTTTCACTCTGACTGCTCATAGTTACTCCTTCTGCTGTTGTTTACCTCATTGCATACTTCATCATTACTTATCACTGACGTTACTCTCACTGACACCATGTGGCAGAGCCCCAACAGTGGGGAGGAATCTGCTGCACAGGACGATGTGTAAACACAGAGCAAAAAGATGATATTCACCACTGGAACTCCTCTCTGACCCACAAAATTTCCACACCATCTCAGTCCACGTGCTGTCAAGGGTTGCCAAAGAGAAGGCATATTTACCATAATCGTTGTGTAACCATACAAGAAAGATCTCTCTGTCTCTAGTTCAGTAGTAAATCGGATGATCACGTGTTCATAAAAAAAGTGTCCATTGCACATTTAACAGCTTTTAAGAGAGCTTAGAATGTATTCAGATACTTCTTTCTACTTCTCAGTGATTGTGAATGTGAAATACAAACTCCTTTCTGAGTGTTGCTAACATCAACCCTCTCTGACTCTTCCAGGTCTCCATACAAAGTGATACCTGTTGCCACTGGGCAGCTCTCAGGTAAAACGACCTTTTGAACTGAACTTACTAGAGATGAATTTGTAAACATTTGCAAGTGGAAATTACACGTTGTGATGCAAGAAAGAAAGATGACTGTACCGTGGTTGTAGCTACAGAAGAATAAGAAGTGTTTGATCACAGTGTTCTGGAGGAAAGCTCCAAAAGAAACAAAAAAGTCCCCAGATTTCAAAGTATTTGAGAGTGAGGTGGAATGGCTGGGATCCAGAGGACTTTCACAGTTCTTAACTCTGTTCTGACTTGGCATTGCTGATGTCCTGGGGAAAGTCTCACAAGGAGCAGCAAGTTTTTTTCACGCAATGCGGATGATGTTTGAAAGCCTGTCCTGCAGTGTTTTGTTAAACTTGTTCATCTCTCAGCAAAGCTCTGCTGGAAAGCAGAGCACAACATTTGAACTCGATGTTGTTTCCAAACGGCTGAGGAGAGAGAATAATTTCTGTTGTGGGCATGGTAGCTCTAAATGTAATAAATATTTAAACACACCTAATAAGATTATAACAGGCTTGGATGAAAGAACACATCTGGAATACATTCCTCAGTGCACACCACTGTTATACTCCACAGGCAGGACTGAAGTGACATTTCTACCATTTCTCTTCGCCTGCCAGAGTCATACTCAGGCCAGTAGCTCTCAGACACTGAGGCAGAGCATTTGCTTGCTCCTGTAGAGCATGTGGCTCATGGTCTCTCTCATCTGTGCAACTGCAGTATCTCCTGGCACTCGCTCCGAGGCAACTTGAGCAAGAGCCCCAGCCTGTACACTGTGGAGCTACAGGGAGGGGCTGGCATCTGAAGCAGGGGCTGCAGAAGGGTAGAAGACATCAGCTGGGGACATAGTTTGGAGCAGTAAACTGGGAAGATAGGAGAGACAAAAGGCAAGGGATTAAGGTTTTCTTGAAAATGCAGAGCGCACAGAGAGAATAAGAGGGAGCTGGAAAGTCTGAGGCTGGAAAAAGTAATTTGCAGGAATGGGTGAACCTCTTGGGATGGGGTCAAGGTAGTTTTGCTGGTCCCACCTCATGTTCTTGCTAATGCTGATTGCAGGTCCTGCCTGTTCTTCTTGTGTTGAGTAAGAAAACATAGTTTCTCACAATATTATTTTTTTTTTTTGATGGGGAGGCACAGGGAACCGAAGCCACTCTCTGAGGTACTTGCATCTGCTGCAGCAGAAACATCTGTAGGAAAAGGGAACAGCAAAGCAGTGTAGGAGGATGTGCAGGTGGGATGGAGAGACAACAGTGGGGAGCTTGTGCGTGCAGAGAGCAAAGGCAAACAGAGAGCAAAAAGAGCAAAGAAGCTAGGAAACAGGGAAGAACTTTATCACACTAAGGTTTGTTACAAGACATAAGCAGGTGCCATGACAGTGATTGCCGCTGTTGCCAGAAGGAGGTATTCAAAGCTGAGGGACACACGTGATCGCTAAAGGAAAAGAAGCTGTCTCCTAAACTATGTTCTTGTTGGAACAAACTCTGCTGAAATGTCATCATTCTCGTCCGGGAGTACGCTACTTGCTTTATCAGATTAGAAAAGGTGTAGTCTTAACTGGAGTGTGTGTCTCTGTGTACAAGCTGATGTGAGTAACTGATAGTCGCTTGCCCCAAGATGGACAAAAACTGGCAAACGGGGCTGGCGAGGCTCCACTGGGGAATGTCACTGTGTTATACCAGCTGGGAAACTGATTGAAGTGCTATCTAGAAGATACACCATTTTTTTGTTTATAGAAAAATCTGCTTTTTTTTTCCCCTAACACGAAGCTCACCGTATGTTTTTATAAGACTATGAATGAGTTTTTGCACTCTCCCAGGACCCTCATTTTTCACTTCAGCTGACAGCACATGGCTCTGCTTCGTGCAGAGTGCAACTCACTGTGTCAGCAAGATCTCTCTTCCCTTCCTGCATTTTATAAAACAGGGATTTCCAAGGATCTAAGCTGAAAAGGGCAAGAAAAATTCTGGTGGTAGGTTGCCAAAGCATAAGACAGAGTCTGCTATGGAAAAAGGAGGAAAGTTGAACTGAGTGTGATGGAACTAATGTTCCTTGGTATCTGTTTCTGTTTCACATGGGTTGTCATTAATCTTAAGCATTCCTGACATTTTGCTGAGAGTAGGAAGAATAAACAGAGTGGGAAATTGTTCCTCTTTTAAAAGAAAAAAGCACCGCAGCTCTGTTCTAGTCTTCACTGCTTAAACAACTCTGCCCGTGTAATTCTGCTTCCCAAAGCAACTTGTCCGAATACATGCCAAAAAATGGGTCACCCCAACTTTCACAGCAGTGGGAGGTAGTGCACCTCTTTTCAGCAGTCCCCCAGGCAGCTGGAAAAGAATGACGCATGCTTCAGTGGAACAAAGATTGTAAAAGGTGGGACTGGAAAATACGATCCTTTGGGAGGAAAATATAAGCAGTGGCTTTTATCCAGCAGAGGAGATATCCACCAGAGTCCCGCTAAGAAACTGTTCTTCATTTCCTGGCCATAGTCATGGGAGAGGGCTGGAATTATTATTCCAGTGAGCATCCGTTGGATGAAGCAGCCATTGCCGAATCACCGCGGGGTCAATTGTCTGCAAGGCAAAGGCGGGGGTCCAGTTGGCCAACTCTGAGCCTCTGGGGCCATTGCATCACGTGCTGTCCCTCCTCCCATGGCCTCAGACCAGAAGGCACACAGCCATCCAAGTAGAGCAGCAAACCCCTGGTGCCAAACACTTCCTCTCTGGGGTGTTTAAACTCCCAAGCCCATTGAAGGCGCATTTTCTCCCTCCTGACAGCAGAAAGGCTCTGGTCTGTGTCCTCATGATGGAACAGGCTCAAAACTCACAAATGGATGGTTGTGTTGTGGCTGTAATTAGTAGGGTTCAACCACTCTGCAATATTGCTGGAGATGCCAATTAAATGAACAAATCCTACTAGCAGCACACTCTTGAGAAATAAAATTGTAGCCTGTGACGTTTCTGATAGTGCAGAGAAAAGAGCTATTGTGGATCTCAAGTAAGCCTGATCTGCTGTGGTCCTAAACAGGGGGGAAACGTGCAGGGGCCTTCCTATAGCCTCAAAGTTAGAGCAGCAAAGCACACAGGCACCTGAACGAGCCCTTGAAGATCTCAACAAGAATGTGACCTGAAATAGTGGAAGATCTGCTAAGCTTAACTCTAGTTCCCTCTGCACTTCTCTCTCCAACTTGTCCTGGTGGGTCCTTCCACACAAGTATCCCCTCATCCCTGGAGAAACAGACAAGGAAATCCAAAGAAAGCAGTGCCTGTTTGGGATGGAGGCCAGCACGTGGAGAGAGCTCACCACCTGCCACTCCTCGCGCAGCAGCGTCAGTGCCAGGGAACCCCGCCAGCGTGCCTTGGAGCCACTTGGCCAGGCTGAGGCTCTAGGCAGCATCTTTGCCTCCTACTTCACTTGCTGTTCAGTTAATTTGCCTTTTCAGCTAACAAGCTCTCCAGCACTTGCATGGAGGAAAGCCCAGGGTCTCTTCTCCAGGATATCAGCTTGCAGCAGAAGAAGTAGCACAATCAAGACCTCTGCAGCTGCCTACTACAAGAGCCGTGTCTGCATTGGTGCTAACCCTGCCTTGCCCACTGTGAGAACCAGCAAGAGAATTCAGAGCTAGCACCTTTCCTGGGGGAGCAATCTCTAGATGTTTTCAGTTTTGGTCTTTTTTGCTTTATGAAGAAAATAAAACTTGTTTTGACAACAACACGTTTTGAGGCCTAAAGCAAAGGTGGCAGATTCAAATTTCTTGGGACTGTGAAAGGGCTGCCAGGAGACTGTGAGAACCAGCAAGAGAATTCAGGGCTGGCACTTTTCCTGGGGGAGTAATCGCTAGATGTTTCCAGTTTTGGTCTTTTTTTGTTTTACCAGAGATCTTCTTATTCTGGAATCTTTCTCTTCTTTTGAGGGTATATTGACGCTTGCAGCACAGGCAAGAGTGAAGAGACAGAGATTGTGAGAGAAAAATCCCCCTCCTGCCTGCTGCTCCCTGCGTGCATCCCACGTGGATGCGTATATCAGGACAGAGCCAACTGCTTCAGGATTACTCACCTGATGGGGCACTTGCATGCAACAGCCCAAATTAACCTGAGCTGTCAAGAGAATTTGGTGCTCGATATGACATGATTCACATATATGGGCTTGGACTTGAAGCATATCCCTTCCTAAGGCTTTTGTACACCTGGCTGTTTGTGTTTTTCTTAATTCCTCTGACTGCCCAAACCACAAAAAGCAAAATAGAGACAGGATCCCGAGCCAGAGGCATAAGAACACGTGAGAAAGCGATCGTGTGGCTGGAATTCACCAGCCTGATGCTGGCAGGGAAAGGCAGACATCCACGTCCTCCCAGCCTTGCTTGGCCACAGCAGAAAAGACAGGGGGAAACCAACCTACCCCCACAACACCACACTCCCTGCTTGCACCCCGTTTTGGCTGGCAGGATGGCGAGGGGAGCCAGGGAGAGTGGGAGGGTGGAGGCAGCTCCCTGGCCATAATCCCAGAGGGTAAGGCAGGAGAGGAAGAGTCACTGCCAAGCAGGGCGGTGCAAAGCAGAGGGCACATGCCAACCGGTTATAAGCCATCTGTGTCCGTACATGCATATCCTGAGCTGCCCCGACGTATTCCTAGTCCCCATCTGGCAGGGAAGGTGTGAGCTCGCTGCCAGCCCTCCTATCCAGCCACAGTGGGAGCTGCAGGAAAAAGTGTTGTTGCCATATTCACCTGCACCTGCTTTCTACCCAGACCTGTTGGAGATGGGGATGCCAGGAAGGAGGGCAAAATGGCTCCTTGATCTGTGATGCCTTGGCCAATCTCCCAACTGTGCTTGGCAGGAGCCAACGGACAAGGAGTCGAAGTCCTCGTGCCCTCAGCATGTATGGAAATGAGCCATGGGAAGCCCCGGGGAGGCCTGAGCTGGCCTGTCCCCTGCCCAGCATTACGCTATTGAAACATCTTCTGGAGGTTTTCTTTTTTGGAATTTTCCCGTGTCAGCTCTAGAACACTCTGCATATTGTGCAAAAATCTGACTTGCTGAACACCTGCATTTTCAAACGTTGCGCATTGACAGTGCTGGTGGGGAGTGAGCTGAGAAGAAGGTTGCTGTTGGCTTTTGGGTTGCTGCAGGCAGGAGCTGGAGACCCTCTGCCAGGTGCACAGGCTGCAGCTGGCTACGCTACATGCAGTCAGATTTCCTTTTTGCGGAGGGAGTCACAGCAAAATAAATGAAGTAACTGAGGGAAAAGGTAGCTGCATGTGCCTGGAGAATCAGCCCTGACCAGAGGTATAAAAAAAAAAGAAGCAGAAGGTAATGAAGGGAGTAAAAGAACAAATAGCCCTGTTTAAAAAGGAGTGGACAAGTGAGACTAAATGATGTTGGCATCATGTATCAATTTCTTCAGAATCAGGGGTCAGCAGAGGTCTTCCTCTCAGAAAGGAATAAAACAAAGAAATGGATCTTTGTCTCTTTAAGATGAGACGAACTGCCACTCTTAGTCATATATCTTTACTGCACCCTAGGGTTATAAAAACATACATCTTCGTTTTGAAAATCTTTTATTACGTCCATAAACATCAGATTGCAGCTGACTGTTCCCTAGATGAGAATGTCCTAGTACTCCAAGTGAGTTTTGACAGTGGGAGGGAGTGAAAGTAAGATTGGCTTTTTTTTTTTTTTTTTTTTCTTACTGGAACAGTGTTTATAGGGAACTTGTCAGTCTCTGGCATGCTACAGCCACTGTCAGAGAGCTGAGCAGCGTTGAAGTGAGAGGACACGGGTTTCTCTGCTTATTTTCACTGTTGGACTCGGGTACAATCCCAGGTGCTGCATACGGTAAGCTTTCCTCCTGTCTTAAATAGGACACAGCATTTGCTTTGCTTTAGCGCTTGGGTTTTGTGAGAAAATGGCAAAACGAGTCTCTGTGAAAAGAACTAATCTCTTCATTTGATCTGCTAGACACTCCGTTGGGAGTCAGATCTCAGGAAAAAAAAAAAAGAAAAAAAAAAGAGGGAATTGAATCTGAGACTTACAGAGCACAGAGTAGTTGATCCAGTTTAGAAGCGCAGCAGTAATAAATTGTTTTGATCAGCAAAGTGAATGTTCTTAACAAATATTTCTGACATTGCTAATACCTGAGGAACTGCAAATCCTTTCAACATGTACAAGAGCTATTATTTAGAAATACAGTGTAAATGCTGGGCTGTATTTCTGTCTGATGTGTTTTGCTTGGATGATTACACTCGTAAGGCATTGTGCTCCCTCTCAGGAAAGTGCAAGAAGTAGCTTCAGAAATGCCATTGGGGTATTCCTACATAAGGTATAAATGGGTATTCCGTAATCTGCAGCGTACATATGAGAGTGTACAATCTTTCCACTCCTTGATCATGAAAAAACAAGAGTACATCCACATTGCAGGCATGAGAACTACTGCAGTACAGTGCAATTTAAATTAGCTTGTGGGGAAAAGTGCAATCTTGAAACAGCAGCTCACAGCTCAGCAAAGGTGATTTATGCTTCTCCTGTCTGTGTGAACACAGGGTGGACAGATTGAAAGATAGGAAAATATTGCTGTTGTACTTCGTCCTATCTAAAGTGTATTGTCTCTTGAAATCTAGGGGCCTGTTTTAAGGACTTGTTTGCTTTTCCCTACAGTAGTGACTGCAGTTGTGATGGTCTCAGGGCTTCACCAGGTTGACTTTCCCAAGCCGATTGAAGCACCTGAGTGACAGAGATGGCAGTGGGAGGCAGGGAGCTACCAGAGGAAGTGCTCCCAGTGTGGCCCCTGCCACAGCAGCTCAGGCAACAATGGGACCCCAAGAGGATCCCTGCAGTGACTCTGTCCAAGTTATATTCTCAAGGGAAAAGGATTTGGGAAACTTGTGTCCTGCTGTGTTCATCCCACAAACCAGGAAGGGTGGATCTCATTCTGCAAGGACAGTCACTTTGGTATCTCACGTTTGCCTGAAGTTTATGCATAGTAGTATGCTCCTTACATATTTGCAGCAAAATACTGGTCTCTGGGATAATAATCCAGTGTAAATCTGAAAGGCGAGCTTGGTTTTCTTGTGTTCGTAAACTGTTGTGTTTTCTATGGGCACTCTGACGCAGTGCGCTGGTGATGTAGAGACAGTCCTTGTCAGGCAGACCTTTCAAAAGCGGATAGTGATTCTGAGTGTCCCACTCAAGAAATGTAAAAGAGGTCTCCTTTCCAGAGGGTGCTGCTGTAAAACAAGCCACCTCTCAGAGACCCAGTACTTCCCCAGAAAAAAAACTTCTGAGAAACCTTGACTGTAGTCTGCAGGCAGAGGAAGGCAGGTGAGACGAGGAGTCATTCCCAAATGCTGCCACTGTTCAAAGGACCGGAATGACTTTTTGGCCAAAATCCTCACCATCAGATCTGAGGATGCCACTTTGCAGGGGGAGTTGAGGGTGTCTTCTTTCCTGTGCTATTTTCTGTTATGACATCTTCCTACTTTTTACAGAGAAAGAAGAATTATTCCAGAATATATTGGGACAAATTGCCGAGCAGTTCTCGAGGTAAGAAACTGAACATCATTATTTATTTAAAATGCTGTTTCTTTTATCAGCCTGAAGTGAAATTTTCACAGGAAGAAGTGGAACATTTAAGATCTCTTTCAAATTCCACTCTTCCTGTCAAATTTAGGCCTGGGACACACGTTATTTCCTGCTGACGGGAATACGGTAGCTTAAACCAAAAGCAATTTGGTGATTATCTGTGATCTAAAAAGGAGGTCAAGCTGTAAATATAAATGTTCTTGCTATACTTTTCCCCTCATAGGAAGCAAAAGAAATGCTTCTTTTTTGAACAGTCAAATCATCTGATTTGTTTCATTTTTCTCTTTATCACCCAAACATGTCCCTCCTCCAAGAGGTCTTCTCAACAGCTATATAGCTGCTGATTTTATTCCATCTGGTTTCAATAGGACAGATCAATCCCACCTCAGCTCAGCAAATCACCAGTATAACTCAAAAGGAGGGGGGCATCAGAGTGTGCAGACACTAAGATGCTGCTGTTAGGCAAAGCATTATCAGTTTATCTTCGTTTCCCTGGGGGGTACAATAGCAAGTTACTGCTGAGAGAGAGGTTGATGAAGTGTTGCAGAGCCACAGTACATTCTTAGGGCCATATCAAAATCATTCATTGTTAATTTTTCTGAAAATTGAACCCGGGTATATTTTCTGCCCAAATTTTAGTATTTCCATACGAATTCTTTTTTTTTTTTCCTTATGGTAACCACAGCTGGACAGATCAATCCTCTGAAAAATATAGACATTGCTAGCAAAAGTCCTTTGTGCCTAAGGCAGGGACAGCACTAAATGTATAACATTAATACATGAGGGTTTTCTTTTCAGGGTTTTTAAAATCAATGAGCTGAAAACGGAAGTAGCTAATCACTTGGCAATGCTGGAGAAAAAAGTTGAATGTGAGTGTCCCTTTATTCATATTGCAGCGGGAACCGGTGCCTCAGACCTCCCCTCACCCAACCTCCTCGCTGCCCTCATTGTACCCTTCCTCTGTCGCTTTCCTTGCAGCCCCTCTGCTTTCTCCAATTGCTCATAATTTAGCCGGCCTTGAGCCCGAAAGGCCGCCAGCCAGCCTGGGATGAGGTGTGGGGAAGGCGGGAGCCCGCGGTTCCCAAGGAAAGGACATCTGGGGCTGCAGGCATCTGGAGCGCCTCCAGGCCTCCCCTTTGAGGGATTGTCAAGTGCTCTGCTGAACTTTGGGCTCCAGGCCATGTCCCTCCTGCTACCACGTCCCTGCAGCAGAGTGTCTCCACTGCCCACCTCCAAGCCCCCTGACGTACCCTTCTGTGTCCCCTCAGCCCCAGTTCCCCAGCAGCCCCACCACCCAGGAGACATAGTGACTCCCATGCCTCTGCACTCCCTGCAAAACTCTTCCCCCTTTAACACGTCTGGGGCCTAGCGCTTGTTGCAGCATTCTATACGTAATTACATGAGGGTAATGAAGCTGCCTTCCTTCTACTTTAAGTTGGATGCTTGCACAGGTCAAATGTCATCTTGAAGAGAGGCTTTCTCATTTCAGAAATGCATTTACTGAGTGGTCACGTTGGCCCTCACCACTGACTGAGGCCCAGTACTGGGAGACCTGACTATATTTCTGCTTGGTGTCATGTCACATGCTTTCCTTTGCCAGGAAAGGTCCCGAAATGGGGTGCAGCCTTTCCCCACAGCATATACGCATGCTATACATGAAGCTCAAACACATCATGAATGTCACAGTGTCCATAAACAGGCAGCGTCGCACATGCTGCAGTGCAGCTGGACAATGTGTCTTGCTGTCTCACAAGGGAGTGATTTTTGGGCTGCAGTCACAGGGGTTCACCCCTCGCTGACCATACTGCCTGGCAGATTTCTAGGCAGGATCCATTTCCTCGGTTGTTCAGAGTATTAACAGAACCACAACTGTATTCAGTTACTGTGCAACAAACAAAGTCCATTTGATCAAAGAGATCCTTTTCTGGTTTGGAGTTTCCTCCCCACCCGTCCCCCACGCAGCATCTGACTTATTGTTTTTCTGTATGTTATGCAGAACACAGGTCCCAGAAAGGCAGGGAAGGGGTATGAATAAAGCACTGTCACTCAGCAGCATTTTGACACCAAAGGCCACATCCTTTCTGATAAGCAGCATTTAACTTAGGAGCAAGCAGAGTCTTCCCCAGCACTACAGCTACAGAGAGCACTTTCTCACTAGAGCTGGCTGGAAAAAACCCAACATGTTTCTGGTTCATGGAAGAAGTTGTTTTCTTCAAATTTCCCCTGACCAGAAGCTACCTTGACCCTGCAGCTGCTCAGTGAGACTGATGCCTTTGTCAGCAGAGAGGAAAAAATGTCCTTATTCAAAGAGCAGCTGCAGGGCAACCTCTCCCTGAGGCCATCCCAGCCGCAGGCTCCTGGTGGAGTGGGAGGCCTCTAGCAACATCCCTGGAGGGAGTAACCTGTGGTATATCTACTGCCAGCACAAACCTCTACAAGGAGCCTGACTAGCAATTCCTCTCTGTCTGCTGTTTTTCCCAAGGTTCCATTGATTTATTCTTATGTCCAAAAGAAAAACAAAGAAAAAAAAAAAAAGGAGAGAAGAAAAATTAACTCAGTCACTCTGCATTTTCTGTGAAACTTCTGAACAACTCCAATCCTCAGGGCTAAGCTCTATGGACTACAGAGATGAGGCAAATGTTCCGGTGGGTCTTCCTAAGCCCTTGGCAGCCCAGGCGAGCAAGTCTCTCAAGACAGCTAGGGGCTACTTTTGTCCGCTGGCTCCCCTCATGATCCCCTCATGATTGCTGGCTGCACCCTGGACGCGCCTTTCAGCACTGGCAGCCCGCAGCAGTGGAGGGAGGTAACTAAGATCTGCCTGCTACCGCCAGTGGGGAAGAGTTGAGAGTTTGCACTCTCCAGCACTTTATTGCTGGTTTAGGAAAGGCAGCCTACCCAGAGCTGTCACGCAGGTGAACTGAGTTCACTGCTCCCTGGACGAGACTGCTTTCTAAAAGTGGGTCTCGCCACTGATGGAAATTGCAGCAGATGTAGCAATCTGCTGCCATTCTGCCTGAGCGCTCACAAGCTTGTCTCCAGCAGCCTCAGCCTGTGGGAAGGAGCTCCCTAGGTTGCCTGTCTACAAGTGCACCCATCTGCTGAAAGCAGAGTTCCAGAATTTGCAACAGAGTCAAATCTGCAACATTTTGGAATAATGCAAGGCTTTCATGTTTAAAAAAACGAAACTGGGAGAGAAAGGGAGTGTCCAACCTCCCTAGTCGAGCTGGGCTCCCAGAGGTTGTTTTAAGAGCTGTATTTCAGTGCTGGATTCAGCCCAAGGATTTCTTTAGACAGCACAGGGTCTTTTCAGAAGGTATTTCTTGCTGCAGAATAATACAATGGGCCCTTAATCAGTGCACATGACAAGGTCATTTATCATTTGTGAGCCAAATGCTAAAAGAACTGTGCTTTTGTTTTGCCTTTTCTCCTACCTCCTTTGGAAATCCACACGTGATCTCCAGGATTTCTTCCCTAGAGGGGATGTATGTGTGGGGATAAGTGCTCATGACAGTGCTACATCTGCACCTCACAAAATGTTCTCAGCTTCCTTCTTGTTACTGTCTAGAGACCATATCACAGAGATGTGTTTTCAGTGAGCCAAGTCTTCTAACTGGTTTTTAAATCGCATCTGAAGCTTGTGATTCCTCCCTGGAAAATGTGTCCACACAGGGCAAGCACTGGTGGAATGCTTTGTCCCATGGCTTGACTCTGCTCAAGTGTCTGCACAGCAACCCACACATGCATAAGGAAGCTGGCAAAAACTCTTTACAATTTGTAAGCATCTCACATCTACCTTAAGAAAATAATTATGTAAATTCTCTGCTCCCCTGGAGAGGTTTTGAAAGGAAACTAAAGAAATGCAGTACGAAAAAATGCTCAGGGCTGCCATTTTGCACCATAACTCCTCTCTGCAGTTGCCTGTCCCACTACCCTATCAGTTTGATAACTCTGCTTTGCTCCCACTGCTTCAAATAGGCACTGGCCACTGTTTAGACAGATTAGCAAACGGGCTGCCTATGAACTTGTCCTGAATGAATGTACTGGGGTGGTACCTAGCAGCAAAGGTCAGCTGCAGCTGATCACTGGCAGTTGAGTGGAGTACCCAAAAAGTTCAACTAGATATTCAGAATGAAGATATTGAATAAGCAGGACAGCATCCTGCCTATGTCATCAGATTGTGATCACCCAAAGAAATTGCTTGTAGCAATGCGAGACAAAAACCATTAATCTGGAAATGGGATTTTTAAGTGGAGGCTATCCCTGTAATCAAACATAAATCAAACTCCTTTCCCTTTCCTCTCCTAATATGTGGCATTCTGAACTTGGTTCATATACCTCTCTTTTTTCTCTTTTGCAGTTCCAAAAGCTGTCTTTGTGGTTACTAGCATAAAAAAACCCCAAAGCTAGGTCTCTGTTTATCTACAGACTTCTTCCCTTCCAAGGGAATTTTTTATCGCTTACATGCTACCCCTCCAGATAAGTGTGATTTTGATTACTCTTCTCTAAGAGAGTGACTGAAAACTGATTGTACAACTGCACGTTCCCTTGAGTTCCCTGAACCACAGTTTGCCTCTGCAAAACAATGGGTTCAGTAAACAAATGAGCTGTGAAATGATTGAATATGAATGATATGTATTTAATAAATGGTGCAATTTTATGTCCTTGAGTACACTGATAGTTCAACAGGAGGAGATGGAAAGGGAGAATATTCTCATACTTGCACTGCCTTAGGTTCTCACGGCTGTGCGGAATGAAGTGCATTGCTGCATAAACAAGCAATCAAACTTTTTGCCTTGTGGCTCTCATAATTACATACAGAAGGGAATATAGGATTTTTTGTGCCGCGTGCAGAAATAACCATTGATTACAAAATTGATTGGCAAAAAGAAGTGACAGATATTCAATATCTGAAAAAAAAAGGAAATCAATCATCAAAGCAAAACTTTTCAACATTTCTCTCTCTCCTGCATTCTCACTTTGGTTTCTCTGTACCTACCGATACCTCTCAGAGCTCCTTAATGCTTTGCGTGAACTTCCAAATTAAAACCTTTTCTCTTAATGGAAATTTTAATCCTGCCTGGACGTGTGTGCCTAGCTGAGCTTATCACCCCATCATGGGAGGTTTTTTTTGCTCAGGATTTCCTTTGATTCGCGTTCTGCAGCAGAGAAGTGAAGGCACCAGAACAGTTGACTGCTGCTAACAATGGTGGAAAAGCTGAGATGTTATAGCCATTTTGTGAATGAAGATACTGTAGCTATTATCTAAAATTGGCAGAAGAGAATTCCTATGAGTTTTCAAGATATATCGCTTTGGCAGCACCTGCATATGTGAGAACTAGGGCAAATTGTAAGAGCTTGCTGGCTCACTGGATAACCCCACTGTTAAAGCCCTTTGAAATTTTGCACAATCGTGAAACAAGATCCTTCAACCTTTGCCATGGTAACACGCATGTTGTTTTCCTTTGTTGACAGTGGAAGGCCTGAAAGTAGTGGAGATCGAAAAATGCAAGAGCGACATTAAGAAGATGAGGGAGGAAATGGCAGCAAGAAACAGCAGGTAAGTTCTGCTTTGGACCTACCCAAAGAAATAAGCATTTGGTTTCAAACCGTAATGCAACATTTCTGCAGAATTGAGTTAGAAGTAAAGGAGCAACGAAACCAATAACCATTAAGGACAGTGGCTTTAATTTAACATTTGAAGATATGTAGCCATTCATCATTTATAATAGCTTGAGTCAGAAGAATAGAGAAAAATGTCTTGCAACAGAGAGTTATTTTTCACTATACAGACTGGGAATTTTTCATCCAGATTTACTGGAGGAGAGGGAATTGGAAAAGAACTTCTGCATAGTGAGGTGTTTGGTTGAGAACCAGCTAACGCTCGAATCAGCTCAAATATATGCTGGGAAAATATCAAATAAATATGTAGCAGCTCTTCTAATTATGATCTCATGCTATTATAAAACATCCATTTCAAATTCAACAAGAAATTGAGAATTTGCTTTCTAATTCAAGGGCTCACTGTGAAGCTTGGTTTCACTATAATTAAAACAACAGAAGTAAAAATTGCGTTTTGTATGGTATGTGGTCTCAGCTGGAATGGCTGCCCCCTGTGTCACTGAAATACTCCATTAGGGAAAACAAATCATGACTGTGAGATTATGAATACTTCTGGGAAGGTTGCTGAAAAGGCTATACCACATTGCTTAGAGGTGTGAGTGAAAGGGATTTTTCTCAGCAAATGTAAGTATGCTATCTGGACAGCCTCTCTCTTTTTCTTCATTTGGGGTCAAATTCTATGATCTTTAATCAAAGCTATTTCCCATTGAGGGCAATGAGAGATTTGTTAAAAGATTTAGGCTTAATAATCACTCACTTGTATAAATTTTGCTATCCAGCTGTGTCAGGAGGCACAGCGTTAATACATTCCTATTAAGTCTAAGGCCAAATTCAGCTGTCATACTAGCACAAATGCAGAGTAACGGAATTAACCTCAGATCTGCTTCAGATTTATACCAGGAGGGTGGATTGCAGTTTGCACTGTGACTTACATCATTTCTTGTTCAGGTGTGTGAGGAAATCTCATTAGAAAAATCAGAGCTCGGATTCCAGCAAGTGCAGAAACACATATGCCAATTAGTGCTGGGCGAATAACGTGTGTGCCCGTGCATGTGTCCTTACTCTTCCTCAACTGTGGTAGGGAGCTGGGAGAGCTGCGTTTATGAGCGTAGTGACGCACAGGCAGATAGGGAATTAAAATTGAAAAGAGAAGCTATGTCAACTTTACATTCGCCCGGTTGCCGCCACACACAGGAGGAAGTACGAGATTGTCCCAGCAGTAGCTGTGACTCATTCCTGTTCCAGACCTTGTCACCTTATAATCTATATTTTGTAGTATAAACAGCAATCTGTTAACAAGGAAAACAGGAATGGGGCGTGCTACATCTGCCCAGTGCAGCCAGCTCCAGCTGAGGTGTAGCCTCTGCTGAGGGCTTGTAGTGGGATAGGAAAGCTGCGAGAAGCCAGGGACCAGCATGGAATGTGATGCTGGAAGGCTGTGATAAAATTGGTTGTGGTATTCAGCGACAGGTAATGCTGGGCACAGGCACCCAAGCTAGCTTTGCTCTGAGCTTACGCTGCACAGCTGCTTTCGCTGAAGCAGGAGCTTAACTTGCTCGACTCAGCACCCCTTTGTGCCGTATCAATGTGGCAGAGACTTACCACAGCTCTTCTTGATTGCCTTGAGATGGGCCTTTCTCCTCCCAGCTGCACAAAACCTGCTTCTCCTTGCACAAAATCCTGCCAGTGATTATCTGTACCCTAAGGGCTCAGCAGGAGCTATGCCACTAGCCCATGGTGACCCCAGCCTAGGGGTACTTTATCCCAGAGCAGCTGAGCAATCTCTCTCTCACTGGCATGAGATAGCGGAATGCTGTGGGGGGCAAGTGGAAATGTTTGAACTTGTCATCCTTTGTGCAATGTCATTTGCTAGATAATACGTTACAGTTGCAATTAGGGATCACCTCTAAATTTAATTAATGGACATAAGTATGTCTAAGTCTGTATATTCCTTCAATAGTATGACAGTGTACACAGCTGTATTCTTGTACTTTTACATATTCTTACATTTGCTGTCCCGTTACCAAAGGACAGAGTAAGGATGAACAGCTAGGTTTATAAAAGCCATCACGCACAGTGAATTGTGTATTTCTCCACTTCAGAAGAGCAAAGCAGCCCCACTTGAATCCCTTTTTTTTTTTTGCTAGTCTGCTTTTTACACTCACCGCTGGCAGATGCTAATAACCTTATAGTGCCATTTAAAATCATGATCATTTGCAGAAACAGTTTTACATTTGTAAAGGTCTGATGCGCTCTGGCTCTGATGTGTTCCCCAGTGTGGTAAGATGAAGGCTTTGATGTCTTACTGCAGCTGGAAATTAGAAATAGTTGGCTGACCCTCAGTTAACCCTGACAGCCAGCTCTAATTAGGGCAAGGAATGCCCCAATCTCACTATTTTTATCCTACTAATACCCCTCACAGTGGAGTTTTGAGGAAACAGCTTTAGAAATTATTAAGACAGCTTTTCACTGAGAATCCCCTTAAACAGGGCAGGAAAAGGCAGCTGAATGAAGTCAAATGACCACCATGAAGTGCAGGATGACATAACTTCTGCAGGATTCGGACACTACCATGGTAAATAATAGTAGACATCTATGTTAAGAAGAGAAAAGAAAGGAGACACAAACCGATTCCCAATAGAGAAGAGAAGCACTAAAAAGAGATGCAATACAGAATATGTGAAATAATTTTAAGAGGGATAAATAAAGTTAATGGAATACTATGGTTGGCTTCTTTTAGGGTGTTTCTTTTATCTTCATTTGGCAGGAGGCTTGAAAAATGAGAAAGAATAATCCAAATGTTAGGGCTACAGGGATAAATACAAATGCAAACAGATCAACCTCACGTGAGACTTGTTAAAGTCCCTGTGACCAACTATCTGGGAAACATGTGTTGAGTTAAAGTATCGTGATTGCTATGGGTGATAACACAGAGCTCTTAGTTTTAGTGTGCCCCCCGTGGTTGTAAGGCAAGAAACGGCTCTTGCACTCCAATGCATCAACCTAGATGTTCTGCAAAGCCTGTAAGGCTGGTGCTCACCTCCCACCCTCATGGTCCTCTGCTCAGATATGATATCATCAGCTTGGCTCTTCCACATGTGGAGGAAGGAGGAATAGATAACTGACCATGGGTATCGATGTTAATAACCAGGCAAGTGTTAATTACCTGTAATTGCTGCCAGGAGCTCCCTTCCTCCAGGACTGGGGAGTCAAGCAGACTGTGTCTGATGAGCTTGCGCCTCACTGCCGCTGTCCTGCCTGAAGAGCTTCAGGCAAGATGGTCATGCTATCAAAATGGATGATCTGCCCAAGGTTTTTACAAGGCCTGGAGCTGATCTGCAGTAAGCCATGGGTTCTGTTGGTGCCTACACTAGTAAATAAGCACAGGCGTGCCAGTGTCGATACACAGCATGGCCCCTGGCAGGGCTCTGCTGTCCTCAGACAACTATGCCTGCCACGGACAGCAAGCCTCTTGCTGAAAGGAAATTTACTTGGTTT
This sequence comes from Baryphthengus martii, assembly GCA_013396935.1. Lineage (NCBI taxonomy): Eukaryota > Metazoa > Chordata > Aves > Coraciiformes > Momotidae > Baryphthengus > Baryphthengus martii. The sequence goes on along the minus strand of VWZK01014014.1, from coordinate 76,423 downwards.
AAATAGAAGTGATTTAGTCTCCATGGATACATGCCTAAAGACGCATGCTCCTCACTCCTTGCATGAATTCAAATAGATGGAGAAAGAGCGATGGTGGTGTTGTACAAGGGGAGAAAACCCTAAAGAGGATCACACTTTTAAAGCATTTGAACAACACCACATTAGAAAGGGAGAGGTTGAGGAGTGGGGTAATTCTCCTACTGAGAGACCAGAGTACTTCCAGCATTTTTCAAGGCATTGTGGTTCTATTCCCACAATGTTAAGAGATGAATATTTCATTTCAGGACTAACTGTCCCTGCAAGTACAGCTTTTTGGATGAAAACAAGAGACTGACTCCCCGGCGGGATGTGCCATCCTACCCAAAGGTACCACACAATGCTTGCTCTTTTCAGAATCCTACCATACATACAAAAGCGCTGGTTTACAATGCATGACTTCTTAGCCATCTAATTCCTAGTTACTCTAAACCCAAGGCCTGATCCAAAATCCCCAGAAGCCGATGAAAAGAGCTGTTGTTGCCTGAGGTGACTTAAAGTTGGATCCTCAGTAGTCTTTAGTACTTGACAGTTCATTAGTGTTGGACATGTTCATGAACATTTTGCATTCTCCAGCATTTAACACTCTTTTGTCAAGTTATATTTGTTTATTCTTCCTGTTCACAGTAAACAATTAAAACCATCCTATAATGTACTCTAATTGAAAATAATATTGCTGCCTGTTTTCTCCTAATGGATTATTTTTTAATTTGGAAAGTGATTTATGGGGATGCTTCACCTAGGGAAAGAGAGAAAATGTGACATTGGATTCTCTCCAGAATGATTCATTGTCCCTTTCAAAATGAGTGACTGTATTTGCTAGAGAAAACAGTAATATTTGAAGGAAAAGTCTACAGAGCAAGTACAAGTACAAATCCACAGTGATGAATGAGGCTGAAACCGTGAAGCACACAGGATCTTTGGTCCTCACACCAGCAGTCTTTGCCCCTAAGAATTATTCAAAGCTACCAGGTTATGTCTGCCCAACACCCAGCTCATGCTTTCACGAAACTCCATCTCACACATGTAAATCATAGTTGACATGGGCATTTGTCTGCACATATCAAAGCTGTCTGAGTTGCTCTCAAGTTCATGTGGTCCCATGTGATGCAGGTGTATGATATGGACATGTATTTGTCTTCAGGGCCTTCCAGAGCAACAAATGAGAAGTTCTGCTGTTTATTCTGCTCTGCCTAGCAAAAGTGACCTCTAGGTATTTGAAGCAGACATCACGAGACCGAAATTTCTTTTAATTGACTTTTGTCCAAGGGCCTTGTGCTCCTGACACTAACACATTTTCACAAAACATATCAGTTCTAAAAATTATTTTTCCCCCTGATAAGTATGTTTGTCAGATCAACCTTTGATCTATTGCTATAATATTAGGATACTGAATTAACAACAAGGCCAACAAGGAGTTGTCCTGACTGACTGCAGAGTAAACTGGTAGTCCGTGTTGTCCTTCGACCAAAGTTATAGGAGTTGTTGTTTCAGAAGTCTGGGTTCTGTTTGACTGATTTACAAAATTTGTTATCGGCTGTCAACTGCTGGATTTGCCCAATGTCAGTGAGGCTAGAAACTGATAGTCTACTGAAAGAAGATGTTATTACCACACCGTTATCACATAACAAATCTGTACGGCTAAGTCACAGATTTCGTGCAGAGTGTCATATTAAATATACATTATATAGGCAAATGCAAAAATCATTGCCTTCTCAAGAAGGAAAATTGATCTTCAGTATTATTCTTATTAGGATTAAGTATCAACAATTTGATGGCTCAGAAAAATTAATTCCCCTGCTCAGTATAATAAGCCCAAAGTAATTAAAGGCAGCCATGGTAAATGAGCTAATTAAAGCTACAAGGTTTTTGTGTCCCAGAGAGGCTTTGATCAATTGTCCCGAACCAGAGCTCCCCATGTCTTTTAACCCTCGACATTCCTTTCATTTATTTATTTATTTATTTATTTAGTATACGGATCATAACTGGCCGATGAGCTTGATTTTGTTTTAAGCCTCTGAACTTGATGGTAAAACGAATCGCTTGAATCTTTCAGGCTGACAACCAATTTGAAAATGTGAGTGTTCTTGAGAAACCACTCAAAATGAGAATGTAAATCATCTGAAAGTAAATGTATCATGTCCACCAGCTAATTTAACACTATAAGCATAGACACTTCACACTACCCAGCCATGACTGGTTGCACCAAATATTGCTGATGCTCTGCAGGCAGTAGAACCAGTGTAGCCAGGAACGGATCTGTGCCCTGTTCCCTTTACATTGCCTTGCTGGATCTACTCGCAACCTGATCCGTAACACCTCTGCTCTCCTTTCTTTTTTCCCAAATTCTCCACCTCTCTTCTCCATAAGGTTCTCCACCTGTCAACTGATGCCATGAGCTGCCTTCAGGCTTGCTGCCCACCAGGTGTGGACATCCTGGCATGACCATGGGCAGCCAGTGGGGAGAGAGAGGACAGTTGGGGGGCAGAGGGAGGGATCAGTTGCTCTATCCTTGAGAAATAAAGCTGAATCTTGGATGAACGGGCCCCCAGGAGTCCCAGGAGCATGTTGATGGTGGGTCCCACACTGGATCTGGGGACCCTCACTTATACCAACTGCCTTTTTGTCTGCAGTACATGCTGTCCCAGGAGACCATAGAAGCACTTAGGAAACCAACCTTTGATGTCTGGCTGTGGGAGCCCAACGAGGTAAGAATGCCGTGTTAGCTGGTTTAGCACTCTTTCTGAGAGCCACAAGAAGAGCCCTTTGAGATGGTATGCAGAGTTTCTCCCTTTTTCTGCCCCTTACTTTTTTTAATTTTCATGTCACACCAGAATACAGTACTATTTCCCCTATGGATGCCAGATGATAGCTTATGCTGATTATCATAACCTGATCCCTCTTAATTTTGTTCTTTAATGTCTTCCCAGTGATGTCCCACAACAACCAGTGCACTATCATTACTGCCACATGCGTGGCCATTTTATCTGAGCAAATCAATCCCTAGCAAAGCGTATGCTTAAGCACATCATCAATAACTCTGCTCAAATCAATGAAGCTTCCTGCTGCTGTGTGAAGCCAGGCAGAGGCACAAGCATTGATTCAGACCATTTCAGACAAGGGTTCATCTGTGATGCTTTCTGAAGAGGCTGCAGAGGTGCATGCACGGCCTATGAGTATTTTCTTACTGCTTCATTTTCATGTTTTTCTTATGGCTACGAGTATTATTCGATGTTCATCGCTTGTATTGCAGGAGGCTCTGGAAGGCTCATGTGTAAACCTCTGCAGAAACATGAAGGAGAAGGATGTTTCTGTAATGGCCAGCTCATAATATAATGTAAAATTAGATTCAGCTAATACGAGCAAATCTCACCTAGGAAAAATGTGTGGGAGGGCAGGACTAAATTAGGGACTTAGTGCTAGGTTTTTCTGAAGGGAAGGATTGAGTAGTGCTTGCAGCATCCCTAGCAGTAATTACCTTAACTATCTTCTCAATCAGATGTTGTGCACGCAAGAGTCATTCTGGCTCAACACCTGTGGATCAACATGACAAGGAAAAATACCCTATACTGCACCCACAAGAACTGCGTATTCCCTTCAGGATATTTCACCTGTCTGGTAGAGTAACAGAAGGACTCTCTGGTGGCTTTAGGTCCATATCCCATTCACACAGGCTGGCAGAGCTTCCCTCATGCCATCTGTGCCAAGCTGAGGCTGGAGATCTGCAGTTACTGCTCCCTTTCCAGTCCCTTTTCTCTGTACCATGGCCATACAACTGCTCAGGCAAAATGGCTCACCTCCAGCTTTTGAATGCCTGTCAGGTCTTTACAACGCAAGAGAATTATGACCTGCCAGGTGGACCATAACGCTGCTGGATCATGGTTGTTCTTACTCTTAGAAAGAATAGGGAGAGACAAAAACAATTATCCATGGATTCTTGTGTGCTGAGGCACAGTATTTTATCACAGTAACTCATTTAGAGTACTAGGAAATACTATATGGTGGCATAAACAAGGCTAACAAGAGGGTGTGGAGATTAGACATGCCCTGCAAGGAGGAGTGCTGCTCAGAAATAAGATATGGCACAAAATCTGGTGAGCTGAGCACCATATGGGTTTACCTCACCCTTTTAGCTCTGGTTTATGTTTACAAAGAATATTTCGATTCTGCCAATGCTTGTTTAGCAATGAACATTTGCCGATGCACTCAATGTGGTGCAGGCAGGTCATAAATCTTAGTCTTCTGTAAGCAAATTAATAATCTTGCGCTCTGCAGTATCTCAGTAAACAGAGCTATGCAGGAAGCTTGCATGCTCTTTCTCAAGTGCCCGCTCACTTTCAAGACTTAGAAGAGTCCAACATTCAAGCTTTTGCAGTTGACCAAGAAAGCTGAAAATGAGAACTGAGATTCTTGTGTGTTCAGAAGCAGGGGCTTTGGGATTCAGAGTCATCCTGCCACTCACCCAAAGCTCTCTTGGCAACAGCTTGGGGGAGATAGGCATTGCTGAGGGTAATTCAGCCCTTCCTGATCGAGTTTGTTGTCTTGGAAAGTCTTTTCTGAAATTATTGCAAAATGTATATTCTGCCTCAGGGACTAGGACCAAGACAAGGTGGTCTACAGCAAAATGCTGGCCATGTGATCTGAGTGCAGTTCAGCTCATGGTATTGTCCCTCAAGTCTTGCAGGAAAGTTTCTCATTCTTCCAGTCCAGATCACTCAAAACCAGTCCCCTCGTTACTGCAAAAACTATGTATATTCCCTGGATAAAAATAAAGTTTCATTAGATGAAATAATTTTTTCTGGAGAGTTTTTAAGAGCCTGAATAACAGAAATCTAATTAAAAAAATGTCACAAATATGGCCTTGGAGACGTTACACTCATCATGGTAAAAACTCTTGGATTGGTCTGCAGTCTAAGAACTGTATCCGCTAATGTAATGGCTACGTTTCATATCCTCCAGATTTTCCCTTCAGAAATGGAAAAGTGGATGCATAAGCTCCTGAACTCCTGGAATTCTGTTCATTTCTGAGTGGTGGCAGCTATTAAGCGCCCAGATACATCAGATTATCAATACCTTGCTTTCGCAATATCTTCAAACCCAGAAGATTAACTGAGAGTAGTAATGCTAAACTATCTGCATCCCCCCTCCTACCGCAGAGCAGAGGTTGTCTCAAAAGAGGAGCCAGTCTTTGCATTTCAGCTGTTGGGATCCATAGTTAACACTTTATGGGAGCAGATGATCACAAACCTGCTGACATTTTGTGGTGTTATAATGGGAGAACTTTTGTTAAACAAGAAATCTGAATTAAGATAGAGAGTTTAGAACTCGCTAAAAGTCATAAAGAAAGAAGTTATTGACACACAACTAGAATAAATATTTCTTTAAGGATCTCCTATTTTCTGCTGTCATTTTCTATACAGCCAGGGCCCGATCAGTTTCTGTACAGCCAGGGCCTCTGGAGTCAGTGGAAAAACTCCCACTGATTTCCTTGAGTGTTAGAACATATTCCAGATGAATTAGAAAAAATTGCAATACTTTTTAGTGGTAAGGAATTACTATGCCACGGATAATCGTGATTACTAAAGAGTGCTGGTGTGATTCAAAGCCCTGGACAAAACCTGTGGAGTCAACAACGATCTGTCTACTTCAAAAAGATTTCAGAACTTCTCTGCCTCCCCTCTTGGACTGTCTTTAATGAGGCAATCGTTGAACATCTTTCTTTCATCTTAACAAGAGGGCTCTGCAATTATTTGATGCTTGCAAGAAAGAAATTCACTCTGCAATGTATCGTAAAGTGGTATTTAAAAAGCTAATAACCTGTCTGTTCCTTGCTGCAGATGCTGAGTTGTCTGGAACACATGTACCATGATCTTGGGTTGGTAAAAGATTTCAACATCAATCCTATCACGTTAAAGAGGTGGTTGGTAAGTATTTCAAATTCCTGATATTTGTAACTTTCTAAATTCAAAAATAAATACAGAAAACGTTTAGTCATGGAATTAACTCGAGTCACATGACTAATCCCACTGAAAGAAGTCAATCTATACAAATTCTTAAAATCTAAGTTCTTCAGCAAATATTTGCATTCTTTTGTTAATAGATGACATTTTTAAACTGGTTTACATTTGTTTGCTGAGCTTTCTGTTGCTGAAAGCAGTTAATTTCTGGTGAATGCATTTGATATCTACTGTAAAAGGAGATAAGATGCTTATCTTCATATATGGCAAAAAAAACGTAATTATGTGGAATAATCACTAGATGTCCTAAATCACAGGGAGTAAAGGATCAAGGCAGGAAGAAAAAGGAATTGCTTAGAAGTTGAATAACTAACTTTGCTTTGGTCTTTAATGTTGAGAATGTTGCAGAAATGCAAGACATGATAAAGAGGAGAACGTACCTAGACTAAGATGTCTGAAGAAGCACCAATAAAATATTTAAAAATCAATGATTTATCAGATCCAAGGGAGAGCATAAGAAAGAATTTACTGAAAAGCTGAAGAATATATTGGCTTTCTCAGAAAAACCCATCACATTCCTAGAGGACCATAGAGCAGTAAATATTTTACCTGTTATTTAAAGGGGATCTAGGGATACCCTGAAGAATTATGGTTAGTATAATTTACATCTCTACCTGACAAACTGATTGAAATAATAATTAAAACCATCATGGTGTGATGTTCATTATCCAGATGTTTCATACGTTTCCCGGAGCAAATAATTATATCTCACTAATCTCTTCTAATTACCTGAAAAGTATGGATAGAATAGAAGGAACAGTTTTACATGATTGATGTAGACTCCCAGAGAGGCCTGAACAAATTCCACAAAAAGGCCTAAACAAATTCAGAAGGTGGCTAGAAAATACAAAACAAAACGCAAAGTGCCTCAAGAGCAAAAAGCGCCTGTGCACCAGCGTACACAGGACAGTGACAACCACTGCTTGGTTTGCTGGTATCGGCTGAAGCTAACAAGTTTTCAGTCTCATCAGAGACTGGAGTTAGGGATAAAATGGACTGATGCTACCATGTCTCCGTAGAAGGCATAAGGCTTACTTGGAATTTATGCATAGGACTGGATAAGTCTTTTTTTTGTAAAATAGTACAGCTACGTTAAAGGAGAGTTACAAAAAATGATCAAGACTTAGGAAATCTCTCCCCCAAAAAGCCAGATGAAAACCTTGGTATTGTTGACCTTAGAAGAGATGGGGTGAAACCCAATACATTCAAGGCTAGCACAGAGTAGATAAAACAGAAAAGTTCCTCCTCCTGTCTCACAGCCAGAAAACGTGGGAAAACAAGGTGATATGTCAACACACCTCAACATGTCACCCACTCACATTACTGCAGGCAGCTTCCTGTTAGCCTGTATCTCCAAGTAATTTGTTAGCACTAGCATTTAAGACAGCCTCGTTGTGAACAACGATGGCAGTTTATTATGTATTTTCTCCAAAGGCAAGACAAGACGAGATTTCCTTTCTCAAACACAAGCTTCACAGAACGAAAGATGATTGAGAAAAGCCCCAAGGACTCTGCTTCAAGCTATGATATTTCACCACAGGCACAATATGGGCACCAGTTTGAACTTAAGTGGATGAGAAAAAGCCACCTCATGCAGATGCTTGCTCTCTTGCTCCCACATCTACTGGCATTGTTCCATAAAGGGGAGGAAAGGATGATTAATACAACCCAATCACTCCAACCCGTCAGTACTCTGAGTCAAGAGTCCCTTGGGATACTCTGGGCTCCACTGCTGGATGTATATATTACATCTGTACAGTGCATGGTGTGGATGGAGGCTGCGGGATAATGCCCACCACCCATGAGCCTGGATGTCAACCATATTTTGCCATTACTAATTGATTTTAAAATAATGTAATATATTTGTAAAGTCCTTGCTGCAGAAAAATCTAAACAGCTTTTACAAAGAAGTCCCCAAACACTGAGTAAACATTGAAAACCTACAGTTCTCTTGACCTCATCCAGAGCATTAAGGCTTCCTGGAAGTCAGGTCCCAGACTGAAGGATTTGACATTGATGGGGCTTGAGGACTCTTGATATAATTCCACTATTTAGCTGGCGAAAGGGACACAAATTCCATCCTTGTCAGTAATTCAGGCTCAGTAACTGAAACATGTGCATAAGGGCTCTCTAGGGTGCAGGCTATGGAGAATTCAGCAGAAGGGGTCAAGCAGTGCTGCTGGAGCTTGGCTGTTTTGTGCAGGACAGGATACCAAAGGTTGTCCAGTGCATTGGAAGGATGACTGTGGCATGTGTTAACCCAGCTGTGCCAGCTTCACTTGGCTATCTCGGCTGACAGTATCCAGGACACATGGGAAGATGAGCTTTACCTTGCATTTGTAATGAGGGCACATGATCAGGATCTGTAGAAAGTTAAAATGCGTAAAAAACAGCCCCATGTGCCTATATGGCTAAATGCCTCCCATGCTGCCTAGCATAGGAAATCCACAGAGGTAGCCTGTGAATTCGCATCTTCACTTTGCCAAGCAACACATCCCAAAGTGCCACCTCTGAGCGTTTGCAAATGAAATAACAACTATATTTTTGGCCTTGAAGATTCCAAAGCTGCAGTTTACATTCAGTGAGAGAAGGGGACAGGGATGTACTTTGAGTTCTTACACTTTTTAAACATTGCATTTCATACAAATTCAGGATGAGAGCACTGAGTCCTATCTCAAGATTGAAATGCCCTTGCAGGTGTGTTGGGATATTTCCCCATTGCTAGATAGTATGAGAGAGAAGTTGCTATAAGCTTTACCTGTTGACAAATTCTTGAAAGGCAGTAATCTCTCACTCTCCCTCAGGAAGGCAGGGGGGTGTCGGAGGGCCCTGTGCTGTCACTCTGTCCTAGCAGAAAATAATACTGGGCTCCACAGGACTCTTGTAGGGAGATACAGTGCTTCCAGGGAGGCCAGCAAGCGTATGTAATCATGTTTCTATAAAGAAAGAGCTCTCCTGTCTCTAACTGCTTCATTCCCTCTCTCTGCAGCTTTGTATTCATGACAATTACAGAAACAATCCCTTTCATAATTTCCGGCACTGCTTCTGTGTGACCCAGATGATGTATAGCATGATCTCACTCTGCAGCCTCCAGGTATGCCCCCACCTCAATAGCATCACTCCATTTCCATTCTGGAATACACTTGTCTACAGAGCACCTCGACACCTATGACACCTTCCTTGCAAAACAGGCCGCCAGCTTGCTGGCAAGTGATGAGCTTTGCAGCAGCTGCACTTGTTCTGTCCCTGGGGAGAGAAGGAGAGGTGTCGCATTTTCACCTCCGGCTGCCTGCTCGGCCATCCCATCCCAGACCCCAAGCACCTACATAGCTTTCTGAGGCTGCTGGGAAGCTACCTTCACCTCCTGGATGTCCCCAGTTTGTACACTGAAGATCTTTTGACACTCCAAGAGCATGAAACATCTATGAATTAGATACAAAAGCCTACTGAATTACAGACTGTAAGCATGGTCTTCATATGTGACACAAAATGTTCCCACAAGAGGTTGTCTCCAAAGGTGTGCTTGTACCCAGCTGAGCTACTGCAAGTGATGCCTTGCACGTGCTGTATGCAAGATTCACGTTTGAGCCGTACTTTGCCCAAAACTACAGGCACCATTTATTTTCATTGACTGGATAACCTGTGTTTATATATTCATTTCATTTCTGTACAAACCAATTTCTTTCTGTTAAAAACTCCCTTGCTTCTCCATAGTGAAGCATCTCAGTTACTGGCCTAAGTCTATTTTCTTGTCAAAAAGAATATGAAGAAAAACTTGCTGTAATGGAAGTTCAACCTATTCAGAAGCTGTGAGAACAGAACACTTAATTTTTCTCATTCTTTTCATAACTTTAGTTAATGCAGAATACAATGGCAACTAAAGCTGTCTTCCAGACCCTCCCTTAACTACTCAGGATGCTCAAATGACTTGTAAGAGACTGTACTAATATCACAGTGCTTTTATATGATCTCTGCAGTAATAGCAAGTTTCAAGCAAATTGCCTCCCCTGAGCTGCTGTTATTTAACACAACAAAGGCAAATCTGAGTCATATTTACTGGAAGGGAAGACAGAATCCTCTTTCTTGACTGAAGTAAATTGATCTATGGAAAAATACTTCGTTTTACTCAGATTTGCATTTCTCCAAAAAGTAAATTATTTTCCTTTTCACTTCTTTTCATTTATGAGGTTAGAAGAAGTAGAAACCGTAATGCTATGTTAAAGTTTTGTATTTTACAGGAGAAATTCTCCCAAATTGACATCTTGATTCTCATGACTGCAGCAGTATGCCATGATTTGGACCATCCAGGCTATAACAATACGTAAGTCTGTCTCTTGCTTTCTTTTCCCTTAAAATGTATTGGGATGGCAATACCAGCTGGCAGTACTGCTCGGTCAGGTTTTCCTTCTCACAGCTTGGGCTGGCCACGACCTTTCCCCAAGGCCCTGCATGTGGGCCAAGGCAGAGCTTCCTGCAGAAAACTCAAGCCTGGGTTGGGGTTGCCGGCTGTCCTTGGCTCTGTAAGGAAAGTGCTTTTTCAGATTTCTAGTCAAACATTTTCCCTCACTCCTGAGAAAACAAGGTTAAATGTTTTGCAGCTGAGAGAGAGGGCATAAATGATTATAGCTCTGTTGACTGAAATGGAATCATTACACTAAAATGCAAAGGGTGATTTAACTTGCATATTATTTCATAATTATATAGTATGAAGTGCATATTATTCTATTTATTATCATGTGAGGAAATTAGAATTGTTGACCCGTGGACATTGTTGTGTGCATGCATGTGCATGTGAAAAAGAGAGAGAGAGAGAATCTAATTTATTTGTAGTCATTCATTTAAATAAGGACAGAATCCAATTCTAACTGGGATCAGTGAGAATCTCTGTTGACATTAGTGGGCATTGAACGAAGCCCAGACATTTCCTTCTGTGTTTGTTCTATGTCATTTTAAGCTACAGACACTTGGTGAAATTAAAAAAAAAACAAAAACAGACTACAAGGGAGTAGTGCCTGAGAAGATATTAAAGTAATATCTATCTTCTCTAAAAATCTGATTTAGTATTAACAATCAAAAAACAAGCTGCAGCTAATTGAATAAGTATTGAAAAGAATGTAAATAAAAGTAAGCAGCATGGTTTAGAGCAGCTGGTGTGCGTCTGCAGGAGTTCTTACTGTTTTTCTTCACATCAGCTATCAGATAAATGCACGAACTGAGCTTGCGGTACGCTACAATGACATCTCCCCGCTGGAGAACCACCACTGTGCTGTGGCTTTCCAGATCATTTCCCAGCCAGAATACAACATTTTCTCCAACGTCAACCAGGACCAATTCAAACAGATAAGACAGGTATGAATGACGTTCCCATCTGTGTTGTACAAACTGCTCCTGAAGATGTAAGCACGCACAGAGTTCCCTGCTGTACAATGCAAGTGAATCATTCTCCCTAGAGGGTACGACTCAAAAAGCCCCTCACACTGAAAGGATCCAAGAGGGATTCTTGGAAGATTTCCACAGCAGCACTCCCTGGAATGTCTTGCTGAGAAATAATGAGTACATCCTGACTATTAAAGCCTATGACATTTTGGGGGAGAATATTTATATTATTGAAGGAGCTGATTAGCTCTGACAGCGAAAGGATTAAGCTCTCATGACAGCAATTTATGTTCTAAGAGAATATTGTGTTAGTTTTAAGAGGGGCTTCAAAATGGGAAAAGATTCACAACAGCAGAGCACTTCTACTGTTGGAAGAGGCTCTGGTGGGCTGGGAGGCCTCACAGTTATCTCTGAGACACTGAACAATGCTGCAATTCCCACTAGAGCGCTAAGGGCCAAATTCCAGTCTTAGTTTCCATGTTAAACCTTCCTTACACACCCAATGAAAAAGCAGACCAATGTAAGGGCTCAGATACCAGTCTAGTTGGAGTTACTGATTCTGCCACTGCATGGGCCCAAAACAGATCGATCTATATGAAAACCCATAACTTTAAATTAACTACTTGTTTTCCTATCATGAACTCTGCCTAGCAGGAGAATATAAGAGCTCCTAACCCATTGGCTGCATCTGGCTATTTCAAAGCCCTTAATCTAAGGAGGATGAACACAGAGGACATCCGCATCTACTGATCTTTGTCTCTTCCTAGGGCCACAGAAAGTCAGCAGCAAACTCTATAGCACTTTCCAAGAAGCCAGAAGTAGATCTTGGCAAACGGAGTGTGGTTTTCAACATCCTGTTGTACAGTTTGTTTTTCCACAATCAGTCAATCAGAAAGGAAAAACCTCAATGCCTCTGGAATATTACACCAGTGTTACAAATTGATCCAACCATGATCTTTATACCATGAACTCTTTATAAACCACTTCCAGTTTGCTTAGCAGTTTCAAGTCAGAAACTTCCCCTTTCAGTGTTAGCAATGTAATGCATCTCAAGGGTTTTTTTGTGTAAGAAAGACCATACTTGGCTCTGCAATAGTGGACTTTGTAAAGAATGTCAATATGTGAACATGTTTTCTTTGCTAGGGGATAATTACGTTAATCCTGGCTACAGACATGGCGAGACATGCAGAAATACTGGACTCTTTCAAGGAAAAAATGGAAAATTTTGATTACTCAAATGAAGAACACATGACCTGTGTAAGGAGGTTTTGTAGATTATTATTTTTCTCTGCATCATGTGAAAGCTTGTAGATTAACGTTCATTTGTTTAAAAAACCCAAGATTCAGTATACATTATCAGAAACGAATCCTTCTTACATCCTCTGCCACATAGGAAGAATTAAAATTTGGAAGGGCTTTATATAAAACAGATTACTCCAGCTTTAGAAATCCTGGAGTCCCATCAAGGGAAAAAAAAATAATTTGTCAGGATACAAATTCTTACTATTCATTACTGTGGGGCAAAAAGTATCCACAGGAGTACAAATTCTAGTCTCCTCTATTTCTTAACGCAATCATCTTTGCTGTCCAGGGAGGCCTCTTCTCAGTTTCCTCTGAGTGCTCCACAGACAACTTCATGGTCATTTGTGGCTGAATCTCGTCATGCAGCTGATAAGCGCGTACTCACTGGGACACATCCCAGTGCTGCAGACAGGGAAAATGAGGCAGAGAAGGGATAAGTGATTTACACGATGTCACTCAGAGGGTTGAAAAGAATCCGGATCATTTGAGACCTCTGATTAAATCCTAAAACTGTCCTTTCTGTTTCAAAACATTGCCTCTCGTTGTATCATAAAGACACAGGTTCTGAAAAGGGGAAATAGGGCTGGCAATAAAGCTGCAGTATTCAAGTATTATCCTCTTTCAGCTGAAGATGGTACTGATAAAATGCTGTGATATCTCCAATGAAGTCCGCCCGATGGAAGTAGCAGAGCCCTGGGTAGATTGCTTACTAGAGGAATATTTTATGCAGGTAAGAATGAAGGAGAGATGCAATTGCACAAATTGCTGCTCTTCCTGAACTCCACCTCAGCTACAGATGTTCCACTTTCTGACAGCCCAGTCTAGCTCTAGAATGGAAAGACTTCTTTTACAAGAAAGTGGGAGAAGGATGTCAGCAAGAAAAGCTGTTCGGAAAGCAAGTGAATGAGATTGACTGCAATTTGCTGGTGAAAGACCGAAGCAACCTAGAAATCCTAATGCTAGCAAACTGAAGCTTGTTCTCTGTAAAGTGACAGCCTTGCAAGTTCCTTTGACATACAAATGATTTTTGAGTTAAAAGGGCAAGAGCAGCAGCAAGGGGATGTTGTGTAAACAATATCGAATATCACACAGGAACTAGTTTAGATAATTTTTGTTGTGTGTGAACGTTTGCCTAAAAAGAAAGTAGGTGATTTGCTGAAATGTGGAAGTCAGGCTTTAAGCTCCCCAGACCATTGCTCCTCACTAGATTCCCAGCTGAACACAGTTTCTGAATGCTTAAAAAAGAATCCCTGGAAGAGCAGCCCTCAACTGCCTTCGACACACAGGCTCCTGAGCAGTGTGTACATGCTGTAGTAGTGGGATGTCAAGAGACACACAGCTGCAGTGCTCTGAGGAGATGCCAGAGCATTCTTCTGTATTTCGTCTGTATCTTGATAGGGTGCATGGCAAGGAGGGCTTCTCACAAGAGACAGATACCTTGGATGATATATCAGAAACACTCCTTGCTCATCTGCAGCTTTTTACTCAAAATTACAATAACTCTGTGCCTTACTGTTTCGGCCACCTGGCAAAAGACCCAGTAATTGAGAAAGTCTGCTACAGGGTATCTCTTCTGCATGCACAGTCCACAGCGTCCTTGCACATGAACCCACACAGAAACAGTGAGATATGTAGCCAAGTAGGTAGCTTGGTAAATTCATTGCAGTCAATGGAGGTGTTCTCCATTGACCCAGCTAGCCAGAACTAGTTCTATTCATTAGTAAAGAAGGATATGCAAGTTCTGGTTGAGTAGTCCAAAATAATCATTTTTCTGAAGAACAATGAGGAAATCAAAGACCTATTCCTTCTCTTCCAGAGCAGGAAAAGCCAGTACTACCTTTCTCAATGCTCAGAAATATTTTGCCTCACAAGTCCCATAGATTTGCAATGGGAACCAGGTGGACTCATTGTCCTGTAACCCTGGAGGTGAATGTTTCCATGCCAGTACTATAAAAATGTAACCAAACACAGTTCTCTTTATTCAGATGCTTGCTCTAAACAAAGCGGGATACATTGGCCCGAGGGAAGAATATTGTTGTTCTGTGCTATCTTCAGACACCACTGAGATGTATATCTGAAGGCTACCACTCTTTAGCTAGAAATCTGCTTGGTACGTTACTCTCCACACCAGCTTCTAGCCAAGATTAATATTTGTTAACTCTGGATTTGTTCCAGAGCGACCGAGAAAAATCTGAAGGGCTTCCAGTGGCACCATTCATGGACCGTGATAAAGTCACTAAGCCGACAGCACAGATTGGCTTTCTGAAGTTTGTTCTCATCCCCATGTTTGAAACAGTGACAAAGGTAAGTCACCCGAAGCCAGAAGGAGAAGAAGGTGTGTTCAGAGCTTCATTGTTTGCCCCAACAGATGTTTAGTTAGCCAGGAAAATGGGGATATAAAGGTCACACCCTGCCTTTCGCCCCGTTTCTAGCATGTACAAGTTAAGGAATACAAAAGGAAATGTTGGTGTTTGTTCTCTTGTTTTCACCTAGCTATTCCCAGAAGTGGAGGAGGTGATGCTCCAGCCCCTTTGGGAATCCAGGGACCGCTATGAGGAATTAAAACAGATTGATGATGCTATGAAAGAGGTATGCTCTAAATATCTCTTTGATAAAGCAAATATTACGATTAAGTAAGTCAAACATAATTCAACAGCAGGTTAATTCCTAAGCAGTAGAAATGCTTATGGCATAATCATTATTATAATAAACACATTCATTATACTTGGCTGGAGAGACGCATGTGCCACAAGCAGTCAGTGTGCACAAGAGCAAGCCCTTGCAGAGTCCACCAGATACCACACAAGCACTATGAGAAGGGAGCTGCTTGCAAGAGAAGGACCTGGAGACAAACCCCAGAGATAACCACCTGAGGGGAGCACGTTAGCAAACACTTCTTATTGGAGGGAGTTGCCATCCCCTGTGAAGGAGTTAGCCTAGGCTAGATTGCAGCAAAATGTCCTTGGGTTGGGCCGTTCAGGGCACTGCACCACTGATGTGTAAGTTTATTTTCTGGGAAGAAACTTCCACCCACTTGTGTCTCATCAAGGATGTGCTTGAAATTTTATGAGGACTTACTCTCTCATACACAGCACCCAGTAGGATTAAACACGCAACCAATGAAGCCATTTAATGGCCCAGAATGAGTGTGTGTCATTTTGACACGTAAGGCTTAGTGAAGGCAGGATTTCCATGTAACTACATTTGCTGTCTCCAGCCATGTCTGTGTTGCTTGAGGAGCCCTGCAGGGCAGAGACCAAGGCCAGGCCCTGGGAACAGGTGCCCTGTGCCCTCAGTGCAGCAGCCAATGTACTAGCCCAGCTCCTGCAACATCCTGCAGCCTGTGCCACTGACCCTGCACGCCTTCCTTGCAGGCCTCTTTGAGTGCTTCTTTGCCCTGCCAAGGCAGATGACAAAACTAGCCCAGATGGTATCACAATGTAGGAGTCTTCGAATACGAATTAATTTATCATGTAGATGGGATACTATTGGTCACTCTGTTATTAAAATAAATGAGGATGTGCCCCGGAGTGCTAGTTGTGCCAACATTGTTTGATAAGTGGGAAATGAAGGTTTCATTCACTTGAGCATCCCTGGCTGGATAAGGGCAACAGTAGCTTTCTGGTGTAGCTGTCATCTCCTAAGTGCTTTGGAGGAAAAGTCCTTCAGCAGCACAAATAGAAAGGCTGGTTAATCAAAGAGCACGTGCTTTGAGGGCACTAAGTTATAAAGGAGAAGAAAGTCTTTTAGGCATTCTTCATTTTAGAGAGGAGGATTTCTCAAAGGAAGGAAGAACTCATATATGACTGCCAGACTTTCAAGAGTCCTATTCGTCTTTCAAGTTGAGCTGAGATTTTACTTCCGGTTTACAGAAGCTGTCAAGCCAGAAATTTTATAAAAACTGATGTATCTTTAATTATGGTGTATTGGCACAAGAGGTCTTAGGAAAACAGGAGCTGCCTGAATTCAAAAAGATCTTGAAACAAGAGGAGTTACTTAATCCAAGAGCCTAGCACAGCAGATGATGAGAAAGCCTGAGTGCTGTTTACGCAGAACGTACATCCACAGCTGTTTGGATGGAAAGGTGTCTGTAATATACCAAGCTGCTGCCTGTTACTACCCAAGGAGTGTTGCAGGTGCCTTTGTGCAGAGATGAGTGTTCAACTCACAGAAGCATGGTAAAGCTGCACCATGTGAGTCAGGGGTATTAATCCTGCTTTGCTCTTCATTTCAGTTGCAGAAAAAGAAAAGTGAAAGTTTGACCACCAGAAATACCGAAAAGTGAGACAAAAAAGTCTTCGAGCAAAATATAAGCCCTAACTTCATTCTGTTTTTTTGAGAAATGCTGCATTTGCCAAACAGCTGGGACCACCTACGCGGAAAAGTGGCAGGAACGGGTGCCCTGCCTGCCTGTCTGCCTGCCCGGGAGCCTTGTGTGCAGCCCCTAGTCTGCTCGCACAGGCACTGTCGCCCTTGGGCACCAAGGGCTCCCCGTGCTTCCTCACGCCTACCACAGCCTCCCCAGCAGGACTTTCCCTGTGGACATTGCACAGGTTGCAGAACAGCTCAGATCTTCAGGAGATTTGCCTGTTTGGCGACCGCAGTGACTGCAGTATGCGGAGACAAAGCAGAGTCTAACTAAGGAGCCTTTTCTGGGAAATGATCCCCTGGCATTCAAAAACTAAAGAAAAAGTTGGTTTAGTCAAGATACTGTATATATGTGTACAGCAGTATGCTAATTACAGCATAAGTTAACAGATGCTTGTATTCTGACAGGGGTCCTGGCATATATTTTTGTCTGCCTAATAGACCCTAAATGACGTATTTCTCTGTATTATTCTATGACTTTTTATAGTGTTCACAGTACATTCAGAAGCCCAGCATAGTGGCTGCAATTTTTTTTTTTTGTTTTCTACACTAGAAGAAATCAGAAGAAACTTTGATGAGTTTGCAGGTTCACTTTGTGGCCTGGTGGTACAGCTAGACGTGATGGGATCCTTCTTCAGCATAAGCAAAGGAGGGAGGACAAAGCTGAAACCACTGTGCAAGCAAATTTTCATCCTCATGGATGTAAAAAGCAACAATAAGAAAAACCTTCATAGATGTACAGTTTTCGTTTTTTACTTTTAAACTAATCTGCTAAATAATATATTCTTCTACGGAAATGGGTGTTGTACTTGTTTTCTTTCGCATATGCGTTCATGTAAGAGCTGTGTCTGTTCCTAAAGACAAATGTTCTCATAATGAAACGAGGAAAGGGGCTGTAAAGGAGGAGGGAGACTCGATTCTCCTTAAAGTGATAAGCTTTAATAACATTGCTTGCATGCTTGCATCATAAATGCGGTACCAAAAGAGCTTCACCCGCACTGATGACTTTGTATAGGTTGGGAGCCAAGCTCTGCCTGAACAATAAGGGTTACATTAATGCTATGCCTCTGCAAAGCCCAAAGCCACATGCCTTGCCTTACTTTGTTTTTCAACAAGAGATGAGCAGATGGGGGCCAATCTTTCCTCCCATGCCACAGAAAACACCTTAGGAAGCCCAGCTGCTCTGTCAGGTGTCTAGTACCAAGTTCACCTCTGAACAACAAACCCTGCCTCCTGCTTTGAAAACTGAGATTTATTCTCCTGTTGTTTCTGCACATTAATTCTGAGCTTAAGTCTGTTTCTCCCACAGCACCACTTCCCACGTTTGGTCTTTCTTTTGCACAAAACTGTATTACTTCAGCTACTCTCCAGTCTCTCAGGGAGATCAATATTGCCTTGAAACATCCATTCTTCTACCCTATTCCTGCTTGCACGTTTCCGGAGACGCAGGACAGACAGATCCACAGCTAATTCTCTGTGCCGGTGCCTCTTTCTAGCCAAGCTGCTTTCTCATTTAAAAAGCTTTTTGTGTGTGCGGCTTTGGGATTTCTGCTGCAAACTGGAAAAGGGTCTGATTGCTGGATTTGAACAATCCTGAGGGATCCGAAGAGAGATGGGAAGATCTAAGCACAGGGTCAGCTCCAAGACACACAGACTTATTTATGAAT
Source organism: Baryphthengus martii (assembly GCA_013396935.1). Classification (NCBI taxonomy): domain Eukaryota; kingdom Metazoa; phylum Chordata; class Aves; order Coraciiformes; family Momotidae; genus Baryphthengus; species Baryphthengus martii. The sequence goes on along the minus strand of VWZK01014014.1, from coordinate 57,657 downwards.
GGATAAACTAAATCCTACTTTGATTAACCTCAAAATATGGATGCTTGAAAATTGAATCTGAATTACGTGGTTTGGGCCTTTTTTCTGTACTAAATCTTGTAATCCAAAGTACATTGTGACCCAAATTGTTCTGCTGTGGAATTCTTCACTTCTTTTTCACAAGCAAATCAAATTTACCATCTCCATTCAAGCGGATTTCCATCAGAAATCAGCTCCCAAAGCAGATGTGCTGTGCAGGAGCTATAAACAATTGCTTAGGACATGCCAAGTCTAGCATTGAGCGAGTTACATTAGATGAGAAAACCTGCTTCAGGAACTCTTCTGTGCCTTCCTTGCACTAAAACTGTTTAAGAGTTAGATTTTGATAGGAAGCTTTGTTTCAGTTGGAAGGATTCTCCCTAACCATAAACCCTAATTCAACAAGTATTTATCTATGTGCTTAACTCCCACAAGCCTAGTCATGGACCCTTGCATACAGTAGCTGGTTGCATAGTGCAGGCTCCTCAGCTTTCTCTAATTGAAGTGCATGGGAGTTTCAGAATTGATGGCCCTTGGTGCTTCGTTTGTCTTCAGCACTTTAAGAGCAGCCTGAAAACTCTTTAGGGTAGAGACTTGATCAGAAGACATTGGTGAAATCCCACTGACTTTGCTGGAGCTCATCAAAAATGTGAAGAAAGGAACAAAGTCCTTTCTCAGGGCTGCACTAGTGACTGTCACGATGCTGCAACGAGCTGTGTAGCTTATTGAAAGAACAGGCAACATCCAGGCTACTATTCATATCCAGCTGCTAAACAGACCGCATGCAATCACAAACAACTATTGGTATAAATGGGAAACATCACAGCATTTTTAAATCTCATTTGACTTCATAATATTAGATTTCTAAGAGACAATCCTCCCAACATATGTTTAACCAAGGGGAATGCAAAACATTTTCTCATAATCCTAGTTTCTTATACTTTTCCCATAATATTCGATGCTGTGATTCATATGCAAATTAATGGATTTGAGAATCTTGGCAATCAGCCCATTAAAATGTCACACATTTTCAGGGTGACATTTTAAAACTATACTTAGCATGAAAATGAAACATTTTTGAGGCACTCAGACAGATGTCTTAAGTATGATTTAATCTTTTTTCTCCCTAATCCAATGAATAAGAATGAATATTATATCTTGGTGTTGTTCTTTCAGTTGATGGTAGGTGCCTTACAAAGAACCCTTGCATGTGTCTTTTCAGCATGGTGACAATGCCACATGCGTCTCAGCCTTACATTGCCGTTCCCATACTTGTGATCAAAATTTATAACTATTTCACACTTTTTAGCTTGGAAAACTAATGAAGAGCCCTGGGATTTTACTTCTTATTTTTTTAAAACTGTGAGATCCCAGAGCCCCAGACTCACTTCATTTTTTAGTATAGCTTTCATAATCAGATCAAACTAAGTCCATAGTGTAACCACATGTCTGGGGAAGGCAGCAGCTTTTCAAAAATGTGAATACCCCCACAGCAGCCAATTTGCGATGAAAATGTAGTGTGTGTTAAATACATGGCTTATGTAATGCCAAAGAAGTATCTGTACGTGGAAATTGTTAATCTCAGTGCTGCCTCCGAGCAGCAGTAATAACAGCATCTGTTCCATATGGGAATGAAGCAGAGTGCTGGTGTGGAGTATGAGATCATCAGGAGAAGCACTGTCAAGCAGTATTCAATTTTCCTGCTTAAACAGTGAACTTTTACTCCAGATTGCCCCTTCTCTCTGGAAATATCTGAAGAACAAGTCTTATCTTTGTACCTGGTTGGTGATACTAAGAGCATATACACATCTTTTAGTTCTCCTGTCATACTATTCTCTTTTGTTGTAAAGGTTCTGTGAGAGAGCAGACACAGTGGAGAAAATTGCGTACCCTATTAATGCAAAATCTCCCCATATATAGCCCTTTCCCACACTATAATCTGCTTGATTTCCCTGTGACAAGGTGAGGTACAAAACACAGCAACACGCCCATTAATGACAAAGAGCACTCAAGCCTCAGCCTGCAGAAAGGATGTGTGTGAAAGGACAGCCTGATGTAGCTGCTGCTTTGACTCCTAGTGTAAAACAATTACTTTCCAAGAGGTTGCCTGGCTGTGGTCCAGAGAACACCAGGCATGTCCTGCTCCCCTGAACCACCCTTCTGTATGCACAGCTCTCATCTGTGCAGCACCCTTGTGATGAAGGCTGCTCAGCACCGGCAAAGCGAAGCAAAGCGAAGACTTTCTGACAGACATTTCAAACAGGTTGGACAATGCTTTTCTAGGCAACGTGGCCATGCAGTGGTCTAACTCTCCTTTCTCTCAGCTCTTCAGGACAGTGCCTAGGCAAAGGGAGAGTTTGTACTCTGAAACACTGCTGCATTGTAGTCCTGCTCTGTGTGTGAGTGCTATGGTAGTGCAAGAAAACAGTAAGTCTTAATAATAAACCTAGATCTGCTACTGGCTTCAAATACCTTCTAGAACAAGTCACTAAGCCAGTGTTTCCCTCTCCTTTCAGAGACCCACCTCTGTAAAGCACCTTGTGGTATTCAGATGTAAAACAATTCTCACTGCAAGAACCAACAGTTACCATTTTCAGAAAATACGACTTTATAGAAAATTCTGCCTAAAAAACTTATTAGATGTCCTCATAAATGAAGAATCTGTAACTAAAAAGTCACACATCTCTTTCTTCATGATCATGTTGTAGTAGATCTGGCTCTTTGCTAGTAGGAATTCATATTTCTCACTATCTCACACACACACAAAAAAGCTTTCTGACTATTTTGGCACGTAATCAGGAATTACAGGTGTACTCAGCCACACGCACACACACAAAATTTCTATCTGTAGACATTTTTGTAATATTGCTCTTGGCTCTGTTGCAAGACAAACTTAGAACCAGGAGGGTTTGGAAAGTGTTAATTAGATTTGTCATAGCCAACATTTGCTATAATGTCTCTGAGGAAAAAATCTGTTTTCCAAACTGTGTGGAAGCTCACTTACTGCCTGGCTGACAGACCTGGCAAATCCTCTGCCCTAAAGGAAGCTCCAAGGTGACAGGGACTTGGAGCAGCTCTATTTCTTTCTAGCTGAAAAGAGCTTGTGCTCAGCCCGCTGGTGATGTTCTGGGCTCAGGACAGCTGAGATGCACTACAGGCTGTAAAACACAACAAGAAAATCAACACAAAAATGTATAAATCCTCCTCAAATCTGTATGCACAAACCATGCCTTCCAGCATGTTAGCTCCCATGATTAACCCCTTGTCCCATGGCACTCGTGCTACTGGAGAGCTGCCAGACTTTGCAGCCACCCCATAGCACACAAGGATGCTCTAAAGTACCCATAGCTAACAGGCATGTGCATGGACAACTAAGCTATAACCCATTAGATACACACGCAACTCAGTGGAAAGGCAGATTCAAACCTGCCCCTGGCCTGGCCTAAATCAGGAGAACATGCCAACTCAAACGTTGACTTGAAAGAAGCAGCCAGGCCACCACATGGTATGGGGATGTAGCAATCCCTTATAATTTTTCAGTCTAAGATAGTATGGCCTTTTCCCAGGTAGGTTTATGCACAGCTTGCTCACGGCAATGTGTCTCCAGCTGCTCATCTGCTACCTGACCACCTCTGCTCCCCACATCTGAGAGCTGAAAACATCCCCCCATAAAGGACTGTTGGTGTTGGACGTGTTGGACTCTGAACACTGTGGCTCGTGTGCCCAGCCACAACCACTCTCGGCAGCCAGCACTGCAAGGGCTTCAACATAAATGGAAATGACTGGCAAAGCAAAGGCCACATGAAGGGGATGTTGGCTCTGAGGCCATTCTGCTCCTTCAAGCTTTCTAGTGAGGTAGCTGGTTGAGGTTGCTTTTAGAAGAGGAGCTTTTTTTTTTTTGAACTGGATGGGTTTTTTTCACACACTTTTCCAACTGGCCTTGCAGCACTTGACCTGCTTTTCAAATTAACGTGCTGGAAACATAGCGGTCAGGTTTGCATGTTGTTGCAGTCAGTGCGTGTGGATCGGACAGGCTTTCTGTTGCGTAAAAGTTGCCTTATCAGCCCTTCATATTTGAGGCCATATAAACTGGACACAAGAGACTGAAATCCCCTCTTGTACTTTCATTACAAACGTAGCCTACAAGTGGGCCTGTGGCTCTGGAAAGCACATGGTGATGCAGAGCCGGTGCTCACGCCATGCAGGGCAGCACAACTCTCGCCATGGAGACCTATTCCCGCACCCCGGGGGCACCACAAGGAGCAGGCTGCCAGCCCTGGGGGAGTTCCTCAGCTGCCATTGGTGTCAAGGGACCCCTGGCAGCCCCTATGGGAGGAAGCGGTGGGGGAAAAGAGAGCAGAGCATCTCTAGGCCTCCATGGGAGTTTCTTGGCTGCTGGCCCCAGGCTGACTCCTCAGCCACCCAGCTTCCTGGGTTCGTAAAGGAAGGGAGCAGTAGGGAAAGGTCTCTGACAGCCTCACGGCCTCCGGAATAAAAGTTATGGGAATGACAGATTTTCCGATACGATGAGCAAATTCCTCCCTCTCCCTCCAAATTTCTGCACTAACGTTAAAGCTTGACATTTTCTTTACTGAAAAATTCTCAGCTAAGTGAAATAAACAGAGCAATGTTTGTGTCTTGCTTCATTTTTGAGCTGTTATTCCCCTTCCAAAAAAATGTATTAATTTTAGGTGAAATTATCCTTGAAACAAACATACCTACAACATCTCTATTAGAAATGCTTTCCACCACATTTCCTTGCCCTGCTTTGAAATAACATGCCCAGTTTATCTTCAGCCCACAGGTGACATCAAGACTGTGGCTAGGATCCTTTCTCTGCTGCTCTTGGGTCCTGTGGAGGATAGTGGAGGGCAAAGGACAGGGGTCAGGCCAGGGGAGTTGTGTGGGTAGCCAGTAAGAACCTTGTACATGAGAGTAGGCTAACACACCACTGAAAGAGGGGAAGAGCCTGGGACAGGGACTGGTGGGTCTGAATACTATTCATACCAGGAGTTTGGTGCCTCCTTCCCTCCCCCAGCAGTCATCCCTCCACTGCTTTCCAGCACCGTTTAGCACACTGGGACTCGCACGGTGCCCCTGGAGCTGGACAGTGGGGGTTGGCTGCAGGGAAATAGCTACTTATCTTGGGGAAGAGCTGAAGAAATATGTTCCTAAAGGTTATAGGATAACAAGTTTAAAACATCGTGTACTTCAGAAAGTTCACAGGGGCAATGTGCATGTCATAAATGACAATTGCATTTCTTTCAGGTTGTTGTTGTTTTTTTTTATCCTCACTCCAGACTTTGATCCTCTTCATCATGCTGACTACTGTGTGTGTTGCCAAGGGCAGATCTCCAGCTCCGGTGACTAGCTCCTTTACTTGCAGAAGACATGCCACTCAGTTTAGGGAAGATGAGCCAAGGCTGCATCATCCAGAGCCACCAGAGCCTGGTCATGTTCTGCCAGAGAAGGGTGACGAGTTTTGTCCCCATCTGGAAGGTAGCCTGTGTCCAGGGAGACCCTTGTTTGTAGGACTTCAGTGGAGAAAAAGTACAGGAATCTCCCCTTTATTTATAGTGTTTCATTTTATTCAATCAGCTGTTTCATTTATTCATCCTGTACAGCGATTTACTCATTGACTTGCACTTCACATTGCCATTTCCACCTATGTAGAAAGTGTCAGCTGCTGCCCAGTCTCTGCACAGTGCTAAGCACCTTCATGAAAGACCGGACTGTGACAAGCTATTCTGTTTCACCTGCTGGCAAGTGCATTTAAAAAGCAGTAAAAATGCATTCCTGTGAGTACATCTTACTTTTCCTATGTATTTGTGCAACTGTTTTGACTAAGGGGAAAATTGTGAACACGCAGATAGTGGCACCCTCAGTTTTGAACTGCACTGAATTTAGGCATTCATTTAGCTTTGTTTAGGTGGTGTACAGAATTGGGAGCAAATGTGTCTTTTACATGAAAATAGATAAACTGAGAAAGTTACAAGCTGATTAATATAAAAAGTTTGCACCAATTAGTATGGCAAAGCTCTTTCTTTCAAACACCAACTATGTAGGCTAACTCAGGAGGCTTACTTTTTTCAAAACTGAGATTCAATCCATTTTTTCCAGTCTTATAGCCCTGTAACACCTCTGAATTTATCTCTAGGACAAAGGTCTTTTCCCATCCCAGCTGTTAAAATTTAACTAGGGAAACAATAATCATCTTGAAAGACACATTGCACACGGACAGGGATTCAGTTGCGTGACTTACAAGAGGAACTCAAAGTTTGCAGAATATGAATGGTGTTTGCAGACTGTAAAAGAGAATAACAACCTCTCAAACAGTATTTAAAAAAAAAAAAAAAGAGGTGAATCCTATGCTGTGCTGCAAGGGAGGATTCCCTTTCTATACAGCAGGGTCAAAATCAAAGCCTGTTTGCCAGATAGGGTTTGCCTGTTTGGTTTTTTTTTTTTATTTCTTTTTTTTTGATCTGTGCCTTGTTGAGAGCTTATTAAAAAGCTGGTTTCCCTAAGTTATACCAGAATTTGCCCTCTGAATATGCACTTCCACAGTGAAGTCTTCCTGAAGCTGCAGGAAGCTGCCTCCAACTAGTTGCATGGAAAATCAGCTTCTCTGTAAAAGAGTCAGACAATCGAGAGCATATAAAAGTGCCTGTATTATCCCTGGGTATGTGTGCACATGCTGCCCTTACTCCACTATCCCAACTGTTGGTGTATTTTTACTGCCACGTGACTGGCAGCATGGTCACAGATGCTCTGTACTGTGGGGCTCCCTGTTCCTTCCTTGCCCAGAGGAGGAGGAGGTATCACAGTAGGCATTAAAGGGTGATCTGCAGCCAAACCCCCTTTTACCCTTTCCCTCAGTGAACAGCAGGAGTGTTTCGGTCTGCAAAAAAAAAAGAAAGCTCATGCTCTAATCTGCACTCCCAGCAAGGTCAGCCCCCTTAAAGCACTAGAGTTGCATAGCTCATCTTTTTTTGGGTGGTAGACATGGCAAGGACCAAGGCATGAGACTGCTAGGGATCGTGACATGGCTGTGACCTTGCTGTCAGCACTAACACATAGAGAAGCTGGCAGCTGCCAAGGCAGGTTTAGCCCCTGCAGCAGGGATGCAGCTATAGCAAAACGAAGAGCAAACCTGGCACCCTCAAAATTCCCACCTCATGGGCCCAGCTTCATCCTCAATGTTTTAAGCAGGGGAGGAGGTCCCAGGTTTGAGGCTGCACGTGTCTGCTCTGCTAGTGCTGCTAAGACTGGGGGGATATCTGGCTTAGGAAGGGCAGTGGAGTCTATGATGAGGACCACCTGTTGCATGGAGTCCGTGCAACATGTACCTCCCATGGCAGTGGAAGTAACAGCTGGCACTGCAAAGCCAGAGGGAGACAGGACATTGGCACCCCTTACCTGGGCTTTGCATGTAAAAATTAAAACTGAGGGCGGTAGTGGCCCTAACGAAGTAACAAAGTGTTGGGACACTACCGCCAAGTAACCAAGGCAGAAAATAAGCACTGGTCACCTGGACACAAGAGTTAAATGCCTTCATGCTGTTTGTGCATTTTTCAAGTTGCAATACAGCATTTCACAAAGGAGATCTAGCAGTTATTTGCATACAAATTTGCATACTGGCCTCATTAGACGAAATCCCAATTAAGCATTCCGTGCATGCGAGAATGGCAGATGTGCAGGTCTAACAGGTGTACCGTTTTAGGCTATGTGATGGCTGTGGTGTTTACCTCTGACATGATTATGCCCTCTTCTCCCCAAATACAGGTTCTTTAGTTTGCATCAGCTCCATCCATTTCCCACGTTGTCCAAATCTGAAACCTTTTATCTTCTCCGGTTTCTCACTTTTTTCCGAATGATACTATTATCCACTCTACTCCATTAAGAACCCTTTTTTAGCCCATCTAAATGTATTCTTATGTACATAAAAGCACTGTAATAACAGGGAAACATACAGGAGTCTGACATTTCCTTTCATGTTGGTACTTACAAAGTGCCCTTGAAGAATATTAATGATTTCTGTCTTTTCACAGGTGAAGGGAACTAACCATTTGAAAGGACTCTCCATCTTTGGAAGAAGCGTGCTGCACCAAGCAGGCTGTTCCATCATCCTTTCACAAGACACACTGAAATCACTTGAATGACACCCACACCAGTCTCCTCTCTCCCAACTGCATGATCATCATGTTAAAGAACTGCAAAGGGAGGATCAAATGAAATTGTGCAAAATTTTTACATTTTCTGATCCCTAAGGAGTTAGAAGGATGGGGAGGATAATCACCACTACTCTCAGCGATTACATGGTGCTGGCAGTAAAAAACTTCTGTAACTATGATGTATCTGCAAAAGCCCTTGGTCACATCAAATGTCTCTGCCAGGAATACAGTTCCATGAGCAATGTTCATCAGCCACTCATAGGCTCCAGCTCTGAGTGGCTCCGAGGAGGACAAGCAAGCCATACGGCCACTAAAGCCACAATAGCTGAAGATGGAGCCAACGCTTGCCCTCTCAACACTGAGTCCATCAGTATTTTCTTCCTCTAGATCAAGTTGAAATTAACCAACTGGCAATCTTACAGCATTCACAGACCCTAGTGAGGGTATCCGACACAAATCATCCCCAATTTGTTTGGCTCAGTTGCAACTCTGACCTCAAATATGAGATTGTATCTAGTGAACGTAAACACTGCTTCTTTGGTCTAGCTTTTATAAGGACACTTCTACAGTGGTTGTCCACGTGGGTACATAAACCAGCAACATTTCACTGGAAGCCTCTCTGTTCAAAATTCATTCAACCGTCTTCAGGGATAATAACCACGTTCACCAGGAAACGGACATCTGTAAGGATAGAATGGAAATGGGTATATCCCCTTCCTAGGAGAAGGTGGAGTACATGTCACTGGTTCTCTTTCCACTTCTAATCCCACATAGTACCTTCTGCTGGAAGAAGACTTCTTACTGTGGGTAGCTCCAAATTGCTGGGCGGTCTGCAAATGTAAAGAGGAGTACGGTTTCTACCTCAAGGATAGCATAATCCAAAATGGGACATAAATGACTTCAAATGGTGCAATACGCACCCAGTATGAGTGAGCTGATGATAGCAGCACGCCGATGATGCTGAATGTTCTGCAGGGACATCAGACTCCTCCCACCCTCATTCCTCATGTAGGTCCTACTCATTAACCTCTCTGTGAAAACAGCACTGGTGCTGTCTTTGGTCACCAAGAGATCTGAGAGAGAAGTCAGGCAAGTCACAGGGATGCAGAACCCAATCAGTAAACCACTAATCACATTTTTCCAAAATGAAGTTACCAGAACAAAACCATTTGCATTGTTTTAGCTAAAGTTTCTCGCTTGGCTTGTGGCGGTGATGGTCACAGCATGTTTCTTCTGCTGTAGTTCAGGAAAGATTTGCTGATTGCACCAATTCAGTCCATGGCAGCGCACGTAGGGGTTGATACAGTTCCTTTACACCTGGACAGAAGCCTGCTAGATAACTGTGCAGGCTTGCTTCTCATGGGAGTTTGGCTGAAAGCTCAGATCTAGGAGGACTTTCCCTTCCTCCTCTAGATTTTGCTGGTCCTTGTGTTACTCTTGCATGTTATCCTGATTTTAAATCAGGATAATTTAGATATGCTTTCCTCCTGAATTACATAATTTGATTGTAAGTGGATGAGCTGAGCTGGGAACACTGTGCTCATTTAAGTGCAAAGAGCCTATTAAACTCACAGTGACAAAACAAAGCACACTGGGGCAAAAACCAGGCTGCCTTTACCTTCCCCAGGAAAGACTTTTGCTGTAAACGGAATTGTACCCGACTAACCACAGGCATGTGAGCTGGAAATCAGTGACTACTACTGCCCGGGGAGCAGAGCAGAAATATCATTGCAGGGTCATGCTTCACACACTCTACCACCTCCCAGGTGAGTAAGGGCTTGTTAAAGTGCCACCTGCTGCAGGGGTGGTGCAGCTGCGCCTCTTCTCAGAAGAGCTGGCTTTCCTCTTGCCATGGCTGAAAACAAGCAGTCAGTGCTCACTAGGACCAATCTCCCTTTGGTTTGAGGTCCTGAGGGACCTCATTCAGCCACAGCTGTCTGGGCTGAGTCTACATCACAGGTTGTAGGCAGGAGCTTTCTCTGTCCTGACAGGGAGCCCGCCCAGTGTACACTGGGTGTGGGCAGTGGCTGTGCAGCTTTAGATAGCACAATGCTGTGAACTGGGTGGACCTGGATCTACACTGCCAGTAAAACCTAGGTAGAGGTTGGCTTTTCTGGCATCTGGTTCTGCAGAAGTCCTCCACTGCTTAGAAGTGGCCAGGGTGGGATCAAATCCCAGCCTCAGCAACACCATCTGCCCATCTACCACCCTTGTACACAGCTCAGGAGCAGGAAAACATAGCAAAAGCAAGCTAGAAACACAGTCACATCACTTCTTTCTGTCTCTGTCCTCATGACGGCCAGTTGCTGACGGTTCCCTCAGCTTGTTGGCCTGTCTCCATGTGTTTGCCTTTGCCAGGCTCACCCCTGCAGGCTTGTGATTATGAAGGGCAGCGGATCAGCAAGGGCAGTGGGAAGCCCTCTCACCACCTCCCCATTCCCCAGGGCAGCAGAAAGGACTGAACGTCTGAGTGGTGAAATGCCTTCTCAGCCCTAACATCTCCTGCTCAGGAATAAAGGGGCAGCCACGCGTGCAATGCCACTCATTGCTTACCAGAGAGCTTCATTTCCCGATCCTTTCTTCACCTCTTGCAACTCTGATGTGATCTATTTTAAATATCATTTAAAAAAAATGTGATTTTTAAATAGGCTGACTAATAGGCTTTGCGCACATTAGTTAGCAATACACAAACAACATTAGTTGTTCTCGGGCAAGTAAGATGAGCTGGATTCTCCGTGACAGTTACAGAGAGACGCATGCAAGGTATGATGAAGGCCTGGCTATGCCTGAAGAAGACGTGGCACATCTCACTGGGCAACAAAAGATGAGTGTGGGAACGGGAAGGAAACGGTGCTTCCCAGAGAGCCCCTAACAAGAGAGCAAATTCTCTGTTTCTCATTACTTCCCTGTTCGGTGCAATTGCATACCTTGCTCGGCAAGATGTATTATGTCAGCAGTATCTGTGGGGAGAGCCTGATACCCGTCACTTCTGGTAGAGTGATAGCAGATGTCAGAAGACAGACTGGAGCAGGAGCACCGGGCGCTGTGCCAAAGCACAAGCGGCACGCATGAAGAGGAATTCGAGCCGAGAAGAAGACGCGTGGGGCCCAAGGCACAGCTGGAAATAGAGCTCTGGTGGCTGATGCAGCCCAGCATCTCCCAGCAGGCACAAAAGCCTCCTTCCCATGCCCAGCAGGTGAAGAAAGCAGCTCTTTCTGTGCTGTGCTTTCCCAGAAGGGGTTGTAGCAGGAGGCCCAGCCACAGATTGGCTTCCCCAGCCTTATCATTGCTGTGGGGCAAGACAGATGCCAGGGCAGGGTGGCGTGGGGCAGGCAAGGAGTGAGTAAGATGGGGCATTCCCTACACAATGTTAGCAAACACCCATGTGAGGCAATAAGAGGGCAATAAGTAAACTGGGAACCTCCTACAAATTACAGCAGCTGCTACTAACTCATGCACGGATTTCCCCTACGCTACCTAGACAACACTGTTGGGCTTCCCAGCAAGCATAAAAAAAACCAAAAAACAGATAAGGTGAATAAAACCTCTTCCTTTTGATTTGTTGAACACATTTTCAGTGCCTTCTTAAATATGCTCATCGCTCATTAACAGGAAGCAAAAAGGCAGCAGCAGCTTTTCAGTGCTGGTACCTGGCATGTCCAAAGGGAGCCACTTACACCCAACTGTTGCCCAAGCTGCCAAATGTGACCAAGAAGAGCTTTCAGTTTTAAGCCATTAACCTTTTATGCAGAGGATTCTCTCTACAGCTGCAGAGGTGAAATAGCCAGCAGAATTGTTTTCATTTTATTTCTTTCTATTGTAGATCCTACTTCTGCTTCTTTTGGTTACAAAATCAAAACAAAGAGCAGCTGGAACTTCCTCCTGGCTGCCCCATGCAGTAGGGAGAGAGAAGGGACAGAGTTGGATTTGATATGACTGGTTTTGACAAGCAACTTAAAATCTTGTACAGCTGGCTTTGTACTGAGCGGAGGGGGATCCCTGGGGTCTTTTGTCCTATTTAGCGGTGGTTTTTTTGTTTCATTGATTTCGGGTTTTGGAAAGCTTTTTTGTTTTTTAATGAAGGCAAGAGTGGGCAAAGGCTGAAAACTCAGTCTTACAACGACAAAATTTTCCCTGTCTTTATATTACAATAAGCAGATGGCAACTACTGTCTAAACTCTCTTACGAAATTTTAGGAAAACTGAGGAGTACTGATTGATTTTTGTTGTTCTTACTAGAAGGTGCCTGATACAAACCAGTCCTGCCTTGTTTACAAAATGGAATTTCTTGGTAAAGTACTCCGGAAACAGTATGTGCAAATCTTAGGACAGTGACTAATTATTACAATTATTATTTCCTTGAAGATAAGAAGCCTTCACTTTCAAATGGCTACTTTATTTGCTGAATAGTGTTGGCCTTAGATAAAATGACCAATCATTATATCGGGTAAATCTAAATGGTACATAGATAATAATACTAATTATTCCACAGACCAGGAAATAGGAAAAAAATCAGATCAATGTTGCTTTTAATTTAAAATAGCTGTTGTGTCTCATCCTACCTTTCTTGAGCTTTGAAATATTAGACGGCAAAGGAAGCACTGTCATGTGAAATACTGCAATTATAAAGGGGAAGAGGCAGTGGAGAAATCCAAGACACAGCATTGGGGAAGACTAACTAGAATTTATATTGGAGGCTGCCACCTTGGCAACATGTTGATGAGAAAATAAAGCAACACAGTTCTTACTTAAAAGCACAAAACCCTGGTGGGTTGCAATACGGCTGTAAAGGCAGTTAAATCAAGCTCCAGGCCTAAAAACCTGCACAGATGGAATGCTGAAAGGGATGTTTTATTTGGTGTTTTTCATAATGAATACTGTGTTTTGTAACATCATCCAGTAGTGGCTTCAGAAAGCACTAACAGCTACCTGCTTACACTGTGCTCTCTTTTCTTTAACACGAGGATTAGAAAACTCAAAAGTGTCAGCATCTACTGCTCCCTGGCCATCACGGGGGATTTAGGTTGTCCCCTTCTCCCACAGTGGCCAAGAGAGGAGAGGGCCACAAGTGGTATTGTTCTCCTCCCATATACAAGTGAAGTTTAAGCCAAAGGATGACAGCAACGCAGGGTGAAGCTCTTCTTTCTTCATGTTGTAAAGCAGTTTGGGTCTCTTACTAATGGCTGGGGGCTTTTGTTTGTGCGATTTTGTAGATAGACAGATACACAGACAGGTATAATTCTGTATTTACAGATACATGACTAGATCTGACAGTTCAAAACAAAAATTTTCATTCCAGATGAAACTATTAAGTTTTTCTTTGTATCCCTATGGGCAACACACAGAAATACTATATCCTGATTGTAGATGTAAATCTTACTGATCTCAGACAGGTGAGCAAGCGTACAAAGCTTTTCCTTCCTGTTAATAGAAGCAGGGGAGCCCCATGACTGTGTTCATGTCATATTTGCTTCCACCTCCATTCGCTTCATGCTCATTCTCTGGAGTTAACACAGCCACCTACCTATAATGTACTGTTTGAATTAAAACCTGCTGAATTAAAGTTGAAAGTTTAGTTCAAGCTGAAAGTTGAATTAAACAAGCAACAGAACCTGACTTCCATATCTAATGAAGATCAGCCCCACTGACTCCAACATAAACTTAGCAAAAGTCATTGAGACTCAAGGCAGTAAGCCCTGACTAGAAAACGCAGGGTAGCCACTCCTGGATATTCAGGTTATGCACAGGGGAACATCTGTTTTACTCATGTGCAAATGTATCTATTAGATCTATTAACACAAAAGGGAGGGGGAAAATATATAGTATCAAAAGAAATATGTTGCTGATGCTCTGAGCTTTCTTGAACACAAAGCATCAGATCACAAACACATTCTTTGTCCGCCTTAATGGTTACTCACAGCTGTGGTCCAGCCTCTGAGGCAGCCACAGCCAGCATAGCTCAATTTGGGGAGGACCTCTGACAGATTTTAGGTGCTAATCCCTGTGGGACACAGTGGCCTTGCATCACAGGTGTGCCAAATACCATGCGCTACACAGGACTTGCAACTCACCACCGACAGTGATTGCACAGCTCCCTGCGGGCTGAGCACGGCATCCCCAGCTCTGGCCGCAAGTCGTAACACTGCTGCTTCGGCACTACGGCACTTAAACGGGGCCACCTTTAAAGATGCTCAGAAGACCTGCCACTGCCACAGACCCTGTTGGAGTAGGTGACTCAGCTTGAAGTGAAAGATGATGCTGGGGAGAAAAGCAAAGACAAAAAACAATCGCAGTGCAGCAGTGCAGTGCAAAAACCCTGAGCGGTTCTTGTTTTGAGTGGCAGGGGGGAGACCAGTGCAAGCACAGGCCGCTGCTGGGCTGCGCTCCGTGCCCTGCTCCTCTGCTCACGTGCCAGATCGGCTGGCACTGACCTGTGAGAGCTCACTGCCCACACATGTGTACAGGTGTGTCCTCAGCTCTGGTCTTCATGGGCAGGTCCCTATGTTTCACCTCCTTGACACCTTTGGTTCATTCCTCAGCTGCTCTTTTGCCTTCCAGAGTCATATCAGTCCTCTGAGACCTCTTTTTCCAAAGAAATTTCTACTCCAACCTTGAACTGATTGAGGGAAGGGGATATGCAGAAGGTCACTGGGTAAAAAAGTGCTGATGTGGGGTATCAAGCAATAACCCACTTCAGGAGTGGAAGAGCCTTTATTTCAAGCTCTTGCAGGACTTTCCAGAACCCCAGTGTTCAGAGTGCACAGTAACTTGTGCAAACACATTGGAAATTGAGATCTGTCAGTCTCTAAAGCCATTAAATTCTCTAGCCATTTTTCTTTCTAGCCTCTGCATCTACAACTATTGAAAAATCATATCCAACCTGTTTCTTCTCATCTGCAAACTACTAAACTCGTCTGAGTCATCCTGGCCTCATTCACACCACACCATCAGAAATAATGGCAGCAGACACAACTAGTAAGAGTTAGCCTGTAGCACTCTTCTTTTTCACATCAAAGCACTTCATACAAAATATTTCAGCGAAGAGCAAAGAAAGCTGAAGCAGACTTTGGAGTGTATCTAAATTGGCAGCAACTTTTTATCAGCCTGAAGGTAAAGCAACTGTATTGTGATTTCTCTTTTTTTTTTTTTTTAAAGAAAGGAACATTTTTGTTTAGACATTTTTGTTTATAGAACAAACTTGCTTTTGAAGTTATGTTAAAAATGCAAGAACTGTTCTAAAGCACGCTACTGGGCTGCATTCGATTAGGATTCTTTCCTGCTAGGACTGATTGCTGCTTCAGTGTTGCTGAAGGGGTTTCAGTGAAATCCCAGCAATGGGAGTAGGAAGCATCGGTTTTGATTTAAAATGCTGAGGAAAAGAAATTCATTATTGCTTCAGCTTTCTCCTTACCTGCATTTTTTAAGGCTCCTTGGATCATCAGTGCTCTGGAGAGAAGCAAAGGAGCGGCACAATCGCCACAAAAAAGTCTCGTGCAGCGTGCGGTGAACCTACGCGGCCCACAAATACCGCTCAAAACGGTGTGAGGGCTCCCAGTTTTGCTGTAAAACTACCCTCTAGTTGAACCATTCCCTTTTTGCTAGGCACACATACACGCTTCGGTTCAAGTTCAGAAAATAAACACAAGCGAGCGGCCTAAGGTTTAACCACTAGAAATACACAGTTCAAATACCAGGGAGAGGAGTGTTGTCTCACTCTCTGTAGCAGGCGTATTCCCTCCTTTTTAATGATCTGTGGGCGTCTAACCGTTTTCCATCCAAGGCGTAGGCACACTACAGTGGATTTAGACCTTCCAGTAAGTTTCTTTTCTCTGATTACTTCTCACAGGCCCCTTCAAAGCAGTCCACAGACATATGTGGCCTCACAACTTAAGCTCAGGAACGGTTGCACACAGAAAAGGAAACATGAAATTGAATAGGAACAGAAAACTTGCAAGAAGAACAAAAAGGCCTGAATTGTCTGCCAGATACCGCATCTCAAGTCACTCCCACACACCGCAATCTGTTGTGAGTTCAAGTGTTGGAAGAAATTTTGGGTTTCTTCCAGGACAGCAAGCAGGGTGAGAATCACAAAAGCACCCCACAGTCGGTGAAGATCACTGCCAAGGCCTATCCTGTTCTGAGAAAATGGCTGGGGAAGGACATCCCTCAGGGATAGGGATTGCCAACATGGCAGTCTCCTATCCTTTACAAGTGTAACAATACTAATGTTCATGCCGAAACTCTGGATAGGATATGCAAACCAATTCACTGGAAGCAGTGTTGTCCTCAGAGTGTTTTCCTCCTTTATGAGTAAATGGACTTGTAACACTCAACATCAAAGCTGCTAAGCAGAAAGTAAGGTGGGCAGAAACCTCTGCGGTAAGCAAGAGTATCAGAGAATGGGTGACCTGCCCTCTCAGCCCCTGGAGGAGCGCCCTCCAGCACCCCTGCATCTCCCCCATGCTCAGGTAAGAGCATCAGATCAATTCTTTGGACCAGACCTTACGATCTCAGAAGATCTGGCTAAAATAATCATTTGACGACACAAAAAAAAGACCTGTCTTTAGCTCACAATACCAGCTCAAACACAGTATTACCTTGTGATATGCAGAAGTGATTCAACATAGATTCTTGCTGCAGGTCCAAGTTTGTTCCAAAATGTGGCAGTTTACTTTGTATCAGCAGATTTCATGGTGGGTAAAGTACCGTTTCTTCATCAACAGCTAGCAAAAAAATATAATTGAGAGTTTTTTCTTCCTGTCCAGTTCACAAACGGTATGAAGACTGGCCCATTTCTGGTAAGAACGTGCTACTGAATCTGTGCACAACCAAACTTCTCTATTGAACAATCACAAAGCTACACCCTGGGGCTGGAGTTTCCTGAAAGCTTCCCCAACTGCTTTCCCTAGAGCCCTCTCTTAACTTGGACGAATACAAGAACTACAAAGTTTTAATAGCCACCATCATACAGCAGGTATCTCAGTCTCCAATTCACCATTCCTGACCATATACCAAACACTGTAGACAGCAATTTCTCATTCTTTCTTGAGGACCAAGAAAAAAATGCATCTCCAGTGTCATATTAACATTACTGCTCCAGATACAGTCAAAGACCAGATACAGTCAAAAGATTTTCACCACACCCATACAACCGTCCTTCAGGAGACTGAGATTACAAGGTTTTTTTAATCCTATCTTCTTGTCAGCATGCGATGTAGGCAAACTACCAGGAAACCTGCCTACCTGTTGTGGAGCTCCATTACTGATATTCAGCATCTTCCATTGGAGAAGGGGAGGCTACAAATTGTCAGCAAATCAAGCAGCTGTGCCTCACATCTGCCTCTGAGCTCTTAAGTTTAAGCCTTTTACCACATTCCCCACCTAAATATAGGGAAGCATTTGCTCCATTTATAAGACATTACTTATGTACATATATATAGTGATGCACCACAGAAATTATTACTTCCAATACAGCACAGCTATGGACAGACACTGCCTTCCCTGAGCAGGCACTGCATATATGAGAACATGATCCTCACCAGTCAACAGTACAAACCAAGCAACTAGCCAAGCTAACTTCTAGGAAACGGCAAGGACTCCATGTAGCACAAGAGCCTTCAGGCAGTGGGGTGCTCAGACAGTAACCCTGTCCTAGGGGTAGGCCTCTGCACCACGACAGCTCTTTGCCGTGAAAGCCAATAAGCCGCTCCACCAGGCCAGCCTGGTGGTTCAGGCACATTCTTGAAAGACAGAAAAATGCATCAGCGAAAACAGTGTTAGCCTCAGATTACGTAAAGTCAGGTCTGTTTATCTCAGCAGACTCTAATAAAAGGGTTACTATACCTGAAGGGGTAAAACTCCTTGTCAGGCCCGTACATACCTACCTACCACCTTTTCCTTTGTTTAAGACTCAGTGTAATCCAGGAGCACTCGATTGATTTAGTGATACCCAAACATGATGCTTCAGATCACTGGTATGTGGATATTGGACGGGGGGGGCTGAATTGCTACACAAGAGCATAATCTTTGTGGACATGACACTGCATTCTTATGTCATGTGACTGCACATGTAGGAGAAATTACTTCACATTTTATTCATGCCAAGGCAGCTCCTCCCAGAACTGAGACTTTTAATTAGAACAGAAAATACCACACTTGACACTTCACAATTCTTGTCCGAAGAGACCTCTGCCAAGGCAGAAGGTTCTTTACTTAGAAGTAATCACCAAAAGAAAACAGACCCCAGAGGTGAAGGACTGGTTCTGTAAAAATGCAGGGCACATTCTATGCTTAAGGAGGCACTTCCAAACGGAAGGAACATGAAAATCCACAAGAAAGACTTGTGGCCTCTGGGACACACAATAAGTACAAGACTGCGATTCTGAGTAGACGTAAGCAGCAAATTCTGCTTCGCTGCTGTGTATCTCCTATTCTCAAAACAAGTCTCACCTCAACAGTGTCTTACACATTAGCGTAACTAAAATGTGAGTGTAAGATTTTTAAAGCGTCCCGATACTCCAAAAAGGACAGATAGAAAAAGAGACCTAGAGAACTATTCATGGTTCATGGGCTAATTCCAAATACCTTTTATATGGATTCTACAGATTTCTACACCTGGTTTTACGAAGTACATTATATTCCACATAGACACGATGCCATCTGGTAGACGAAAGCGTATCTTCTGCCCTGTGATGAAGCAACAAGTGATCCCATAAGGTGCTTAACGGTAACTTTTCAAAAAGATGCATCTCTTGGCTAGTTGCAACATGAAAGAGTTCTTGTTGAAAGAAGCAGAATGCACTCCAAGTTTTGCACATTGGGCTTTCAAGTAATTTTCACAGACACACTGGGATCTTTCTGCAGTAGAAGGATCTTCCAATAACACAAAGTTGAGTGATACATTTTACTTCAACTTTTCAGTGCATAAAATCTATTTTGCTCTTCTTCCTATAGAAATATGCCACAAGTATGAAGCAATGGATTAAAAGCTAGGCAGAACTCCTACTATATAAACTGAAGGTAAAGGGTAAAAACAAAGATGGTGAAGTCTCAGCTAAAACCTTTCAAATACAGCAAGAGTTTTGCTGCATTCCCTTTCCCATAGTCTGGCACACTAAGTTACACTAATTAGCAGACCTTTTTCTTAAAAAGAAAAGCAAACAAAAAATAAACCAAAAGAAACAAACAAAAAATGACATTGACTTTAATCCATGCACTTCCACCTGAAGAAGAAAGCCTGTACATAGTAGGCAAAGAGAAAATCCTGTTTCAAGGAAAATACCGTATCCAATATTCATATATCATGCATTAGATTCATAGGACTGAAGTGCTAACACTTGTCTGCTGTTAGAAGCTTAGGCATATTGCAAACGCATTATCTGCTGCAAGTAGGATACTTTCATGTCAGTCTACCTGAAAACCTGAACCTGAATAAAAATTTAAACAAGTCTTCCTCCATAATTCCGTTTACATTTAAAAACAGTCCACGGTTGGATCGGTCCCTTTCAGCAAGGCAGAAGTTACAAACTACCAACACTGTCATAGTGATGACTCTTCAGTCTTCATCTTTTTTGTCTGCCCATTCGAACCACGTTGCAGATCCTGCCTTTTCTTTTTCTGCTTCTGTAACCTTTCCTCCTTCTTCTGTAGGTAGGCAGCCATGTTATCAAACGAAGCCTTGTAGAGACTGCTGTAGTGACTCTCTGTGCCAACAAAACCTGCAATTGGGCAAAGCAAGGTCACGAGACAAATGGTAATTCCCTTTGCATTTCAGCTCATTCACTGTGGTCCTATCCACGTATTAAATATCAGCGTTTACACTATGTAAGCGTGATTTGTGCTGGTAACGGTCTGTCCTGCATTCACACGGCCAAGCACGGCCTCCATTTTTAGGCTAAAAAATTTGCACAGAGGCAAGCACCTGACATTCAAGCAGAGGGCACACAGCTCTCTTTACATGATGGACACTCACAGAACCTCAAATCTCCTGTTCTAAATCAATTGCAGTCACCACTCACTGTTAAGACATCCCGCTGGAATTGTTCCCCAAGACTTAAGCACTAGGAAGGGCGCACGCTACCTAACTGCTTAGATGACTTGTCTCCTAGAGTATTAACTTAAAAGCTCAGAGAATAGACTTCAAACAACAATGTCCTACAGCACATAGGCATTTCTAAATATTTACCCTGATGATTCCGTTACATCTTCTGTGAATTCAGCACAATACTCATCACATCATCTTCAAGGCTGTAAGTTTAGACAAGTTTAACAGGGAACTACCTAAAAAACCCCGATCAGATTGTTTCTGTAGAGAATACACAACAAGACTAGTTGGCTAGGTCCACAATTCTAAAAATTGTTAGAGTGGTACCTGACAAAGCCAGGTGCCTCTAGTTCTCTTTCCACTCCCATCTTGTCCCACTTCCAAAAATTCTTGATCTTAACAGGCAAATGTAGGGAAATCTAGCATTTGCTAGGGTTTGGTCCTGAAGCTAGCATGCTGCTGCTCCACAGTAATGTACATACAGCACCCTATTGTTTCTTGGTACACAAACAAAACAACTTTCCTCCACTGGCACTCAGCAAAGCACATGCCTTTAATTTTGAGAGTCTTGAACTCACTTGGTAACCAATTTATTGGCCTTTGGCCCTGTGAGAAATTGTGTGCTGACAGTGTGAATATCCATGCTACTCTCTACTTCATCAGTCTGCACTAAA
Source organism: Baryphthengus martii (assembly GCA_013396935.1). Lineage (NCBI taxonomy): Eukaryota > Metazoa > Chordata > Aves > Coraciiformes > Momotidae > Baryphthengus > Baryphthengus martii. The sequence continues at coordinate 36,752 of VWZK01014014.1, read as the reverse complement.
TCTTGTTCTAGCTTTTTCTGAGATCGGTTACAACAAGATGTCAAACTGTTCAATGTGTGCTTCAGGATCGACCTACGCATCTTAAACCCTACAGAATCACCCATCAGGTGAAACAAGTTTATAAAAGGATGATGTGCAGGCATTAAGGCTGGGTTTAAACAATTTAATGACTACCTTTTTTAAAAGAAGTAACTACCTTTTCAAGCACTAATTATGCACTGGAATAAGTGCTCATCAAGTGAGCCTCCCATTACTAATTAGCAATAATAGACCCTGTCATCTGAGCAGTCCTTTCCCAGCTGCAGATGCAGCCGGCTACCGTGTACCATAGTAATTTGCTATGCTGGCTAATTAATCTCAGAACCTTTTCCCCTGCCTGCTCTTTTTACTCCTCTGTTGCTCATTTTCACACTTCTAATTATCTGCCTGGCTGTAACTATCAAACCTACAACATCTACAGGCAAACACACTCCCTTCTAAAGGAGTGTACCTGACTTCCTCTTAGATTTCAAAGACTGCACCAACTTAGCAACAGCTACAGCCTAAAACCATCCAATTCGAGATATTAAGGAGACTTTACACTAGACTGCGTATTCCTGCAACTCTTCCACCTGATGTGGGTTAATCACCTTAGTGGTACAACCACCAAGAACAGACCAAGAGACCAGTGGGGACTGTAACACCCTTTTTAAGAAAGAAGGTTCCCAGTCTCCCGGCAAAGTACAGAAGAGAGATTTCAATTAATTGACTCTCAATACATAATGAGACACCCACTAGCACATGCCACAACTGTTCTCTACCCTGCAGACATCACTGCCATAATTTCAGCTTTCAAATAAAGTTGGGTGTTTTTTAAAAAGAAAAAAAAATCCTGGAAACATAGGGTGCTTCTAAAATAGTAAATCATGTATTATTTTTCTGCCAGAGACTGGAGGTGGAGTAGAAATCAAAATCAAAAATGAACCAACACTGATACCAACGAACATTATCGCTAACGATGCCATCCAGGGTCACACCCTCCAGCCACAGCAAGCTTCACATAATCTGCTTTGTCAAGGCGGACCTGAGAGGCCCATCTTTAGAGCAAAGCTGTTCCTCCCGTGGCTATTCCATTCTTCTTATCTCAGCTGTCCTGATAAAGTGTCACACCCAGGTAAGAGACAAGACGACAAACAACAGTATTTGATAGCACAGCAGTTAAGACAGACTCCAGCAGCTCTGTCACAGAGTGTTTAGATATATCCCCATGATAAGGTGTCCATATAAAACAATGAAACAATTCAGATCTAAATACCTGCATTATTTTCTGGTAACGGTAACCTGAACACACTTCATGATCTACAATAAATTCCATATGAGATGCAGAGACGAAACTGAGAAAACTGAAAGATCAAGTGACTTCAACAGCTAGCTGAACTGACCTGAACTCTGATTTTGCTCCTAAATCTTACACTTTAGTTGTAAAAATTGCATTTCCTGGGCATTTAGGCCGAATTTCTCACCTTCAAACACTGTCCAGTTGTCTTGAAGATACTTTGACATCTTCTGTAATCCTTTGTCATCAGTTACAGTCTGTGAGAAGAGGGAACATTGCATGATACTTTGGGAATAACAAACAATCTCACATTTCACAGCACACCGAAAAAATGTTGCAGCTCTCAGATGAGTACAGTCAAACGAGAGCGCACGTAAGCCTGCCATGTCACCTTTTAGGCTTCTTTTTTTCCAGTACTGCTACAGAAACATGGCCTGAGGTCACGTGTTCTGCTGGGGAAGCTTTGCAACCTTGAAGGAAAAGAAAATGGATTCCCACACACTAATCTGTGAGGAAAAGGAATACCACAAGGAACACCTAAGGATCAAAGAAGTTTCATTTAAAACCACTTCTCAACTATACCGTAATTAGCTGGGGACTCATATGGAAAACAAGTAAGTTTCCAGTTGTTTAATAGGCTATTATACAGAACTTGATAGCACTCCCTGTTATCAAAAAGAAAAAAAAAAGAAAAAAAAAAAGAAAAATCTCCTAATGTTTCCGCAACGCCTTGTCTCTCAAAGGATTCTTCAGAGGCAAACACAGGGAAGGCTGTGAAAAGCATTTCTGAGCAAATCACAAAGGGATTCTGTTGTTTTGTAGGTTGTTTTTTTAAACCAAGCGTAGCACATAGAAAGCACAAGCAATGGTTTGAAGTACTGAGTACAATGGCTGACAACCAATATGCTTGATCCCACTATGCCAGATGTTTGCTTTACTGGAGAAGAAGATGGAATTTGTAACAAGCTCTCAGCAGCTTTGCATTATAAGAGAAGAAAGAGAAGTAGAATGAGATGTGCGTCTATGATTTTTACTCAATCTCAAGACACAGAGAAGTGTACCATTTAGCTTTCATGGAATACAGTTTACTTCATTTTTATTATGGCCTCAGCACAACACAAAACATTCAGGATGTTAGAGCAACAAAAATATCTACCTTCCACTGTCCATCACATGGTCTATACAGCTGAAGAGGAGCTTCACTGTCTTCCTCCAAAATCCATAGATCTCCCGTTTCCTCAAATACAATGTCCCAAACTTTATGTTTCAATGAGATCTGCTGTCTGTAAACTAGCTGCAGGGCATTGGCATCAAGCTGAAAGATGTAGACTGCGGGAAAACTTTTGAGAGGAAAAACTTACTTACCATTATTACCAAATCCACCTACAGCCATCACTTGTACAGCAAACTGTGAACACCCACTCAAATTCCAAATGGAGCCAAAGCAGAGTCATTAGGAATTGCAGAAAATAGCCTGGCACTTCAAGTGCAGTTTGCTTCTCTAACGCAGAAGATGTAAATACTTAACATGTCAAATGGTTTTTCAAGAGTTACATGAAAGAAAACGCAATCAAGAATGCTTTTTCTTTAAAAGAAAAGGTATTAAAGGGAATTTCATAAGGATTACTAAGGATTTATATAAGGATTCTTGCATCATAACGCACTGGCCTCCAGGGCTTCACTTGAAGGAACACATAGCTGAGCACCAGTTAAAATAAAACAGGAAAAGAATTACATGCCGGTGAAGGGAGCGGGGAATAAGAAGGATAGGAAAGCTTGATACGACTGAAGAATAGAACACTGGCACTGCACTCATCTCCACCTCTGCCATCAGCACTTGGGTCCTCTAACAGCCGCAGCCTCTACGTGCAGAGCTTCCTAACCAACCTCGGACAGGTCCCCAGTGTGCCAGGCAAGATACCTTGGCTCCCTCCTGGGTCACCTATCAGGTGCACATGACTGCAGCGTTCAGAACCACTGGGCTGTGGAGCTGGCAATAAAAGCCTGACGCAGAGCACAGCACGGCCCCTGGGCACAGTCCTCAGCCGACACCAGCTTCCCTTTCTGGGCCACTATGGATGCCCATGCAGAAGGTGTGATGGGAAGTAGCTAAGGCTCCTCGCTCTGGTGAAGAGCAAGTCTACTGAGGGGACAGTAGAGTTTGGTCTAGCTAGGTGTTGTGGTGTTGGGTTCATAGGCTGGACTTGATGATCTCAGAGGTCTATTCCAGCCTCAATGATTCTATGACAGATCAATTTCTCCCTTTCCTGTTGGCAAGCTTTTGTCAGGGAGAACTGTGCTCTCGAATGAGAGGGGAACGGCTTGCCCATCAGCTGTGAGACATTCTTCGACCGTCAGACTTGTCAGGTTCCTCAGGACATTGGCCCTTCAACTCCCAAGTGCTCTCTTCTTATGCTAATGCGTATGTTTGAAACCAAAAGTCAAGGGAGCCTCTTCACAGCTTTAAACTGAAGTAATGCTGTGGTTTTAAAAAAAAACAGCTGAGCCTATTAACAGGAACAGAACACAGTAACAGAAGTTTGGCCACAACAACCTGAGCAAAACAGGACCCAAAATACACAGGTCAGGCACAGCAGTTTAGAGAGACACCCTGAGCATTGAACAGAGCTCTCGTGCATCCTAGTATTGTGCTTCCTCTTATGAGAGAAAGGCATCACAAATTCTGCAAAGCTTACTTAAGGTTGGCAACCCTCACGCTCCCCTCTGCGCTGACCAAGTATAATAAGGTCTTGGAGGCTCCCTGCAAGGCCACAGGCATGCCTGGGACACTCAGAGATCAGGGATCCACAGCACCAAGTACTGCAGACTGGGGGAAAGTTAGGACAGCCAACAGGGAAAGCTGCTCTTGCCTCTGCAGGAGCTGTAATGATTTAAGCCAGGACTCCATTTATTCTTACCAGTCACACAGAATGGCAACATAACCGCCTTCACAGCAGTAGGTGATTCTTGACACAGGGTATTTCTATTAGGAAAAGAAAAAGAAACATCCTTGTAAGCTAAGACCATTTATGGGCAGAATATTCACATTCAATTTCATGTTTCAGCCTTTAAAATTTAGCAGGTTTCTTAATATACAGCAAGTTAAGCAATATAATTACCTTTAAACTTCAGTCAATTTTTGTACCAGTGTTTGCTGTTTTATGAAGTTTTCCACCTTTCTCTCTTCACGGTCATCCAAACAGAGACCAAATGTAGAAGTTTTAGTGAACTACTCTTAAAAGACAAACTAACAGATGCAGAAATACACCACTTTCCAACATTCTGTCCTGCAGTGCTAATGGCAAAAACATCCACATTACGCCTGCTCAGTCAGGACACCACACTAGCAGCTAGGAGATTATAAACACAAGCCATTAGCTGCTGTTATGTTTGTTAATAGAAAAAAAAAAAAAAAAAAAAAGATAGTTATGCATAGCTAATATCCTTGCTGCATTGTCTGTTTTCAACCTGTGTCTGGGTGCAGTCGTTCCACTTAACAGAAAATGTGTTCTGAGGAATAAGGCAAAACTGCCTGAGGCCACTTTCCTCATTTAAAAAAAAAATAAATTTTTAAATCCCATACCCAACAACAACAAACAACTCCACACCACACTCCTAATTTAGAAGATACATAGTTTTATCTGGGAGAGAACCAAAGAAATACCTTTGCTGCACAAACCATGCTACTTAGAAATAATATAACAACTGATTTGAGGCTCCTTAAGCGGGAAGTAAGAACTTGGGAAGAGCAGAGAAACTGCAAGAAGATGCCCTAGGGTGCCTTTCCAAAAGTATCTGTTATATAATGTGAAAGATGAAACTGCAAAGGCAAAAGGCTACTTCTCAAGTCTATTTTATAAGCAGCTATAACACGAGCACTTCTGATTCATAAAACCTTCCTATTAGGGAAGTACTGAGCCCTTAGGGCTCCCTATTAGGGAGTACCTGCCCTTTAGGGCAGGGAAAACACATCTTCTTGATACTTTGCTGGCAGAATTGTGACGCACCCTTGAGTCCTCTTTCCTTTTACTCCCTTCCGAGCCTTAAACTCTTTCCTTAACACGACATTGGTCACTAGACAGAACCTCTCGTTCACCAGGTTAAGTTGAATTTAGGAGTAACCACGGGATCTTACCCTTTGAGTTACCAGCTAATGCATAAGCATTGTCAGGGTGCTTGTTTCAGAATTTTGCAATCAATGTAGGAAAGCAAAACAAGCTGTACAGCTTCCAAACATTCAAGTCAGCAAGTTTAATACCAGAAGCTAACTGTTTTGCCAACAGTACGTGATGCAACTACTAAAAGATATACCAACTGTGGGAAAGAAAGTTAATTAATAGTATAAATACAGTTGAAATACAAGGTTCAACAGAGTGTTGTGTGATACAATCTGATGGTGTGGGGGGGAAACAAGAACTTCACTCACATACTTGACTGCCTATTTGTACAGAAGTGGAGAACTTTATAAAAAACATTATCAAAAAGACAGTATGTTTCAGAGCTCTTGGAAAGAAATGGGGCTAACCTCTTGCTGCTCTACAGAAATACTAAGTTGTCAGTCTGTATGTAGCATTGGGACCCAGGACTCCTGTTTGACACAGACCTAAAAACTGTTTACGGTTCCAAATACTGGGTAGGATGAGGCTGAATCAGAAAGGTTCTCTGTAGCTAGTACATGTAAATGGAGTTACTGCAGTATGGAGCCATATACACCACAGCTTTAGAGTAGCACTGACAGCACCTATTGTAAAGCACCAGTGGGCCCTTTAATTCAAGGGAACAAGGCAATATACATATATATTGAAAAAAACAAATCGTTAATATTTATTTCTAATAACAAAGCTCTATCTCTCTGCCTGTCTCATGACAAACACGTGTGGCAGGCTCAGCGATGGCGAGTGCCCACCTACGCAGCTGAGTCCTTTGTCAGAGAGACAAAGGGTTCTGCAAACCTGAAGTATGCAGCAGCTCTCTCCAGCCCTCACTGGGGGAGGGAGGAGGAGGCTTTTAGATTTGAACCAAGTGCTATTCATAGCTGGACAGAGAAGAAAAATGTTTCTTCTTTGTAAGCTCTTTCCTTTCCATGTGTGGGTAGACTGACAACCAGCAAACTGGCCAGGAGCCCCAGAGTAGTATCTTGTTCAAGGATGAGTCTATGTAATTAGTTAACTTAAAAAAGAGCTGCAAGAGCAGTCTATAATAGACATATGTTCACTTGATACTCTCTGAACTTATTTAGCATTTATATGACACTGTTATCAGCCTGCCAACACCTTAAAATTAACGTTTGATGTTATCTGCGAGAAGAGGTGACCCTGTAAAAAATTCATGTACTGGAGCACCGGGGTAGAGTTGTGCAATTCATGTTTTGGACTTTAAACAAGCTTCTGCTGTCAAGAGGATCAGATGAGGTGAAAGCTCCGAAGTAGGAAAAGTATTTATATAGCAGTACAAAATTGGAGAGTTACTCCCATTCTAGTGGGAAAATGAAACAAGGATCTGCAACCCATCAGCTGAAACCAATGCTACACTGCTCAAAAACACTCCTACATTCCCAAAACAGACATACATTCATCATCTGCCAAGAAAAATAAGCCTACATTTATGTGCTCACAAATAAGCCCACATTTGTGTGCCCACCACTACTGATGATCCCATTATCACTACGCTTCAAGTTGTGTTTCAAGCTTCAGTGCATTCACAGTGGTTATCAACAGCCAAAATGAAATGCCACACAAAAGAAAAGAAAAAAACAGTTATATCCCCATCTGATCTTTGGTTGCCATAGTCATTTGCAGACAGCGTGCTCATTACAACCTACAAACTACTCACTCAAGATATTGTTCCCTTAAATTCAGACTATAAATGCCACCCTAGGTTGTGAATATGATCTTTGATACACCTGGATGCACACTACAACTAAATACTACCACCAGGCATCACCTCTGGCATTTCTAGCATGGTGATGCCAGCAACACACAAGTCTCCTTTCCCCTTTGGTCCTGCTGGCCATCTGACACAGTAAACATTCTGAAAAAATAGCACACATTGACAGCTGTGTAGCAATACAGCAGAAAGGTGGCAATGCTCCACTTAAAGGTTTAGACCTGTCATTTATCTGTCTAATCCCTGGGACACTGCCTCATCCCTGTTTCAAGTATTTATGCATTCTGGAAGTCAGCTGAGCCTTCTGCACCCCTCAGGCATTGTACAAATTCAGTGTCGTGCAAGACAGATTTTAAAACGCCTGTAAGAGCAGGCAATAAAGCAGAATTTCACAGATTCAAGGGACCCAGCCCGAGGCTGCCAAGACCACTGAGAGGAGACACATATAGCAGTGGATAGAAAAAAAACTGCAAAACACTGCAGGAGTACAGTTTATTAACTGCTGTGTTATATTTATTAGCACACAGTTTGTGGGTTTTCAATTTCTGGCATTGCTTACTCACACTGAGGTAAAGAAGCTAAACAGAGACTCCTCAGACAGTCAAAGGGCACCCCAAATTTCTACTGAGAGACTCCATCAGCATAAAGAGTATCTTACGGAAGGGACTTCACCAGGTGTGTTAGGAGACAAAGGAAGTATTACTAACCTACATTCAAAAGCCTTCAAAAACATTCTAAGAGAGTCGAAGTTTATTTTTTAAATCAGTTCCTGCTTGCAGCAACAGGTTTTTCCCTCCAACTTTTGTTAGTTTATCCAATGCTATATTTAAGGTTTATTACATAGTCTAATGTTATTTTTTTTATAAACTTGTCTGTAAGCAATGGAGTTCGGATTCAGTGTGAGATCCAGCACCATTAGTTTACATGCAAGCTATCTCACTAACTGCTAAGCCACACTAAGCAACAAGTAGCACTTTTTAAATTAATAATAGGATTCTCCACTTTACAGCTAGTTGCTTACTAGCGCTCAATGACCCAATAAAGCTAGAAGGCAAAGTGTTTTACATTAAAACCATTCTTCTCTCTAAAAGAAATGCCTTGCAACATTACTGCATACAAGAATTTGATGGCTATCAAACCATGTTGCTTCAATAAGGCACTCTCTTTAGCTACTTTTGTACACTAAAACACTTTGGCTTTCAAACCTGATGAGCCACTTACTTCCAGAATCTCAGAATCACAGAATATTAGGGGCTGGAAGAGACCTCAGAAGATCACTGAGTCCAACCCCCCCGCCAGAGCAGGACCCTAGAGTAGATCACACAGGAACGCGTCCAGGCGGGTTTTGAATGTCTCCAGAGAAGGAAACTCCACAACCTCCCTGGGCAGCCTGTTCCAGTGCTCTGTCACCCTCACTGTGAAAAAGTGTTTCCTTGTGTTTAAACGGAACCTCCTATGCTTGAGTTTGCACCCATTGCCCCTTGTCCTGTCATTGGGTGCCACCGAGAAGAGCCTGGCTCCGTCCTCCTGACATTTGCCCTTTACGTATTTATAAACATTAATGAGATCACC
>VWZK01014014.1:16330-27894 GCA_013396935.1 Baryphthengus martii | reverse complement strand
CCACTAGTCACAGGTCTCCAGCTAGAGTCTGCTCCACTGACCACAACTCTCTGGGCTCTGTCCTTCAGCCTGTTCCCAGCCCATCTCACCGCACAATCATCCAATCCACACTTCTTAAGTTTGTCTGCAAGGATGCCATTGGAGACAGTATCGAAAGCTTTGCTGAAGTCAAGATATACATCCACTGCCCGCCCCTCATCTATCCATCCGGTTGCGCTGTCATAAAAGGCTATCAGATTAGTCAAGCATGACTTTCCCTTGTTGAATCCATGTCGACTACTCGTGATGAGCCTCCTTTCCTCAACGTGCTTTGAGATGGCGCCAAGAACAAGCTGTTCCATCAGCTTTCCAGGGATGGAGGTGAGGTTGGTTGGAGGTTATACACAGTAAAGTAATTTTGTAGGTTTACTTCAATCTTAATTCTCATTCAAACCCTACTGCACCCAGACTAAAAGAAGATATCAGCTAGACAGGCTTATTGCCTCATTTGGCATAGCTGGTTTTCACTTGTGAAAGACTCAGCAATAGTTGTTTCAAAGATTTCAAGCACTAGACTCAAGCTGAAATGAGCATGAGATCTTGTCAACATATACAAGCTCAGGTGCTTTGAGGTATACTTTCAAGTTCAGGAGCAGATTAAATTGTCCATATAGATACTACCCCGAATTCCTGCTAACGGGAACTCTAGGCCAAAGCCAAGTTTTCCAGTATCTAAGTTTTGTACGCTGCGATGCAAGTGGCTGCCTTCCTAGGTTTAAGAACAGACACAAAGTTGCAAATTATTACTCCAACACAAAGAACAACTTGTTTTGATATCTTCTGCAAAGAAAAAAAACTTGAGTTGTTGAGCTTGTTGTTTTCATGGGTTGTGCTCCCAGTTCAATAACTGCGAATCCCACTAACAAGATCATGCCAGACCTACACAGACTGCAAAGACTCTCTGAGAAATCCCCAGGAATGGCTCCCAACTGCTGGGAGAGGCTGAGCACAACACACTTTGACTAATCAAAACCACAAGAAACCACAACGGAGGAAAGACAGAGCTTTTCAATTCCATTTCAGCCTGGATATGAATTCGGCAGCGGATTTGCCTGGCGAGCCATGCGTGGCTACAGGCTTCCCAGACACCTAACAACCAGGCGACTGCCGTGCTCTTCAGAGAAAGAAGTGGTTTTAGAGATTCACACGAAACACACACTCAGCAGGATGGGTGGTAAGATGAACAACTCTTAAATGAGCCAACAGATTAGCAGCTGACTTAATGAGATGTACACAGCAGGGACAAGAACAAGTGCTGTTTCCTCACTAATAGCTCGTACGCCAATTCACACGACAAGAACGAACAAAACCAGAGATCAAGTAGTACCAGAACCACTCCTCACATCACATTAGCATCCCAACTCGCAGCACCACCCGAAACACACATATATGATACCACCCATGTACATATGGCAAGGTCAGGAGAGCTCTTGGGGTGTTCAGTTTTCACACAGCACTTACACATTTTGATTTTGGACACTGACCAGCTTCACAACAACTCAAAGGAAAAAAGTCCACTGTTCTGACTCCACAGGGCAGTACTAGGGCAGGTGACTGGTTACAAACGTTACAAAGCTTCTTTTTGTTCAGATAAATTGCAATTTAAACACTTGAATTAGATCACTCCGCTGGTACAAAGTATTTTCTGGCCAAGAGATTAAAGCATCTGTTTTTTTGGAAAAAATTTAAGTGAAGGCTTTGTCCAGTGGGCAGAGCTTATATTTGGGAAGAATTACAAACGGCTTCTGTTGGTCACTGCTTGGCACTTTTTAGAAATGCACGTGAGACACAGGAATGGATTTAAGCGACCTTCTCCCTTTCCTGAGATCCCAGGCTATTGTAACAGTTTCTACGTCTCACATAACTTCTGAACACACCGACAGAAGGGAGGCACTCCTAACAAAATGCAAGATACATGCTCAGGAGTCACAACAATCAGAAGGATAGCAAAAGAACTAACACACATGGGCGTACCTGGTCAGTTTTGGTCATCTCAGGCCCACAGATGCTACTTAGATGACAGCAGTACACTTCTTCCCCGCTTTTGTACTCCCAAAGTCTGAGAGTTGAGTCCTGGACAGATGGAAGCAGACAGAAGTCTATTACTAACAGCACTTCAGGCAAAGAGAGGTCACTCACGGCCTTCAGCTAGATCCTATTTCCCTGAACAGCTTCCCACAGAAGCTGCTAAATAGTCACTTAGTTAAGACCTAAAATTGCAGATAAAGCATTTTAATTAACGTAATTTCCCCCCTCTATTCTAAATTATTCAATCGTGCTCACTTTTAATTCTCTTTTGAAGTGGCAATCGGGTAGCTGGAGGAGTGCATTTCAAGTCTGCCTCAAACAGCACAGTAATACACATAACTCAGCATTTTAACAGCAATTCTTTCAGGTTGCCCTTCTCTATCCCTGTTCTTGTTACCACTCAAATTCTCATTTGATTTAGTCACCTCCTCGAGAGAAGCTAAACATCCTCTGGAAAAACAGAGTCATCAAAGAGCGTTTGCCAAGAATGAAATACAGCCACATACAGAACTAACACTAGAGTTGCTACAAGAATTAGAGGAACAACAGACGAGCCTTAGGGAAACACCAGCAGCAGCTGAAATGGAATGCCGAGAATTACTACGAACTTCACATCTTCACAGAAAACATTATTTGTTTCCTATGCAGTTTCGGTAGTCTGGGAAACAAAGAACATTGTCGCCACTATTTTAGACCAGTTGCATCTACTCACTCAGTGCAGGTTTGGCATGACAGCAAGATATCCACAATTTAAGAAAAGGGCTAGGGAGAGGGAAAGGAGGGAACACTCCTTCAGTCCTCATCCAAGCACTGTGTAGCACTGCACTGCAATCTCTATGCCATGTGGACTGGATGTACTATGAGGACATACAGACAAGGATATAATTCAGAACAAGTCTACCAGGGAAAGCAAGCAAGAGAGTGTAGAGGGAATGATCTTCTCATCTTAAAAGCTCTAAAAAAATTAAATAAATCTGTAATTCTAAGGTCATTCATTCTCAAAGACTCATTATCATGGCAGGCTGGCACGATACCCATTTGCTTCAAAGCTGCTTAATAGTTCCATGATTAAAGTTTGTTTGTGCTCCAAAGCAAGTTAATGATGAAGAAATGATGAAGACTTTGTGATTTCTTCATCCCAAAGATCTTAATAAGAAGCTAGCCTTGCTGTAAACACAGTAAATGGCTTTTATATGACCTAGCAATAGGGTGGCTGAACACTGAACAGAAAGCTGAGAAAGGACAGGGAAGGAGGGAGAGTGGGCATGCTGTAAACCATGAGAGATTATTCTAACCATCCTAAGGAACTTGGGGGAAACACAAGCAAATAACGGTTTTAAAGTTTAAATTTTCAAGAAAAATACTGTTTTGAAGAAAGTGCAATACATACCCCAGAAGCTGACAACAGCAGATCAGGATAGTTGGGCATTACAAGTATTTTGCTTACAAACCTAAAGGGAAAGCAGTCAAAAGTTGAACTCTCTTGCATGACGCTCCGGTATTTAAACAAATACAGTAAGAGAAAACACCAGTTTTAAAGAGAACCTTGTAATAAAAAAAATTATTATTCACATCGACTTAATTAGAAGGAAGAAAAAATGTGTCTACAGTACTTAATATAGTCTATATACTACGCAAACTGACTTTCTACTTAACAAAAAACAAAAATATTTCCCCATCCGCACTCAAAGAATTCTACTGACTTCTGCCTGAGAACACTGTCTTTTAGTCCAAAAAATGTCAATGGAGACAGATTTACTTGGGTACCATGTTTCCCTCACTTAATTTATGAGGCACATTGAAAACACACATCAATAGATGCTTTTAAAACACAACAGTGACGACTCAGCTTTCACAGTACAAGATCTCTCCCATCACAGTTGGAGATCATTCAAAAGCAATCTTTACAAAAATTTTAAAACAAGCATGTGGCAATTTACCACCTGTGTCTACATTCAGCCAGAAACCTTGGGTTTTTTTAGAAGTGTATAATACTGCTGTATCTACCATACCTTGTCTTTGCTGAGTTATGAGGACCTGAACTTCATGAGTTTGTTACTATCTTAGAGCTCAGCAACGTAAAACATAGTGATCTGAGCAGAACATTACCTCAGTGGGACAGTCTTGCTTTTGAAAATGGGCACAATTTTAAGGGCATTAAAAAAAAAGAGAGAGAGAGAAAAAAAAAAACAGAAGGAAGAGATCTGGTCACTGTAATACAAACTTTCATGACAAAGCAGTAACGGCAAGTACATGCAGACGTAATAGAGCCAACAAGAATCATCATGTACCCCGCTGAAAGAAGAAAATCCAGGTGCATGAAACAAAACAATAATTATAGCTACTGTATGTAATCCTTTGCTTATTCATTCCTACTTCAAAATACCGATTTTTTAACTATATTTCAATTTACACTAAGTGCCTTTCCACTCTGCAGCCACTAAGGAACTGTTTGTGTAAACAGAACAGCCAAGACAAAGGTTCTATTCCATCAGGTTCTATTCATTATAGACCATCAGGTTCTATTCATTAGAAAGTACAATTGTGTACACAGTAAGTGGAAACACCAGATGTGGCTCTATACATATGCTATAGAAGCTGATGTAATGAAAAGACTACTTAGTTCGTTAACATGAGTAGCCTCTTGCTTTCATACTACGCCAATTCTACACAGGTTAGACTACCACAGAATCAGAGAATGGTAGAGGTTGGAAGTGATCTTTGGAGATCGAATCCAACCCCCCTGCTAAAGCAGGATCACTGAGGGGAGGTCACACACGAACCCATTCAGGCAGGTGTTCAAAGTCTCTACAGAAGGAGATTCCAGAACCACTCTGGGCAGCCTGCTGCAGTGCTCTGTCACTCTCACACTAAAGAAGTTTTTCCTCCTGTTGAGGTGGAACTTCCTGCGTTCCACTTTGTGACCATTGCCCCTTGTCCTATCCCAGGGCACCATTAAAAAGAGACAGGACTCTTCTGCTTGACACCCAACCTTCAGATATTTGTAAACATTAATAAGATCCCCTCTCAGTCTTCTCTTCTCCATACTAAAAAGCCCAAGATCTCTGAGCCTTTCCTCATAACAGAGATGTTCCAGACCCTTAATCATCTTCGTAGCCCTCCCTTGGACTCTCTCTAGTATTTCCCCGTCCCTCGCAAACTGTCCCTCTCCAGATCTGGACACCGTATGCCAGATACGGACTCACTCGAGCAGAGTAGAAGGAGAGGAGAACCTCCCTCGGTCAGTTGGCACTACTCTTCTTTATGCAACCCAGGACACCATTGGCCTTCTTGGCCATAAGAGCACACTGCTGTCCCATGGATAACTTATTATCCACCAGGACTCCAAGGCCCTTCTCTAAATGATATTAAAATCAAAATGACACTCCAAATTAATCTGTGTCCTAAATGCTACACTAAAACACCTTGATGACCAAGTTTAGATAGGTTGCTACCCGTATCTCAGGTTCCCCAGTTACATCATCTTTCTTTAACGACCTGTTTCTGATACAGTGAGTTGACTGTACCATATTGCATCACCCTATGAAAGAACGTGTCCGAAAGGATCTTTTTATCCCAGGTAACTCAGTGGCCAGAGAAGCAGAATTATGTGTGTACTCTGCCCTACGCAGAGCCATGTCTTCTCTGCTACCTTGTCAGTGTGGACTTCAAAACGTAGCAGTGGCCACAAAAAAAAACAACAGCTTGCACAACCCACTTACCCTACTCAAAACCCCTTAACAACTGGCAGCAACAACGAAAAAACTCCAAAAGAAAAAAAAAAATCCCCTAGAGGTTGAATGCAAAATCAAGAGACTTTGAAAATACCACAACTGATAGACATTTTAAGTACAAAAATAGTCTTTAAGTACAAAAAAAGTCTTTTTAAAGTCTATCTGCCATTTGAGTCTTCTTCATGGGAAAAGGACTACTGCGAAGAAAAGGAAAGCACAGTCTGTCCTGCAGGCTGAAAAAGGTGGCCTGATAAACTGGGTAGAATACCACACCTATTCCTGTAACAAAACAGCTACCGCTCTCCTAGCAAGTCAGAGCACATTTGAAACATATCAGAACAGCTAGTAGGCTGTTCTGCTGCCTTCCACTCTTCAAATCACTGTAATAAGAAGGACCTTCACTTCAGGATGGAGAAGAAAGGAAAAGAAAAGAAAGGAAAGATTATCCTTCCTGGGTTTATGCAGAGTGAACCCTGCATTTTACTAGATTTAGTAACACAGCAGCACTTCATCTTTCTAAAGGGATATCCTCTATGACCCACCTTCCACAGATCCTTCTACTTGCCCAAAGGTTCTTGCTAGCAGCATTAGAACCAATCTCAAGAAAAACGCCGTCTCTTTTCTCAGCTACCAGAAAGGCCAGGTAATTACATTAAAAAGTGTGATTCCTTGAATCTATTTTATGGGACTACTTTGCAGCCTACAGCACACTGCAGTCTAATGTGCGGCCAGAAAGAGTGTTCTGTCTTTCCTATTGATACAGCCATGTCTTTCAGTCTTACCACAGAACCTCCAAGCCTGAGCTCCACATTGAGAAACCATTAAAATAGCATCTGTTCAAACTACAAAGATTTTCTAAGCCTAAGGTAGAGTCTATCCTGAACTATCTCCAGACTCTGGAGCTTCTTGTGCCCAGCAGGTCGAGGGAGGTGAATCTGCTCCTCTACTCTGCTCAGTTGAGACCCTGTCTGGAATGATGTGTCCAGATCTGAAGTCCTCAGCATAAGAGGGACATGGACCTGTTGGAATGGGTCCAGAGGAGGGCCACAAATAGGAGAGGTGTTCCAGCCCTCCGGTCATATGAGGAAAGGCTGAGGCAGTTGGGTTTGCTCAGCATGGAGAAAGGAAGGCTCTGGGGAGACCCTACAGAAGCTTTTCAATACTTAAAGGGGTCTTATATGAAAGAGGGGGACAGATTTTTTTGTTAGGGCCTGTCACAATAGGACAAAGGGTAATGGTTTTAAACTAAAAGAGAATATACTCAGACTAGATATATGGAAGTAATTTGTAACAATGAAGGTGGTCAAACTGGAATAGGGTGCCCAAGAGGTGGCGGAAGCCCCATTCCTAGAAATATTCAAAGTCAAGCTGGATGGGGCTCTGAGCAATCTGATCTTCTTGAAGATGTCCCGGCTCACTGCAGGGGGTTGGACTATATGGCTAAGTTCAAAGGTCCCGTCCAACCCAAACCATTCTATGATTCTAACACAGACCTAGCTGTTCTTTAATATGATTTGAGGAGACAATCATTTCGTCCACTGAGGCACAGCGAAGAGCTGCACACAATAACTTTTACACACAACAAACTTACTCTGTGTGTCCCAGACAGTAGGATACAATACTGTGAGGAGCCTTTGTCAAGCTAACTCTGATCTTCTCATCTCTGTCTGCAGTTAGGATATACCGGTCATCAGGACTCAGTGCCTGTTGGTAAAGGGAGACTTTTAGTGCTCTGCAGTTCAATGTTTGTTTTAATATAAATCTTCCTAATCAAGAGAAAAAAGATAAGTGCTAAACTGTTTCTGCTGACTCTCAATGGCAGGTGCAAACATTAAGACATGCTTTTCCACCAGCAATGGAAGCTAAATCTTTATGATAGTAACTTTGTCACTTACTAAAACAAGCAACACCAACTACAGGGTTCAGTGAAAGCTACTGAGCTCCATCCAATGGTACAGGCAGAAGTGCCACTGCATCTTAAAAAGAAAGAAACTTATCACACTGAAGAGCTCAAGTGACATGACCGGGTATGTGAATTCCCATATACATTCCATCACCAAGTCTTCTGTCACTGCAACATGAAAACTTTTTGAACACTCACATCGCAAGAAGAGATAACCCTTCGATAAGACAGACACAAACTGTAGGAAAAATCCAGACCATATACACTTGATTTGTATAAAAGAAGAATCCCAAATCTGGGACAAGAGCAACAACAAAAGACCCAAACGCAAGCAGAAATGCAGATCTGTACACTAACTACACAGAGACACATACTTACCACATCCAACAGCAGAGACAAGTGACCCAGCTCAAGCTTTCCATCTGCTTGGGGTTCTGTTATTGAGTAAGAATAGACATCACCGGACTTGTCTGCAACTAGAATCTTATCCTCTGCAGCTGTAATAATCAGGGAAGTACATCTTCTGCTCACGGACCTGAAAGAAAAATGACGCAGTTTGAACAGCTCTGGATGGCAGCTTTGGCAAGTCTGGGTTCAGACAAAGTTAAACAAACCAAGAGTCTGGATAAAAAGCTCTCAGATGCAATGTTCTTGAAATGGAGCAATAAGAATAATGTTAAGGGAGGCTATGAGGCTGAAATAGCACTTTTGAGACCTATTAAATTACTGAACAATGGACTAGCCAATCTAGGGAGGGGAAGGAAAAAATTGAGAGACTATGAAAGCTACATGTCTGCATTTTCCTTAGGTACTTTCTCAACTGAGATTTTTGCCTAGGCAGCCTGCCAGTACTCTTAAAAAAAAATGATAGACTTTCTTGCACTCTCCATAATAAAATACAAGTTAAACATGTAGAAAAGAGAATATAAGATAGGAGTTCCCCCAGTAAAAGTCCTTTGCAGCAACACACCTAAAAACTCTGTTGGAGCTACTTCTCCAGTTGCCACTTTGTACTGTAAAAGGAAGCCTGTCCTTGAGAGTCTCAAGGATTCTTCCTTCTTGCATCCTGAGTCAGAGAGCCACACTACAAAGGTATCGTATCCAGACAAAGCCCTGAAGTTTTTCCCTCATCATCTGCCAGTATCTTATAGTTTCAGTTGCCAGTGTAACAGTTTTCTTACAACTCTTCAGATAAATATAAGGACCATAAATGTCAGAAAACAGGTTTTAAAAAAAGGTTTAATCGTTTAGGCTAGAGACTGGTTCTGCAACTTAACAGCTACTGTTGTTATTGTTATTCTTTTCTTTCATAACCCCTCTAATGTGCTGCATTTTAACACTGTGGGAATGGACAGTTCTATTCACCTACTCTGAAAATTCAGTGAGCACTGGAGGCAAAAGAACAATATATTGTACTTTAACTAGGAAGACAGAAATTCTAATACTTTTTAGTGACCATTTAAAGGAACACCATAACAATGGGAAAACATAGGACAAGGATGCCTACTAACATATTGCAGGCTCAGACAGCACAGTTTCAAAGTGACCTTGCCCAACAGAAAAATCTTCCTCCACATTAATTGTACTGCCTTTGATTTCAAATATAAAGATTCAAAAGTCCCCATTGTCTGAAACAAGCTGACTACAAAAGCTAACACTACATGAAAACCTTTATACCGCTTGCTATAAAACACCAACCCAAGTTACACAGCTCAACTTTGGCATTCTTTTTTTCATGCAGAGACCCTTTCACCCGTATTTTCAGTTTCCTAATAGGAGGTAGTGAAATTCCAAAAAAATCCAGCTGTGGTCCCAGTTATCTTGCAGCAGAAAACTGAAACATCAAACAATTATCCAATGGCATATTATGGGCAAGACATATAGGGCAGGGCAGCAGGGAACACAGAATGCAGAATGAACAGAATTTGCCATTTCTGGTTTTGCCAGTGATGACTGACTCCCTACAACATTGGTTAACCCACCAAAGGTCCATCATGTTCCCTATACACACAGCCAAGCTGACAGAGACTCCGTTTTGTTCTGCAACCAAGGCCTCGCATTTGTCAGAAACCACGAGAAGCAGAGACATCACATGCTGTGGTACTTTCTCAGCAAGTCCTTCATGGTTCTCTTTTTTAATAAACAATTGTCACAAGCAGCAGCAGAAAACTTGTAACTGGAGGACCTCTGGTGGACAGCTACAGGCTGATTTCTCAAGAGGACCATACTACAGAAAGGCAATAGTTGGCAGCATCTCCAAAGATGTACCTTCAGGAGAGCTCACAAACTCCCTAAAACATCTTCTCCTTCAAACCAAGACAAACGGACGGTAGACTGCTCAGTGTCACTCTTACAGGTCCAACTACCAATTTTGATGGTAGTTAGTGTTCACTAGGAGTGGGTAAAGTTTCAGTTCCTAACAGCACAAATGCTGTCTTTTGAAATAAGAAAAGAGTTTAACCTTTAATTGGCCAATGATATAAACATCTGCACTCCCATTCTTGGTGTGGGACATTCTGTGCATCACTTCTTGACAAGTATTTTTGAATTCCCGAGTATATTAAATTTGCTTGAGCCAGTACAAAGAAAAACAAAAGAATAAAAAAACCCAGGAAGCTTAGTGATAACAAAAGGCAACACCCCAAGTACTACTACTCTATAACTCTAAATTAATCAGACATAACTCTATAACAAAGTGACATGCAACATTCCACTTCCTTACCTGATGCTGACACATCCCCAGGAAGGTTTCGTATGGAACAGAATCAGACGTTTGCTGTCATCGGTCAAGGCAAAATAATCTCCTGATGGGGAGAAGGCAAAAGCTAGGATGTCATCACTTCCTTTGTCTGTCGGTTTTCCATCCTGCCTAATAGAGAGAAGGGGAAAAAAAGTTCACAGTCTGAGAGTTACTGATATCCTTTAGAAGATTGTTCTCACATCACCAAGAGGAAGTACAAAGAATAAAGTTCACTCTAAAAGTTTTATTTGTGCTTAAAATGTTGAGCCAACTGGAACGTTAATGCAAAAAAAAAAAAAAATCCAAGAAAAAAAGAAACTGATATAACATCTAATTCTGTATAATTACCTTCTTAAAAAAAACAACCAAAACAAAAACCAACACACTAGCAGATCTTGTCACAAATTTAGGGGAAAATAGTGAAATTGGCTACAGGTAAAACCATGTCTGGTGGATGAATTTAAACTAAGTAAAAAACTTTTCACATCTTAAAGAATAGACCCGAAGGAGGAGTTATGTAACTGGTTGTTTTTCCCTTCTAACTGTCTTAGATGGTCTAATAAAAAAACGCAGCACTTTTCCCTAAATACCTTGACTGAGAAGAATCATACAGATCATTGATTACGCTATTGGTGTTTATAAAATGAAAAAGGTGCAGAGTCTCCCTTCTGGAATGAAACAGAAACAAAAATATACATACATATACACCCATCACGGTTAGCAAAAACAACCTAGCCATCACCTGATCAAGGAGTTATCCTGTGACTTTGTTATCTTCATTGCCACATAACCTCAGGAAAAGGTGCACCCTCTAGGAAAACAGCAGATTGCCTAAGCAATGTTCTCACCCTTTATTTCCTAACGTCTTCTTCTCTGCATTGATGCAATCGTACACGAAGAGACTATCGTCACTGCAAATAAAAAACAACAGACTAAAACCACTGGAATTAGAACAACCATTAAATTAACTTTGAAGAGTGTCAACTCTTTTGTAACACGCTGTTATTTTGCAGTTATTTGCACAACTGACCCCTATCCCAAGGAAACAACTCTGTGAAATGGGCTCCCAAAGTGCTACAGATGAGGTAGAAATCTAAAAACTCGGGCTGTACATATATGC
>VWZK01014014.1:3519-15194 GCA_013396935.1 Baryphthengus martii | reverse complement strand
TGTTCATCCGGCTGTCGCCCCTCAGGTCCTTCTCTGCTGAGCAGCTTTCCAGCCACTCCTCCCCAGACGTGTAGCGCTGCCTGGGGTTGTTGTGACCCAAGTGCAGGACGTGGCCTTGTTGAATCTCACATCATTTGCCTCGGCCCATCGATCCAGCCTGGCCAAACCCCTCTGCAGAGCCTCTCTACTATTAAACAGATCAAAACTCCCACTGAACTTGATATCCTCGGACACCTCCACAACCCGCCAACGGCGCCCCCTCAGCGGCGACTGCCACCGGCCGAGGGCGGACCCTCATCGCTTCCGCCCCGCCCACGGGGAGGCTCCGTACGGTGCTACACGAACGCCCGGACTCACGTCAAGATGGCCGCTCCNGGCCGCTCCCTCGCTGTTGGGATGCGGCGGAGCGGCGACCCGCAAGGTAAAGGGCAAGGTGGACACCGGGTGGGGGATAGAAGGCTAAGGAAGAGCTGCGCGGCTCCTCTCGGTGGCACGTCCCTAGGCGGTCACCTCCCCTTCCCCGGGCCCGTTGCTCAGGCAGCTGCGCAGCGGGCCCGGTGGGTGGGGTGTGCCCATGCGCGGGGCTGGGGGCGGGAGGAGCCGGGGTTCACTGAGGGGGGCGGAGGGAATGACTCCTATGTCCCGGAGATGGCTTTTGTCCCGCTTCGTTCATTTGCTCTATACGGTTCCCTTGCAGGTGTTGCGGCTGGAGGCCCGGGGGCTGGGAGGGGCCACCCCCTCCGCGGCGCTCTGCACCAGGCCGACGGGCTCCGGGACGCCGCCAACGAGTAAGCTGCTTGTTCCGTTCTGAGGGGTGGGGTGGCGTCAGTCAAAGCAAACGGGCTTACAGGCAGGAGACGCTCTCCTTTCTGGTGCGAAACCAACAATGTAGCTCCTAGGCTTCCCCTGCAGCCTGTCAGCCTCCGGAGGGAGCTCTCTGCGCCCTGTAGCGGTGCTCAGACCAGAGAGGTTTTATCTGCCCGTCGGACCGCGGAACACCTGTCTGAAGTTCAAGTCCCGCTGGTTGTCATTAAATAGGCAAGAAGAGCCTAGAAATGCTCGTGGCCACGGAACAGCTGCTATATAAGCCAAGAAAGTGAAAGGTCATCACCATGTAAATAAGGATCTCTGTTCAAATGTATTGTGTAGGAAGAAAACTAAAAGTAAAGGGCTGATAGAAATGGATCTTCATGGGATATATTAACATTCATAGGCCATGCTATGAGCTTGACTCTTTCCTGTTTACCATCACCTTAATGTGTTAGCTGCTGTGATCATCTTTACGAAACTTAAGGAGAATATTGCATTTGTCTTAATATAAAGAAGCTTTTCAAATGGTCTGAAGTTTGATGGTAATGAGTGTAGCAAGCTGTTGTTTTTTTTTTTTAAATGAGGTTCAAAATCTGGCTTTGAACTCCAGATATCCTCCCTTGTCTTTCGAAATGTTTCAATCGTGAGGGTCCGAAAGCATCCCCCTTTACAGAAAGATATGCAAGATCTGAATATTTGCTCCAGGCAAACAGTGTCAAGAAGCTGCAGAAAACTATCGTAGCCATGCTGTGTTAAATAGGTAGAAAGCTTCTTGCCCCATGAGTTTTCCAGCAAGGCAGTATATGCACCTGGGTTTGGATGCTGCAGTGCCTTTGGCATTCAGAAGTATTTGAACCCCTTTCACTCCTGAACTGAAGTCCAAATGTGAATATAAATTTCAGAGAGGGATATCTTGTGCAAATTGCTGTTTGTAAATAGGGGGTCACTGATTCAGTGCATAGAATTCCCACCCCAAATTAGAGATCCAGATGCTTAAACAGCAAAGCTCCATGGGACCATATGTAGGAGTGATCAGGCTTATTGACAGCTGTTGAAAAGATTACTGAGTAGTTCAATGCAGACTTATGGCTTCTAAGGTTAGCTTCTTAAATGCCAAGGCAAATAAAAGCTTGTTTGTTCTATTAAGAAAGCCTTTGTTTGCTTCATAAATTGATGTAAGCTTGATTGAAAAACAATATTTTTTTTTTTTTGTTATTTTAAGTGTACTTGAGATGTACTTTAGTATCAGTTTCTAGGTTTGTTGTCCTGCAGCTTAGGCCACCCCTTTCAGCCAGCTGCTTCCCCTGCAAATGGTTAAGGTTAGTTAAGGAGTATGGGATGCAGCTGTCTCTTTCAGATTCTAGCTGGAACAGGGTGTGCAAATTTTCTTTGCATTGATAAAATGGTCATGTTTTACTTATGCAGTCAGTGATGGGGAATAGACCTGTAATTTCTGCATACCACCTTTCTGAGTGCAAACATGTTTTAAACACGTTCCAATAACGATATATCCGGGAATAATATTCTTGTTACTGGTTTGGATGTATTGTTCTTACAGCAAAGTGATGCAAAAACAGATCAGGTGGTACAGACTTTGAAGTACCCTAATTAAAGTGTATGTACTAGTTGTATTAGGCTTTATGATTAAAAGCTGAAATGTATCTTGTTCACATATCCAAATATTACTGTTTGTAAAGTATTTTTTCAGTAACACCTACTGTTAATTATCAAGTTGAATGTTACTTGCCTTTTTAGTTTCTTAGAATGCCTGAACATTAACGCTTCTTCAACTTCTGCTCAGCTTTCAGTTGTCTGTTGTCCCTTTGCGCATTCTTGCGTTAGTTTGACCTTTCTGTACGCTTCTTTGAAGAACTCTTCAATCCTGAGTGATATTTCCTCATGTGTTGGTTTCTACAGGCTGCTGTTTGGCTGTATCAGTCTGTGGAAGGAGTCAGGGTTCTTTCAAAGGTGCCTGCCAACATCCTGCTTCCCCCTGCCTTCCCTTCCCACCCTACACCTTCCGTCTGGCAGAGAGAAGTGTGTGTCTGAAATTATGCAAAAGTATTACCTGTATAGCATCTAGTTTATGGTCTTGTAAATTAGATCTGAGTTTCCAAACTGTGCAGATAAATCTGAACAGTAGACTGGAAATCAAATTATGCGCATGGTTGGAAGCGATGCAACTCATAGCAGAGTTTGCTTTGCTATAGCAAATTTCAGCAGTGGTGTATCTTCTTATTGTGCTTTCAGTCTTCTTTGTCTTCCTGTTTTCTGTAACCATAACAATATTCGCTGTTGATCAGCCTCTTGAGGATACCGTTGGCACAAGCATCCAAGGGGTAGTTGGTGCTCTCTGAAAGGGCCTGCAGAATTGCTGCTTTCTCTGACTGTTGGCTCCTCGTCTGGAGACTTTAGCTTAATGAAAGTGTCTGTGAGGAAGAAGAAATAAAGGCAGACTAACAGAAGCATTAGAAGCTCTTCTAAGACTTTTTTTTTACAAAGAGATCTCAAACCAAAAAAACAAAACCAAATGGACGCAATGTACACTGGACGAGATGAGGTCTTGGGGAAATAATGTTAAACTGTGCTAGACACAACTCAGTTGGTAGGTCACAGGGATACCTGAACAAGTAATACTTTCATGCATGGCCTCAAGTATCTCTTATTCTGCAACTTTGTCTTTTGGGAGTTGTCCCTCCCTACTGCTTTAAAAGAACTATAGCAAGAGTCTGGCTATTGCTATGTCTGTTTATTATGTCTTCTGCTTCACTGGCTTGTCATAGACAAATATTATCTCTGTAGCAGCATGTTTGAAGAGCTCAGCTAACAAGCTATCTCAATGAGATATGACAGTGTCTATAAACCCTTTTCGGTGATGCAGTATTGAAGCACAGAGAAAAACAGTTCTTGTGAGGAGTCTGGTGAAGCAAGGAGCAAAAGGCTTTATCTCATGAGTTTCAGCGCCGCAGCATCAAAAACTGTTAAGTGCTAACTAGAACTCTAGTTTCTTTAACTTAAAATGTCCTGAAACTTTCTGCTTCATAATTCCTGTATTTAGCATAATAACTTATTTCAATTTGCTTTTTGTACCAGATTATCTCAGAAAGTTAAAATTGTGTGACTAAGATCACTAATTAACAGTGGTGTTGGATATAATGATGATAATCCTCTTTATACCGTTTCCTAGATGTAGTGGCACCACAGGGAAGCACCAAGCTGCTAGCCATCAAGGCACCAGTTGAATTTCCTAAAATGTTGTCTTCTAGCTCTCTCCTAGTATCTGCAAACAAAGGTGAGAGCGTATCTAGTACTAACCTCAAGGAAGCTTCAGAACCTTCTACTGAAGACATGAGAATGTTCATGTCAAGAAAAACTGTGGTTGCATTTCCTCAGAGAGTAGTTGTTTCTTCCCTTGAGGAGGAAAACCTCACTACACCTGCAACAGAAGGTGTCTCGAGGAAGAAGTTAGTCGAGGAAGAAACTTCATCTTCATCCAGCTCAGATTCAGATTCCAGCTCAGATTCTGAGGAAGAAAATGATGATTCAGAAGCTGCCATTAAAACCAAAGCTGAGCTTCCCAAACGAGATTCCATCTTTTCTGAGAACATAGCGGTAAAGGCATCAATGCTAGCAAAAGAGAACTTGTCCCAGAAATCCGGCAAAGAACGTGCAGCTAAGAAGCCACGCAAATCAGAACCTGATGTGTCTCCTGTTAAGCAGGTTGCATTTTCTAAAACATCAATCAGCCGTGAAACATCAAAATCCAAAGCAAGAGACCACAAAGTAAAATCAACTCCAAAAGAAGCAGATAGACCAAAGCTGGTCTTAGAACCACATATGGTTGAAAGCCAAGACCTGACTGATGTCACTCGTAAATCTGATTATTTGGAGGAAAAGTCCATTGGAACCCAAGTAGCAGCTATTCAGCTGAAAACGTCATCAGGGACTCAGGAAGTCAAGAAGCAAAAATTGGTATCCAGAGGAGCAGAACAAAAGGTGAAGGAGGCACAGGAATCAGAAGAAGTCACTGCTCCTGAACTAGAACAGACTTCTGAAAGCACAGTGTTGGTGATGGGCACTACAGCAAAGGAGACCATTCAGGAAACAGCAGTCCAGGCCGGAGAAAGAAGCACAGTAGAGGGTACATCTTTAAATTGTTTGAACTGTATTGATTCATCTGGCCTAGGGTTTAACTTTTTTTAAAGGGTTTCCAAATCTTCTGTCTTGATGATTCTCTTATGTTTATACTGAAGCTAAGTACCAGTGACTACAGTCTTGTTCATTGCTAATTGTTTTAAGTGCTCGGTAATACTCATTTTCCAGTTATGCCGTGAAAGGAAGCGGCCTTCATTTCACTGTATTTATAGCTTCATAAACCAGTTACTTATAAAATGAAAACAAGATTGTCTCCACTGTGAGCAAAATCATGGGGTTTATATGACAAAGCTTGTTTTCCTTCTTTTCTTTTCTCAAAAGGATTTGGTAGCCTTTCTCCTGAGCCAAATTTGAGTCCGTCTGATTTTTGCTTAAATCCTGCTGTCTTTCTCTGCCTTTATTAAAAAAAAAATAAATCTTATAGTGTTTCAGATTTTGGTAGACTCAGGAAATTACAGTGTAATGTCAGAAGCAGGTATTGATTCTGAGCCTGGTAGGTTATAAGCGAGTCAAGTTGAAGTAGCACAGAGTTGACCTTGTAACTCATTTTTTGTAGTGAGTTGGGGATCAGACAGTGGTGTGTTTTAGGAAAGAGCATCATGCATCATATAATCATCTCCCCATCTATACTTCCCTATCTAACTTACCATTCTATTACCAGTCCTGTTAACTTACCTACTGATCTCATTCTTTGTACTTCAGTAGCAAATGCGCCTCTGTCCCAATCTGTGGTGGTTTACCATTCTTGCCTTTCAATTTAGGCAGCATACCATTCTTAAGAGCCCCCTTCTGGTTGCTGCTTTGAATTAAAGAATTGCCTTCTTAGAAGTAAAAACAGCATAATTGTAAAGCAGCTTGGACATCGTTCTTCAAGTGATCTCCTTGTGAAAAAGGGCCTGGGGATCCAGGTGGACAGCAAGTTGACCATGAGCCAGCAACGTGCCCTTGCGTCAAAGACCATCAGTGGTAACCTGGACTGCATTAGGAGTGTTGTGATCAGGCTAAGGGAGGCGGTCCTTCCCTGGTGAGATGCACCTGGAGTGCTGTGTTCAGTTCTGAGCTCCCCAATACAAGAAAGATGTGGAGCTGCTGGAGTGAGTCCAGGGAAGGGCCACTAAGATGGTGAAGAGACTGGAGCATCTCTCCTGTGAGAAAAGGCAGACAGAGATGGGACTATTCAGCCCAGAGAAAAGAAGGCTCAGGGGGGATCTCATGTATGTAAATGCCTGAAGGGAGGGTGCAAAGAAGATTGAGGAAAGACAGTCTTCGGTGGTACCTAGTAACAGGACAAGAGGCAATGGGTGCACACCGATCCTCAGTGTTTTGCCTGAATGTGGAGAAATGTTTTGGGTTTTTTTACTATGAAAGTGATGGAGCACTGGCACAGGTTGTCCAGAGAGGTGGAGAAGTCTCCATCCTTGGAGACATTCAGAAGCTGTCTGGACATGGTCCTGGACCACCTGCTTTAGCTGACCCTCTTGAGCATTTAGGGTTGGACCGGGTGACTTCCAGAGGTGTCTTCCACTTCAACCATTTTGTGTCTCTGTGAAGTCACTGACCAGATTGAGTGACAAATAATTGCTTTTGAACATCATTTTCCAGGATACAGTGCTGAGTAAAAGACCCTTCTGTTTTAAGGGGTTAGTCAGCTTATAATTTCACCTGTTTTAAGAGTTGGAAGATAAGCTTACCTTCTTTCCTGACTGTAGCTCAAATGGTAAAATGCAGCACTGTTTACAAGTGACGTTTTCATTTACTTGTTCCTCTTAGCAGTCAGCAGCAGATTCTTTTTACCAAAAAAAAACAAACAAAAATGCTGGGGGAGAAGTCTGTTTGTATTTACAGATGATGCCTTTCTCTCCATTTATCCACAGTGGAGTTCTAGATGATGAAGCATTTATTTTTTTTTTTTTCCCCCACATGGAAGCTGATATGAAGACCCCCAAAATTAATTCCGTTAACTTCAAGTATGAGAGGGAGGACTTGGTCTTAAAACGTGCTAATGATTCCAGGTGAAGACATGCAGAAGATCTATGAACAACCTCCTCTATTTTGATGCTGTAAATCCAGAATAAGGTTAAACCCATATGACAGATTTTTCCTGCAGATCTGTATTGATGGGGCAGTAGTACCACTGTGCCTCAGACCCATCGTTGTCATCATCACACCAGCAAAACCCTTTTGGATAGGGCCTGGCTTTGTTGAAAGAGACACTTAAGCCTGTTTTGCTCTGTTTGCTCTGTGGAGGTGGTAAGGCTGGGACAGCAGGAAAGTTTCTGGTGGGTACATGCTAGAGGACTCTGCTGCAGTAGCTGTAGAAGAAGTGGGGGTTAGTACAGGCAAGTTCCCACCCCTTTACTGCTGGTGTAATGTCTTTGGGTGCCGGAGGGTAGCAAAGAGTCAAACCTAGCTACACCATCTTCAACAGCCTCACTGATGTCTCCAGATGTGTCTCGTTTTCTCTTCCTTTGGAGGCCTTCTTTGAGAACAGCTACTGCTTTTCGATGTTTAATGTTCACAGTTAATGATGGCTTCTGTAATCTGTACTTCTGTTCCTGTGTTCTTTTGTCCATCTGTAAACTCTACGGCCTGCACACTGAAGATGTAAAAGCAGTTTTTCCCGTTACAAACTTGGATGTTAAGGTGATGTCATCCACTTTGTAGAGCAGGCGTGCTCTCCAGTCAGCAAAAACTGCTGACTTTAACTGCGAAGTAGGTAGCAAAATAGTAGCATGGTAACTCCAAAATATACCTCTGATTCATTTTGGAAAAACATCCTGTGAAATGCTTGCTCTTTAAGAGAGAAAGCATAGATGAAGTCTGAAATATGGGGAGGATGAACTCAGGGATAAATTTTTCCTTCGAGGAGCCAAGTACAGTGTATTTGGGCAGGAAAAATGAGACTCCATCTGCTTTTCTTCCTGAGCATCTGTCTCTTAATTTGGAACAACTGTCTCTTGCAGGTTGAATATACACTTGCCTACGCTTGCCTGTTCTTGGGGCTATTTGCAGCAAAGACCGTGTCATCTGGCTTTTATATCTGTAGTTGCCTCCTATGAGCTGTCTCAGTAGGAACTGAGCAGTAGGCACAGGGATATTTCAGGGGTGGTGTATGTTGTTTTGCTGAAACTGTGGCTTAGTACGTTACATTTTATAAGCAAGTCTTGCTGAATGTTACAGATATGTGCTCTTAAATTGATAGCGATACATTGCAATAATTATGCCATATAATTCAAGGGAAATTCTGATGTTCGGTTGCTTGAATTCTTGTGTTTTTATTGTAGAAAGTTGTATTACAAAACGAAGCTTAATATGATTTAACCTAAATCACTACATACCAGTTTATGAGACAGAGCTTTTCACTAGATTATGCTTATGTCTTTCCTATTGTTAAAACTCTGGGTATATGAGAACAAATTAATATTGGGAGTAAAGTTTTATTTCTTGCAATTTCCTTGGTTGTAAAATCAGCCTGGAAGAGGAACCTTTTATGTAAATCATACTGCCTACATTTGCATAATATTCTAAAAGTGTAAGAATTAATGTTGGCTTTAATGTGAAGTAAGAAGTTCTGAGTAACTTCATTAGGTTATTATTTTAGGAAAAAGAGCTGATAAAATGTTTAGAAGATTATATTTAGAAGAAAGGAAATTTATAGCAAGGGTTCTTGATAAGTGTTCGGTATAACCACATTTGAAACTAAACTGTGGAGATCTCAGTAATTCCATCACTTCTCCCCTTGGAAAAAAAATCAATCTGTAAAGTAGTTCTAATAGCTGTATCTCATGGTCTGACATGATGATATATCATTTGTACTGCCTCTTTGCCTCCCCTGGCTTCTTAAGAATGTCACCTACTGTTCCAGCTGGAGTGAAAACGAAGGCAACTATGAAAAAGCCAGGAAATGCAGACATATGTCTGCAAAATACAAGTGAAATGTTCTTCCCTATCCACCCCCAGCATTAGGTGGTAGTTCGGATTTTAAAACCTGTGCTGGATTAGATGACTTGTGACAGGGTTCTGTTCCCCTGCTGCATACTAATGTTCTGCTTTAGGACCCAACAAGGTACTGGCAGAACTTGGGAAACTTATCCTTTCATTGTACTTGTCAACTTTTTTTTTAATGTTGATGGATGAGGGATCTGACAGTATAAGCAGGCTGGCTCAGTAATTAAGAATATTGCCCTCTGGTGTGGCATACTTGTAGTCACCAAGTACTGTGTGTTTTTTTTCATAGAGACCTCAGCAGCTGCTAAGCCTGCTCCAGAAGAATTTGATAATTCTACCTACAAGAACCTTCAGCATCATGAATATAACATTTATACCTTTGTTGATTCTGTTGTGGCTCTCTCAAAATTCAGACAGCCTCAGCCGTCTTCTGGAAGACCATCACCAAGGCACTGAAAGAACCACATTTAAAATAAATGCCCAGGCAGAATGATAAATTGTTTTATTTAGCGCTGTTGCTTTATCTGTGTTATAAATCAGATAATAAAGAATGATAATAATAAATAAATGCATAATAACTTATGCCTGTGCTTTTGAGCAGTTTTTCCTGGTTCGAGTACCTCATTTCTGGATTTTTATGAATCAGCTGCAAATCAATCATCATTGAATAAAAATAGCTTTTCTACCTCTCCATAGATATTATTTGGTGATAGTGTAAAAAAAAAAAAAAAAAAAAGTCCTGACTTTTTGGCATCTCCAAACTTTTGGAACTGACCATGATAAAGAAAGTAGTGGTCCTTCGTGTGTGCCTGTTCAGTACGTGCCATGATTTTAATAGGTATTGTTACTGCTGTAATGCAGCGGGCTGTTCTTCTTGCACACAAACAAGTTCCCAGCTCTGAAGAGGTTATGTTTTCTCTGGATTTGAAGTTAAAATCGTTGGCTGGAAACAGAATAAGAGGTATTTGTCTCCTGTGGCAAGAGGCTATGTTTTGTGTTAGTAGAGGAATGTAAGTTTCTGTAACATGATTGAAACATCTCAAAACCTCTACTGTTGTAAAGAGAAAACATACAAATTTATTTAATCTTCTGTTGGGGTTTTAGTATCCAGGTTCTGCAGTAACTGAAATAATTTAGAAGGTAAGAGAATCTCAGTGGGCAGTTCCTAATGGACTATACTACATTGACTAAACTCTGCGAAATAATGTATTTCTATAGGTAGAATCACTTGAATGTTATTTTTAATTGTGATGAAAATAGCATTGTGGTAAAAGCAGCTCCTGGTACTAATTGTTCAGTGGGACTGTATTTCAGTTTGCCTTTTTTTTTTTTTTTTCCCACAATAATAGTTAAGATTGCTGTCCAGCCTCACTCTTGCTCTGCAGAAAAATGTGAGAAATGAGGCACTTCTCAATATATGTTATCAGCAGTTACAGTTGGTCTCAATAAATTTTGTATTTCCATCCTATTAGTAACAGTCTGCAGCCCTCTGGGAAAATGGCCTTGATGACCACCAGCTGTTGTGGGTTTAGTTCCATTTTGGCTTCTTTTTCATTTTGGGTTTTTTGGAGTTAATTGGTCTTTGAGCAATAGCTCCAGCATTTTCCATCACCTGTCTGTATTCTTTCAGGCAACAGAACATGCAAGATCAAAGGGAAAACAAAGTCGGCTTTAGGAGTCTATCTGGATATTGGACACACATCCCTGGGTGCAATTAGTAGAACAGATATTTTATACTCTAACTTGGCAAAAATTTGGTAAGAAGGATCAGGAGGCCTACATCAATCTGCTGTGTAGAATTTTTAAGTCAGAAACCTCTGGCAAGCAGTTTTATTGTCCTGTAAAAACTAAAAAGCATATTACTGACCCTTAACTATGAAATTTAAAAATCAGTAAATGTATAAATCCATGTGCTTAGGAATAAAGAGCAGAAAGCCATTTAGACACCAGCAGTACCATGTGCACTGTACTTGTAAAAGGGAAGTAAGTTTGCTATTACCATTAAAAAGATGAAAGAATAAGGACGAGGGTCTTCCTTGATTAAGAGCCCACCGGAAGGCCCCAGTAAAGCTGATGTGTTTTGGTATTAACTGAGACCCTGAGTAGTAACCTGAACTTTGTAGCTTAGATCTGCGTTGGGGCTGAACCGTGTTCCAAACTATTTAGTTTGTGATTATGGAAGGAGGCTACAAGTTGTCAGATAGAATCTAAACAGAGAAAGTTAAATATAGACGCATTAGTATGCTCATGTATTTACTAAATCTACCCACAGAAGCTGTGACTGTTAGCTGTTTGGAGTCAGGCTCGTTCACCCAGTGCCCTTTTTTATTTCTAAGGAGGGTTGATGTTACAAGCACTGACTTAATCAGCTAAGGAGGAGTGGGTTGGAACAGAAGCGTGTCTTGCTTTCAGTCAACTCCTACACTCTCCTTAGCTTCATTTCTAGCTAAGGAGATTCTAATCTGTATTTGGGCTGTATTTGGCATTTTCCTACCCTTATTTCACGATTACAGCAAAAATGAATGGTGAATGCCCTTCCTATCTGTATAATCCTCTCTCACTGTCTTACAGTGATCTTTTCTGCATCTTTAAAATTAAGCTGGAAGCCAAATAACTTTGTAACTCCTCTGGTACATATGATGCATTCTTATGTTTGCTCTGTGCAGTAAACTAGTCTGCTCTGGGAAGGGCAAATATTGTGGGGAAGGGCACCAAGACTTTTTCTGACTGTTGTGTTTTCCTGAACTTCAATGAAAAAGGCT
>VWZK01014013.1:71530-82908 GCA_013396935.1 Baryphthengus martii | reverse complement strand
ATGCCGTTGGCCTTCTTGGCCACCTGGGCTAGTTGTCCATGGCTGTCTTGAATGAGTTGTGATACAGTCCCTCTGGGTGTACACTGCAAGAAAAGAAAAAAAGGAAATGCAGCCAAAATAGAATTATGAGCACTTTTTATTGCTGAAAACCATAAAAGCAGAAGCAAAGTAATAATAGTTGCTGCTGTCATTTATTTTAGCTGGCTGTTAAGGTGACTTTCCTTTTGAAAAAGCTGTAAACTAGGAATATGCTTAAATCTGTAAAGAATAGAGAAAGCATTACTACTAGCAAAGCTATGAATCCTTTTGAGGGAAGGTTCCTCTTTCAGAAGGTAGGTGAAATGGCTAGAATTTTAGGACAAAATCTTTTATCTTCTTATTGGTTGGTGCACGCT
Source organism: Baryphthengus martii (assembly GCA_013396935.1). NCBI lineage: Eukaryota > Metazoa > Chordata > Aves > Coraciiformes > Momotidae > Baryphthengus > Baryphthengus martii. The sequence goes on along the minus strand of VWZK01014013.1, from coordinate 82,513 downwards.
GAAACGTGTCCTGCAAACCTTACATGGCATAATCAGTTATTTTAAATTTATTTATTATATTTAAAGAGGGAGGGAAAGAAGTAGGTTAAAAGAAAGCTGGATATGGATTTTTTTCATTAAATGTATTACTGTTCTTAAGTATAGAGTGTAGTGGAATTTCCATTTCCAGTAAGTAAATGCCCCTTTTTCTGTATTTCAGATACTTTCTAGTGATTCTTTTATTTGTAAAGACTCTGAATTGATTTCTTTCCCAGACATACTGCTGGTGATTACAACTCAAAAAAATTGAATTCCTATGCTGCCTTTGTATCAGAACAAGCAAAAATAGCAAAACCTCATACAAGTTACGGGGTGTGGTGTTTGCTCTTTTCTCTGTAGTTTCTTTAAGCTCTTTACAAACTTATTCTTTTCTCTTTGTCATGCTTTTCATGTCTGCTATCTCTTGGGGGTTTTTTTTGTTGGTTTTTTTTTGTTTTTTTTTGTGTGTGTGCGTGTATGAGAAATGTGGTAGAGGATAGAAATACATGATTTGTGTTTTCAGTGCCGTTAACTAAAGCATGGCAAGTAGGAGTATGTTTCTTTTCTTAAGGCGTGCTGGTAATTGTGGCATGGACTAGCCTTCCTGGGGGTAGTCGTCTTCTCTTGGCAGAATGTTAACAGCTAATTTAGGTGCCTGAAAGGATGTTGGTTTTGTTACATAAAGGAATGGAAATAAAGGATGAGTTATATTTTTTTTCCTTGCATATTACATTGGAGACACACTCCCCAATAATAGGCCTTGAAGGTTTGTAATGCTAATCATCTCATCCAGCTTTCCCCAAATGCTGCTGTAGCTTCTCCTCTTATTCCATGGACATTATACTAAGCAGAAATATTTAACAGATATTAAGTTTACTATCCTCCAAAGATAAGATTTATGCTCTTTTAAAAAATTGTATTTAAGAGTTAGGCCTTTCAAATGGCCCTTATGTTACTCAGCGCTGTGTATTTTTCCTCATTTTTGATTCCTATCAAAATGTAGATTCCCTAATAACACAGATTATATCTGTTAATCTCTCAGGATAAAAACCGTACTGTGGTACCATAGACCTGAATTTGGGATTATAGTGCTGAGCCTCCAGTTAGGTAACTAGTTGGATTTTTCTGAAGTAATTTATCCAACTTTGGATAAAATCAGACTTATTAAACTGACTATTTTGATATTTAATAAAATTCTATTCTATCATTTGCCAGTGGATTGTGTAAGATTTCTGTATGTAATTCAGTGGGGACTAAAGTGACATAATGCCAGTTCCAGATTGAGAAAATAATGTTGACATTCCTCCTGCATAAGAGCACACTGAACTCTTGAGATCTGCCTTTTATTCAAATGTCATGAAGTTAAATGTATTAGAAAGCATCTTCTACTTCACTGCTTACTGTTTGTAAGGCTTTCATGTCTGTGGCAGCCAGTTCAAATACAGCGTTGGTTCTTTTGAATTTAGGACTTGCCTCCATTCGAAGATGAGGCCTCACCTGGAGTACTGTGTGCAGTTCTGGGCCACTCACTTCAAGAAGGATATTGAGGTGCTGGAGCAGGTCCAGAGGAGAGCGACGAGGCTGGTGAAGGGACTGGAGGGAAAATCTTATGAGGAGAGGCTGAGGGAGGTGGGGTTGTTTAGCCTGGAGAAGAGGAGACTCAGGGGAGACCTCATCACTCTCTACAACTACCTGAAAGGAAGTTGTAGACAGGTGGGGGTCGGGCTCTTCTCCCAGGCAATTAGTGACAGGACAAGAGGGCATGGCCTGAAGCTGCACCAGGGGAGGTTTAGGTTGGATATTAGGAAGCACTTCCTCACGGAAAGGGTCATTAGGCGCTGGAATGGACTGCCCAGGGAGGTGGTGGAGTCGCCATCCCTGGAGGTGTTTAAGGAAAGATTGGATGTGGCACTTAGTGCCATGGTCTAGCTAGGTGTTGTGGTGTTGGGTTCATAGGCTGGACTTGATGATCTCAGAGGTCTATTCCAGCCTCAACGATTCTATGATTCTATGATTCTATTCTATGAATGCTGTGATTTCTAACTGAAATTTTGTTTATTGTTTTTGTAAAAGTGGTTTTGAATAACACCCATTTTCTAAGAGCAGATCTAAGGGGATATAAGTAATTCATAGATACCAATTATGCCCTGGATAATTTACAGTCTTTCTAGCCATGGATTTTTGTGTCCAAGCGAAGTATTTGTTAGTGGGGGTGTGATATTTCTAGTACAGTAATTAAAACTGGCTGAAGGACAGGGCTCAGTTTGATCATGATTTCTCATCTTGCTTAAGTGAGAAGTGAATGATTGCTCCTGTTCACATGGCTTTCATGCTCACACTGAACTGAAGCTTTGCAGAAGGAGTTTTGCAAGCCCGAACTGATTCACATCTGTAGAGTGGGGATGTTTGCGCAGTCTTGGGAATTTCAGACTCCTTCAGAACTCAAAGTATTTGTTCATTAAATCTGAAATACATAGATTTAAGGGAAGAGATGGTCTCTTTTGCCACTTCAAATCTTCTTTTATTATGAGATGTAGATACTTGACTTAGCAATTGACAGTAAGTTGCGTTTAGAAATGGAGTAAGCTTGTCGCAGTCATGTACTACATTGAACCTGCTTTCTTGACTGACTGTTTTTGGAGAACTATATTAAAGAATTTTTTGTTGTTCCCTTAACCCATGTGGCTGTTATTTCCTTCTTCCATATGTAGCTCTTTCCACTTAAACATGAAAGTAAAACCCTTTGGGTATTAAGATAAGTACTTTCCTATGTTTATGTTATGTTCTGCTTTGGCCAAGACATCCGTATCTAATTTTAATAATTTAAATAGAAACCTCTGAAATAGGGCACAGTTCATGCCTTGAATATTGATTCTTATATAAGTAATGAGAATAAACAGAATAAATACCATCTTGATTTTTAGGAAAGCTAGAGGTCTATTGTATTCTGTAACTTCAATGTACACAAGAATATTCTATCACGTGGCATTGTGAATGTATTACACTAGGTGAGGTGGGGCTTAAATGAATTTTTTAGTCACTTTAATTGTTTTGGTGTTTGAGGGTTTTTTTGAGTTTGTGGTGTGGTGGGTTTGGTTGATTTGATGGTTTGGGTTGTTTTCTTTCTTCTCCCAGAGACACTTAATCTATGGGGAGTTTTGTCTTGGAGGAAAACAAAATGTTGGCATTTTTCTAATGGATTGGGAAATCAGGTATTCAGACAGCTCCTGGATATGTAAAAAATGAGGTCTCCAGTGATTTCTGACTCATTTGTTTCCACTAATTCCTACTTACATCATGCATGTTAATCATTTGGGATTGAGAGCTTTATTTTTATCCTCAAGTAACCACAGGCATAGTCTAGTTCTTCATAAAGCTCCTGACTTCAAGGGAAATATGATAAAGCCACCTAGAAAGAATAAATATCAATCTTGACCAAGGCAGTGAAGAACTCTAACTTAATCAGTGTCAAAGCTTTACTGCCTGACTCACATACGGGCAGGGGAATTTTTTTGAAACCTTCAGGGACCTTCATGGTTTGTTCTTTGAGAGTCAGTATATATCTCGGTATATGTGCACAAACAGAAATCTCAGTTCTGAGCAAAACTGTTTCTCCTTATGCCCTTTAAAGGGTCACAACTTTACTGCTTTGTCTGCAAACAGAAGGAAATGCTGTTCCTTAAAAATGAGCTTCTTTGTCTGCTCTTATGATCATGTGGATGTTCCTGCCGAGGTAACTCAAGAGCATCAGGGTCACCCTGTGAACCTTCAGCCACTGCAGCTGAATCCTCAACTCTCCTTTCTTTTTCATACTGATTGCTGTGCTGTGTCAAGGGTGCTGTACTTTCTCTTTCTGTTCCTGTTTTGCCTATTTCCTTAGGGGACACAGTTCCTGCCTCTCTTCATGTACACTGAAGTTCAGGCGCTCTCATAAAGGAGAAAGAGAATTTGAAAGGCAAAACCTAGCTGATACCGTGTTTTTGTGTCAATTCCTCTCTACTGTTCAGATTCCAGTCCTCTTTAAATCACAGTGAAAAACCTTGGAAGATATGTGGTTTACGGACTGAGAATTTTCTGGATATTTTTGCACTCGTGTTCATTTTTAAGGCAGTGTTAGTGTGCTTCTGTTGCTCACCTGTGTGTACTTTCCCACACTACATATTTACTTAAGGAAATCAGAATTTAGGACAGGCTCAGACTGTGATATCAGATTAACGGTATTTCAGTATTTCCTGGAAGACTTTTTTAGTGCTCTAGTATTTGTGATGTTTTATTCCCTCAAGACTTAAAGTAAGAGTGTGTTTTGCATTCTTGTATGTGCTCAGCACTGAGAGATTTAAAACTTGTTCTTCAGGTAGAGGATTTCTTGAAAGAATGTGTGTGGGAAGGTATGCTACTTAAGAAGTTGTGGTGAAAGCCTTTAAAGAGGTGGTAGGTAAGGAACATTCAAATCTGGCTGGAGGAAATCTTTTGCTCTGATAAATATCAACAGCAACTTCACGGGCTACTTTGGATACCACTCCCAGGGATGTCAGGCAGGAGAGATTCAAGGAGGAGACTGAGGCAGCAGTTAGCACTGCTGTGGTCACTAGATCTCACAGCTGGGAAGGGAATGCTCGGTCAGGCTGTGGTCCCATCGAGAGAAAATGTTCACATAGGTGGCTGCCTTCCAGCTGAGAGGTCAGGGTGCTGTAGGAGGCTGCTAGACCAAAGCCTAGACCTTAAGTTCAAATCTTTGCACACTTTAAATCTAACCTTGCTTATTTATTAAGATATTAGTTTAAATACTTCATGTAGTTTTGTGTTTTTCCCACATCTAGAATTGTACCAGCTCTTAAGTGCCAGAAGTGGTGGGACAAGGAAACTGTATTGCAAAAATAAATTATGCATTTTTTTCTGCATGTAGATTGTGCTGTGTGGGCGAGCAAGAGAGACTGTCCATAATTCCTCAGATATAATTAATCCCTTATGTAAGGTGAATTTTCTTTGCTCTTTTTTCTTTTTTTTCCCCTTTGCAACAGTACACCAGTTGTAGAAGGAGCCAGTTTGAAGTTAGAGTGTAAGTGTCATGGCTTATATTATGCTGTGCAAGATTAGATTAGCACACAAATTCCATAAAACAAGTAATAGTATTGTTCTGGTACTTGGTTGCTGCAGCAAAAGATTCTGGGGGCTGGATTTTATGGCTTAGGCATCTGAAGTGGGAGACCAGGGGAGGATGTATGTTCCATTGTGGTTTCCAGACCGCAGTATAATCAGGGTCCAGATGAAAACAAAGTAGGTCACGGCACAAACTTCTACTGAAGAACTGGAGACTTAAAGACAGTTGCAGTGCAACTGAAAGCACAATTTTGAATGTAAGACTGGAGAAAAAGGTGTAAAAGTGCTGGCCTCCCTCCTCCCCTATAACCCAGTCTTCCTTTTTCTCTCCCAACATACCCAAACAAAAGCTATTATTTATGCCACATCCCCTCCTTTTTTTTCTACCTACCCGATCATTGGTTCAAGCATTTCTTTTGCTGGGGAAAAACAAATTGGAGGTGATACAGAATTGCACGGCAGCAGTTCTCCATAAACTTTGCCTAATGCTTTTCTGAATTCCACGCACTGAACTTTTGATCTCTGCAATGTCATGTAACACTCAATGCCAATTACTCGCTGGGCAGGAATATTCACTGCGCAAGATTTTTTTGATGTGAAATCCTCATTTTCTGTTTTTTAAGAAAGAGTAAATAGTTGCTCCTGGATTATTTTCTCAGTATGGACATGAATATACAGACATCTTCTTTATACCCTTCTTTTTTTTTCCTGATGATTCACCAGCTGGAGAGATCTCACAAGTTTTCCTCATGCAAAAGTTTTGCAGTCTTTTTGGCATCCTCACCCGTTTCCTTTTATACCTCTTCATAGTGTACTCTGCAGCCTTTCAAATCTATTTCTTTGTCAGTTATCAGAATTTAACTTGATGTTAAAGGTGTACGAGCTTGGATTTCATGTTCTATTTTGACTTTTTCCAGTTTTGTGCTGCTGCTACTGAACACTTTGTCTCTCTTCTTAGCGCTGCGAAGTCCTGAAGTTTGTCAAAGGATTTACTCCAGTGACAAAAAGATCTCTTTTAAGTTCTATTCCCAACTGGAGAAAGGCTCCTAAATTACTTTCACAGTGTGTATGTTCATGTGCAGATGTGTTTTATCAAATAAGCTGCTCTGTATTTTTCAGCATGAATTTCTTCTGTCTTTCTTATTCCACAGTCATTTACAAGGATTTCACGATGCTGTAGCTCATAGCAGTCAGTAGCCTTGTGTTGAAAACGACTATAACCAGATCACTTGCAGATTTTCTGTAAATGGAAGCCTTGTGCAAAGAGACTCTACAAAAAGAGGTGAAAAATGATGATGATTCTTAAATGTTCAGAAAAGCATAGTTGGCTCTTTTTTTCTCTCCTTTTTTTTTTTTTCTCCTTTATTCATTCACACTTCTGCTCTGTAGTGACCTAAGGCTGACTCGGGTGACAGTTGAAATCTAGTGTATTTTATCTTTTTCTTGATTCAATTTTGGGGAGCAAAATGCACGTATGAGAGCAAATTCTACACACAGCCAATATTTGGGGAAAATTGGAGTTCTCAATAGGAAAGGAAAACACTGTTTGTCTTCTGCCTCATTTCCCGTAGTCCCTTTGCAACTACTGAATAACATTGTTTGCTTCCCAGAATTTAAAGAAGAGTCAGTTTTGTCTTTCAAGAAATGAATTTGAAGGATACCATTAAGGCTTAGCTGAAAGTGCTGGCAGATACTCGCTGAATGACAAGGAGGAAGAAACACTTTATTAACTGTTGGTTATTGAGTGATGGTCAGGACAACTTAAAAGACTAATTACTCTGAAAATGTAGTTAGGGTTCTCTTATTGTGTGTATTTAATATTCTCAAAAACAAACGAAAAAAAGTGTGAGTACTTGTGGTGGGACAGATGCACAGCAATACAGGCTACATAAAGCAGCATTAAAGACAACAGGTCTTTCCCTGTAAAGCAAACGTACTGGAGAATTGTGGGCGTGTAGCATAGGACTAAGTTGCTTACAAAATCCTCCAAAACCTAGGAAGAAGGGTATTTCCGAACTGGATGTACTTGACAGTGTGTACTTCATTTATAGCAGTAACAAGTTCTAGCAAAATGTGTAAGACTCCAACTTAATTTTTTTTTTTATAAATACTTAAATAGGTGGAATGGGCTGTCTGTGGATGTGAGCAGGGTGGTTATTAATGTGGCATAAACTAGTACGCAATTTAATAAAAAACCAAACTTTTTTCTTTCTGCAGCTGTGAATGCTGTCACACTTGCTCATTCATTTTTACAGATTCCCTGCTCTGAAATTAAGCAAATGTTGAGCTGAGCTGTTCTGTGGCACTGTTGCACTTCTTATGGAAAATCAGAAGGAAAAAGCTGAAAATGCTACAGTTTTTACCTTCACTGCTCCATCTAAACTTATGAAATTGGCTTAAAATTTCTTAAACTCTTTTACTCAGTGAATAATGTAGCTTCCAGCACAGTAACTTTTTGTTATGTTTAAACCTTTGCCAGGACGGGAGCAGTTTCATGGCCTCGGGTCTATGTACTGCAGAGGAGCAGCTGCTGTGATCCTCACGTATGATGTGAACAGCCTCCAAAGCTTAACAGAGCTGGAAGAAAGATTCTTGGCATTGACCGACAGTGCAAGTGCTGACTGCATTTTTGCTATCGTTGGAAATAAAGTTGACCTCACCGATGACTGTGCTTTACCACCAGATGAGAATAGACCCGAGAAGCCTGTTGCCAGCTGCGGCTCGAAGGTGCGAAAACAAGTCCGCGCAGAGGATGCGATTGCGCTGTATAAAAAGATACTGAAATACAAAATGCTAGATGAGAAGGATGTTCCGGCAGCTGAGAAAATGTGCTTTGAGACCAGTGCAAAAACAGGATACAAGGTGGACTACCTCTTTGAAACTGTGTTTGAAATGGTAGTCCCAATAATTGTGCGGCAGAAAGCTGAGGGGCCACCGCAAACTGTAGACATTACAGACTACAAGCCAGCAAAAAGGACAAAATCTGGTTGTTGTGCCTGAACCATTTACATGACATAAGAAAAGGGGAGAGATTGTTCGCACCAGCAAACTGAGGAGTAACGTTGCATTGCTTCAGTTCACCAGAAAGGAAAATTCAAAGAATAAATAGACTAAAACGGTGTAGCTGGGGAAAAAAAAAACCAAATCTTCTGGCCATTAAATGTCCTTGGGAAGCTCTGTGTATGAAAATGGAAATGTGAGTGAAATAATGGAGGAAGACTTGCCAGTTTCCATGGGCTCTGAAGACAAATTGAGTATTAGTACAATTGGTAGCGACAGTTATTTGAACAGTTTTGAAGGAGTCTGATTTTGAATGACTCTCCGTTTCATGTTGCATGTAAATGATCTGCTTGTGTACGCTCGACAGCTTTCAACTGATTATCATCTTTCCCCTTGTGATTCTAACTTTGGAAGATTGAACATGCTACTTTTTTATTCTTATAAAAAAAAAAAATCCAGGTATAATTTATATTTGTAGCTAATAAATCAATTACAATCTTTTTATGTCAGATATGACTGTAAAATTCAGAAGCTGAACTATTAAAATCACTGGATATGTACTAATTCACATGGAGACTTTATTAGTAATGTCAATTCTTCTTTCATCGTGGGCTTTCATGTATTAACAGGCAGCATCACAGCTCTTGCTGCTCTAATTGCAAGTTGCAGGGGGAAGTTTTTTCTTTCCTTTTACTCTTGTAATTCTTATTTCTGGAGGGGGAAGGAAACAGCTTTCTATGTTGTCTGCATTTTGTAGAGACCTCTTTATGTTGCCTAGAGGATACCATAGTGTTGAATCCCTGTTTTCTGTCTTCCTTCCAACACCTACTTAGTTGTGTCCAGGCAAAGCTGCAGCTTTGGTTTTTAGCAGCTCTGCATGATGTTACATTACCAGCTACCGGGAGGGAAGCGAGGACTGGCGTTTCCTGATGTGATTCTGGCTAATGCAGGAGGAAAGGAGGAGAAACTGCCTTTTGTTGAATAGAAAGGCGCGTGAAGGAGAGCTACTGAGGAATGAGGTTTCTCTTCTGACTGCAGTGAAAAGGAGGGGCTAATACTCAGTAGTGCTCCTAGAGTTTCCCAGTCCTCTCGGGTACAAAGAAAGTGTGTAGTGACCCAGGAGTTCACACTGAGACCATAACCCAAGTGAAGAACTGCTAGTTTAAAAAAACCCAAAAAACTAACCCCTCCAAAAAAAAAAAACAAACCCAAACCAACCCAAACAACACAACCAGAAAACAACCCCAAGCCTCAACAAAAACCCCAAAGATGCAGCTCCCACATTTCTGGTTCTTCAAGTTGTTGTGTGGGACTCCTTCATCTTCCTATGGAGGCATCTGATGAAATTTTCTAAAACTAAATGGTTGGTTGTTCTAATGCTTTGTTGTTGCCTTTCTCTGTCACACCCAAATCATAGTTGTTTAGTACATAGGGAGACAATTCCTAAATGAAAAACTAAGTGTATTTCAAACATTTTTATTCCCCTCCCCCCTGGAAATATGTCCCCTTAAGCAACTCACTGCAAAATAGTAGCTTTATTTTCTGCTTTCAACTTTATGCACAGTACACGTGTAGTGGGGAAGAATGTCTCGAGAAAAACCCCTGTACATTTAATCATAGGATTGTTCGAGCTAGAAGGGACCTTTAAAGTTATCTAGTCCAAACTTTTGCAATGAGCAGCGAAATCTTCAATTAGATTAGATTGCTCAGAGCCCCGTTCAACCTGGCTTTGAATGCTTCCAGGGATGGGGCTTCTACCACCACTCTGGGCAACCTGAGCCAAGATTTCACCACCCTTATTTATGCAGAATTTCTTCCTCATATCCAGTCAAATCTACCCTCTTTTAGTTTAAAACCATCACTGCTTGTCCTATTGCTACAGACCTACTACATCTTTTGCATTTGCTAGGAGTTTGCAGTTTAGCACCTGCTTTGTGGTATTTAAAACTGCAACAGAGTTAAAAACCTTCTAGCTATTAACAGAATTCCGAGGCCGGTATCTACTCTGCCCTCAGGACAGGGAAGATACAAACAGGCTACAACCTCAGTCTTGTTTGTGACCCAACCAATCTGCCAACACATCAGTGAGAGGTCTACCTCTGGCTTTGCTGCATCTGTTGACAACAGAACCTGCAGCACATACTGGTTGTAAGGTCAGGCTTTTGGGAGATGTACACCTAGAAAATACAGAACAGGAAAAAAAAGTTGTAAATTGAACATCTGACACTTCTTAAGGTATAAACACTTGCAGCTCAGTTGTGTTTTGAGTTGTGTTCGTGAGACCTGAAGGAATTCTTAAAGTCTTTCCAAAAGCTTCAATTTGGGTGTTTTCACTGAAAGAGATGACACAAGAACCAGTCTTTCGTGCTGTGCTTTTGCCCTTAGGGCTACGCTTGTTTGTGGCTTTTTAGTGTCTCTTGCTGTTGTTCCTTGAGAAATGTCTGGGTTGTGATGGGTTGTCCCTCTGCCAGCCTGAGGTCATGGGGTTGCACAGAAGAGCCTGGGAGGCTGTGTAATACATGGGAGCTATTGGTAAGAGGTCAGGAGGAGATCTGGATTGCTCCATGCGTATGCTAGCCCCATTTCTTTACAACTTTCTAAAGTCCAATTGTGCCTTCAAGCCAAACTTGAAGGTTTCTGGAGCTTGATGTAGGATTTATTAATTTATATTTTACTAATAATTTAAACTCTGTTGCAGCTGAACTCCATTTTTACAACCTAGTGCTGATTCTCTATCGACTGCAGTGGTGCTGATGCATGTCCGCAAGTGCTATTAGAGAGCACGGTTCAACTTTCAACACTGAAATTGCACAGATTTGATTTTTTTTTTTTTTTCTATTTAGTGGTGTTGTGGGATTTTTTTGT
>VWZK01014013.1:0-71381 GCA_013396935.1 Baryphthengus martii | reverse complement strand
TTAATATTATTATTATTATTATTATAAATTATTATTTATATGCTGATGCGCTAATACCTACAGAAGATGAATATAATCTCGTTTACCTTCTTCGGGCTCAGCAGCATGTTATACTTCATGTTTTCAAACAGGAAAGTGTAGGAATCAAACAGCATGCTCTGAAGCAAAAGATTTGACTTAGTCAGACTCAGGTAAAACACCTTCAGTTTTTACATCCTAAACTGGAGCAGTATATGTTAGTGAAAATATTGTTTTGTTTTGCTGTAGCTGAGTTTTTCTTGTATAAAAATCTTTCTAACTTATTGGAAGTGAATTCTGGGATCACAGAAACATGNACATCAGTGAGAGGTCTACCTCTGGCTTTGCTGCATCTGTTGACAACAGAACCTGCAGCACATACTGGTTGTAAGGTCAGGCTTTTGGGAGATGTACACCTAGAAAATACAGAACAGGAAAAAAAAGTTGTAAATTGAACATCTGACACTTCTTAAGGTATAAACACTTGCAGCTCAGTTGTGTTTTGAGTTGTGTTCGTGAGACCTGAAGGAATTCTTAAAGTCTTTCCAAAAGCTTCAATTTGGGTGTTTTCACTGAAAGAGATGACACAAGAACCAGTCTTTCGTGCTGTGCTTTTGCCCTTAGGGCTACGCTTGTTTGTGGCTTTTTAGTGTCTCTTGCTGTTGTTCCTTGAGAAATGTCTGGGTTGTGATGGGTTGTCCCTCTGCCAGCCTGAGGTCATGGGGTTGCACAGAAGAGCCTGGGAGGCTGTGTAATACATGGGAGCTATTGGTAAGAGGTCAGGAGGAGATCTGGATTGCTCCATGCGTATGCTAGCCCCATTTCTTTACAACTTTCTAAAGTCCAATTGTGCCTTCAAGCCAAACTTGAAGGTTTCTGGAGCTTGATGTAGGATTTATTAATTTATATTTTACTAATAATTTAAACTCTGTTGCAGCTGAACTCCATTTTTACAACCTAGTGCTGATTCTCTATCGACTGCAGTGGTGCTGATGCATGTCCGCAAGTGCTATTAGAGAGCACGGTTCAACTTTCAACACTGAAATTGCACAGATTTGATTTTTTTTTTTTTTCTATTTAGTGGTGATGTGGGATTTTTTTGTTGGAGTTTTTTTGTTAACGGCACAGAGGAATATGACCTGCTTTTGTGCTTATCAAGTGTCCTACTAACACCAGTTAATTAATTTCCCTGTTGCTTTTGCAGGTGCATCCTAATATACCAGCACTGCTAAAGGCATTTATATGTGGGGATTTTTTTTGCCCCTTGCCTTATTCTACATCATTTTACTGGAACAATTCAACTTGCAGGAGCAGTGAAGCCGCAAGGTAGCGACTGGCAGTGCACGAGCTACACTTGTAGTTGTCTACTTGTTCTAACTCTTGTCTTAACCTCACAACTTACTTAGCAGCTGATGTGCTTCTAGCCTAGCAGGTTTAGGCTGGGCCACTAGCCCAGCTGGGCCAGGGCTGGCACCCACATTAACAGCTGCTGTGCCCTGCATCTCTTTGATATCAGCATTTGGCATCCCACTAGCTGCAGCAAGGGTTTCCTTCCATCGCTGCAAGGTTGATTTTCTCATTAATAACCTTGATGCGTAGTGTGCTGCTGGAGCCAGGAGGAACCCTCTTCACCAGGACCAGTGATGGTGGGTGAAAGCAGGAACCCGGGTGCTCTGCCTGCCCTGCCTGGGGGCAGTGGATGAACCTCACTTTACAAGTATTTATTTAGCCCGTCTCTCTTTCCCTGCTATGTTTGTCCAGATTATGTGAAGTGTTTGAACAGTGAAATAAAAGGGNGTGGTTTGGGTTGGAAGGGATCTTCAAAGACTATCTAGAGCAACCACCCTGCCATGACCAGAGACATCTTTCACTAGATCAGGCTCCTCAAAGCCTCATCCAGCCTGACCCTGAACACTTCTCAGGGATGGGGCAACCACAACTGCTCTGGATAACCTGTTCCAGTGCTTCATCACCCTCACTGGAACAAACGTCCTCCTTCTCTCCAATCTAAATCTGCCCTCTTTCAGTTCAAAACCCCTACCCTTTGTCCTGTCACTACTGGCCTTGGTGAAAGGTCTGTATCTTGCTTGTAAGTCCCCTTCATATATTGAAAGGCTGCTATAGGGTCTCCCTGCAGTCTTATCTTTTCCAGGGTGAACAACCCAACTCTCAGCCCGTGTTCCTAGGAAAGGAGGTAAACTTGCAGCTAAGAGGCTGTTTGAGTCAATCCCTTCCCTTCCCTGCTGTGCTCTGGGTTAGCTCACCAGCTGAAATCCTCCGGCTGCTGCAAGTATTCCACGTTTGCCTGCGCGAGCTCCCTCACCTTCTCACCCGGCTCTTACGCAGGCTGTGGAGAAACATGGGTATGAGTACACAGACCTGAAGCACATAACGTACACAAACAAAGTACACAAGTTCAGGTCTGTGTGGCACCTTGTGGGGTCTTGTGGTTAGTTTGTTCTTTTCCTGCACTGTGCCTGTGTGTTCCACTCAAGGCCATGCTGATACCGTGTCGAACAAACTTGTTAAGAACAGTTGAGTCAGAGAAAATGAAGAGGCAAAGCAACTGTCCGAGAAAAACCTACGTGCTGAAGTTTTACATGTTAAAAAAAAATAAAATCAGCTGCACAGGAAGATTAGGCAACGCACTAGCCATGAAAATCCAAATAGTTTGCTGCTGTTGTTGACATACTTGGTTTTTACAGAGTTGTATAACCTCCATTTGAATTCTTTTAAAACACTGAATGTGCTGCATTGCCAGAGCTGCATCCTGTAAAAATCACAAATGGTAACTGTGTGATCATCTCACAACCGCCGATGTCTAGCAACACAAAGAAGAGGTGAATTGCTGGTTCTTGGGTGTTTGTTACTGCCATGTATAATTTAAAAGAATCAGTAAATGTGGAATAGATTTGGCTCATGTTAACTGCAGTGTTGAATTCTAAATATTTTATTTAGCTGAAACAAAAGTGCTATTATTGTTTTGGGGGCTGCCTTTCAGAGCTACAGCATGGCCAGAGAACTCATTACAAGCTCAAGTAATTTCTCTGTTTATGGATATATCTAATTATGTGAACAACTAGTATGCTAGCTAAGAACTTGAACTTAATTTATGCTTTATATGTTTTGCAGAGGTAACACTTGTCAAGTTTGGTTAATGTTGGTTTCCTGAATGTTGCAGAGCACGAATAATACATTGCTTTGATCTGCAACATCACAATTTATTGGCTTAAATTGTTCTTCCTAATAACAGATGAAATAATATTTCAGTATTTTAGTTTAAACAGATAATTTTAGAAACACAGCTTCTCTTTTGGATCTTCTAAAGTACCACGAAATAAGCAAGTGTATTCCTGATTGAAGAGTTTGAATTTCAGTGGAAGGAGCTTTCTAGTGCTTTTCTAATTCCCTAGGTGTCAACAAAATAATTGAAGAGAGCCTGCCCTATGCATTGTATAGAAAACCACCATTTACAAAGTGAAAATCATCAACAAATAGAGGTGTAGAAAAAACAGGTTTTATTTATGATACAGTGAGGATGGAATGTAATTACAAAAGCCAAGAAGCACCTGAAGCAGGAGTGAGGTGAACTGTTGAAAAATCAACTGTCATTGCTATAAAAGTCTCTTCAATTTGAATTGTAAGCATTTAGGTATGTAATCAGACTATGCCAACAGGAAATTTGCAGCTGATCTTCCCCTTCCTTGCAGTGGTGACAGACGAATTTGGGCTAAATTGCTTCTTTCTACAGAAAGAGCGAGCTGACTATTCTGGACATTTACCAAGCCAGGCATGCAATAACCTGGTTCTCTACAGAAAAATATGGTTCCAAATAAACGCTTTGCTTCCTTCCCCTTTGCTTTTGCAAGGGTGGCTGTCTACAAGGTGGGATGGTGGTAATCTCATTGCCATGTGTCCCTAGCTGCCGGGACAGCATGCCTTCAGAGAGACAACTGGCAGGTCTGGAAGTTCTCAATTTGAAGGTCATGCGGCATCGAACAAGACATTCTGCAAAACCTCCGCTACGTGCAATAGCTGCTCCAGCAGTCCGTGGTTAAAATCCCTTTGTGCTGAGTGAATTGGTTTCAGAGGGAAAAAGTTGCAATGCAAAAACCATTCGGTTTCCACTGCTGTGTGACATACATCAATGTCTGCAACACACTGGAGCAAGAGACCTTTGAAATGATCTTTTGGCATGGGGTATGTCTAGGAAAAAAATCATCAAGCTTGTAAAATAAATTGCTGATCATCATACAGTCTCCTAATTAAAAAAGGAAGAGTTGTATTTTGTGTTCAGGATTTTTGGGAGGCCTGTGGGCTTCTTTGCTATTGCCAGTGGTTAAGTGCCAAAGCTGGGTGAGGCTTGAAAAAAACAAATGCAATAAAAAGGTGGTTGTTTTGGGTATGTTTGAAATGCCCAAGCATAAAATACTAAAATCAAAGTTAGGTTTCAGTGCTGGATGAAAGCACTTTCCAGAGTATATTTTCAGTACTTTGCAAGGGTTTAGCACCTTGATCACCCCGTGTTAATTTGCAGAACTGCAGCTGTTAGTGTTCACTGCTGTGCCAAATGCAGTAAATAGAAAAGATATATATACTCTTAAAGTAAATATAGTGGGTATCTGACCAAGGTAACCATTCATTACTGAAGTTTTTTTTGGTGTTTCAAAGCTGTATTTGTATCATTTGGCAAATGACATAATGTTAGACTAGCAAAATAGTCTATATACTGTATAAGAGAACACAGCACTAGATCTGTCTGTTAGACTTGTTGTGTTACACTTAATTTGCTTTTACAGACACTTTTAAAAATTAATTTTCCATTCAGCCTTTGAGGTAATAAGTTAAAAAAAAGCACCAACATGACTTTTTCAAATAGAAGGTTTCACTGTATAAGAACTAAATGATAAGCAAGTTCCTTATACTGTGAAAGATGTCTATAAATTTTTCATACAGACTTGACATCTGCTGATGTGGCTTCGAATGAGTCCTGCCTTGAGTGTATCTGCTGAGGGCTTGCTTTGGAAGGGCTGGTCGACTGTAGTGAGCCAGAAGCTGTACTTATTTGCAAAGTAGTGACAGGTTCCACGGGCACCATTGCATTCGATGAAAGGAGTCGCTCTGAAATCTTCCAGGCAGCTCCCAGGAGAGACCAGTGACTGTCCTCCACCTTCATCACCAGCAGCAGTGTGCTAAATGAGACAAGGAGGGCAGTGTTCAGAGTACAGTCTCAGGTAATGCTGTCAAAAACACATGGGAAAAGTGAAAACCCCCTAGAAGTGTTCCTAACTCTTGTCTCCAGAGCAGACAGTTGGCTAATCCTGAACTATGTAAGGCTTAAGGGTTTGGCTGTGCTTTAGCTATACAAAGGACCTAGCTCATATGTTGATGTCCCTTCAAAACCTTCTGACAAACATCTTTTCTACAGTTAAGATATTCACTGTTGGAAGTTGTAGAATTGGAGAATTATTTAGGTGGGATGGACCCACCGGAGAACACAGCCAGTCCCCTGCTCAAAGTGGGGCCGACTCCAAAGTTGCCCTTGACTGCTCCAGGGCACTGTTTAGCTATTAATACCTCCAAGAATGGAGTTTTCACAACCTCTCTGGGCAACCTATTCCTCTGTTTGATTACCCTTGCCAAGAAGAACTTTCCACCATATATCTAACTTGAATTTCCCTAATTATAAGTCTGTCTTGCTCTGCATCACACGTGAGGAGCACTGTGCAAACAAAATAAGCTTCTATAGAAATAACTCCAAGGCATATTATTTGACAGCCAATTACACCAAAACCATGCATCTTTACACCACTTCACTGTTAACCTTTGACACATACTGTGGTAATGAGCTAAATATTACTTTTCTTCTGTCAAAGGCATCACTAACGAAACACGCACTTCCTTTCTTCCTATAAGAGCCGTATAGCTGCATTTTTAAGCTGTTTAATTTTCTGTTAAACACTGAAGGAATTTGCAATATAAAAGAAAGCAGTTGGAAAATAAAGTTGCTAAATAGTTTTGCAAGTGTAGGGACAAATCTGAGCACATCCAATAGATCTGCCTGCCTATGTTTTAACAAACACCATGCTATAGATGTGCAAGCTGTAACTGGCTTGGTTTACGCTGCGAGAGGCCCACCGTCTTCATACAAATCAGTAACACAAAGGGGCCACCTTTTAACAGGGTAAAGGACTCTGATCTCTGGCTGGCGGTATATGTTGCTGAGGTTTAGATGGCTTTTTCTAAAAAAAAAAACCCCAACCAATAAAACAACAACTCCCTCCTCCATAAAAGCCCCCCCCCAAACCCCAGAGCTGCAGCCCACCCCATCTTATACATTTGCAAAGTTTGCTAAGCTGTGAAGTTCAGGAGCAAATCTGTATCATCCCTCTACAAGAACAAAGTTGGTAAGAAGCAGCATAAATTGTGAATATATTTGAGATCTTTGCAGTTGAAGCTGAAAAACAGTCAGTAAAAGCTGCACATGCTCTTTGAGGCCTGGCTTGGGAGCAGCCCCGCTTGACAGCCTCAGGATGAGCACCGCCATTCCTACCCTTGCTGTACAAGCTCCAACTCTACATCTATAATATCTCCTCTTGAATCGGCCATGGATTGGCCATGGCCTTCTACCCTTCTGCAATGCTTCTGCCACTCTGCCTTTATAGGATGCGTGATAGTGGAGCGCCCCTTGCTACATGGAATCTTACTGATTTCTATGGCTGTCTGGGCAGGAGTTCGTGATGACTTCCTTCATGACTCCACCTCACTCAGGGGAAGGAGGTAACAAATTTAAGCCAAGGACATGAACCAATATGTACTCTGAGATAACTACAAGTGTGCTGTAATTCCTCCATAGTAGCTTGAGAAGCAAAAATGTGCACACCAAACACTTCATTTGCTCCAAATAGTAGCTGGGAAAATGTGAACTCTTCTCACCGTGTGTTCCTTGCTGCTGGCAGACTTTGTCCTGGCAAAAGGTTTTTGCTAGGGTGACAACCTTTCTCTTAACAATGCTCCGTGTTTACACAGGACTTTGCAAACATTTAATTAATCCCTGGAATTCTTGTGAAGTAACTATGAGATTGGTATCAAGACTTTTTATAGAAGCAAAAGAAAGGTCAAACGTAGGGTTGGTCAAAAATTTGACCTCCCTTTCCAAAACATTCAGATTTCCCCCCCCCCCATAACTAAATCAAAAAGGTCAGATTTTCCTTTACCTTATTTTCTGAAAAAATTAAGGTTTTTGTTTTTGACAAACAAGTCATTTGTGGATAAGATCGACTATTGTTTTTCTATGAGGTTTTCTGCCAGAGAAATCTTATTTTTTCCCGCCAACCCTGTTTATTTCAGCATTCAGTCCAGTCTTTAATGAGTTAACAAAAAGGGCATACTGTTGCAGTTTTTGACTCCTATATATCAAGCAAGTCAGAAAAATGAGCATCTGTCAGATCATTCACTAACACATCCACTTGCAGCTCTTTGCCGTGTTAAGCCCTCCAGTGCTTAAGCAGGTCAGGCTCCTCACTAGGTCTTCCATTGCACACCTAACCTAAGCTTTTCTGTATCATCCCATTTCCTAATTATAAAATCACAAGCTCTAAGAGATCCTACAAGCCAAGGGACATACACCTCAGCTAATAGCTAATAGCAACCTCTTGTTGCTATTAAACATACAACATTGAAGTTTAATTTTAAAAACAACAGGAGACTGTCTCTCTTTCCAGACTAGGTGAAAGATTTTGGCTTCTAAATCTTTGCCTAAATACCAATGATTTTGAGTTTCCAAAAGAAGGGGAAAAGGGTGGGGTTTTTTTTGTTTTCTTTTTTTATCTCTCCAGATCAGCTTCTTAATAGTGATGTACACAAGTAACTTCCAATCTTTAGCTGTGAAACTGCTTTGTGGGCTACTGTCTCACCTCAGTGCAATTTTGTTTGTTAATCCAGCTGTCCCTGTGCTCTGCTTCAAAGCGCTATTTTGTACATAAAGTAAGGACTCCAGATGCTAGTCTGACAAGAGGCAATTTTCTCTGCAATTCACAGAAATTTTGTTTCTCCTCTTCTGCTTCCTAGAGACTAGTTTTATAGTTCCCCGGGTCCGCAGTATGATGCATGGTTTTGGTGTTGCTGCCTCTAAACCAGAGCAGCCTTCCTAGGATCTAACTATTGAACTTAAAACTCAGTGCCACACAAAATGTCACACTGGAGAACAAATACCATAAGGAAGGAATATCCAATCCACAAACTGCGCCAGCCTTCAGGGCAGTGAGGAATAGAAGCTTCTTGGCTATGGACAGCGATTGCCACAGCTGGGGCCTCACAAACCGAGCAGCGACTGATGTAGGGCTTAATGTCATCTTCTGCCACAGGCATCATTGGAAGAGGTGCCGTAGTTGAGAGCCAGTAGGATTTATCATTTCGACTTGCATAATAACAGATATCCCCAGGGTTACAGTAGAGGAATGGCATGGTACTAAAACGAGCCAAACATGAGCCGGCCAGCCCTGTCAAAAAAAGAAAAAGGGAAGAGAAAAGAAATGATTGCAATTGTTCTTACAAAGGACAATGCACATTTTCAGTTTTTGGCTCCTTCCCAAGCACACGCCAGTAAAACCCTGAGGTCCTGTTTCAGGTTTCACTGACTTTACAGGTCCCCCTCAACAACACTAATGACTTGCAGGAGCTCTCTCGGAGGCATTTTATGCAGCCGTGCGGTTTCTGCTTTCTCATTCCCAAGCCTGTTTGCTGAAGTCCCAGCTTTCTCCAAGTTCTATATAGTTTTTTTTATCCCGTTCTTTTCAGCCAGAGAGATGGAATTGAGGCTGCTGCCAGCAATACCTGCACATACCTAGATCTTGGTTGTGTGCTTTCTCTTGTCCTTCAAAGTACAGCAGGCTGTATCCGCTCCAGAGTTTGTTCATGCCAACTGGGCACATCGGCTCTTGATCGGACTGGCTGTGCTTCACCAGCAGGTAGCCCATGCTAACGCTGCGACCTGGCATGCCTGGCAGCCCAGGGCTACCAGGGCGGCCTGGCTGACCTTAAAAGAGGTGGGGAAAAGAGATAATACAGCTTAGTATGTGCTCCCACAAATGCTCTGATGCTTGCTGATATTCCAGCGAAGCTGATGACGAAAGAAGCTTAATTGCATGATGCCTCTCCTTGTGGTAAGCTATTGTTAAAAGAGTTCTAGTTCCAGGATTGTAGCAGTTGCTTTTGAAGTGTTGGATCAGGCTCCCTGGTTTCTGAGATGGTGTATTTCACTATCAGAGCCAGGGAAAGTCATATACAAAGTTCTGATGATTTTGAGCGTACTTTGTGCAATACAGAGGAGCATGTTTCTCCTCTAAATTCTTTTCGTAGTCTATGATTAACCCACTGTTTTTTAATTGTTTGCATTTGCTTCATCTGGTTAAAATACGTTCTGCAAACACCTTTTTCTTTGTGTACTTAGCTAAAGTAAGATAGTAATCATTCTGCTCTTTGCTTGAATAAGGACACAGGTATTTCTTTTACAAATATGTTCCCGTCAACATTATCTACCTAAGTATCACCTACTCAAACATTCATTTCCATGAATCTAACTGTTAGTAAAACACTAGCCTGAAATACTTCAGTGAAAACCAATATAAAAATACACTCAGGTCAAAACAAATTCACTCACGAGTGAACTGACATCTACATCTATTAAAACTTATTCTGAAAATACTGCTTTGAGATAACTGTGATTAAAGTTAGTTGTCCCTTGTGAAGAAGCTGTGAAGACAGAAACCTTCTCTCTCCTCCTGGCCTTCCCATCCAGTGATGTAGTAACTACAGAACTGTTTATGGCAGTGAAATGGGAAAGAGGGAAGATGTGCTGCACAACATTTCTTACCTTCAAATCCCACCGGACCCTGAAATCCTGTTGCTCCTTGTTCACCTCTGGAGCCGGGAGGAGCTGGAATGCCGCCCCTGCCCTGGAGTCCTGGCTCTCCAGGTGAGCCTCTGAAACCTTGCACCAACATTGGTTATAAGCACAGTGACAGTACAGATACCAACGTGCTATCCACTTCGTTAACATCTGCTCCACTTGCATACGTTTGGTCCTATCTGCCAGGTTTACCAATTTACACTAAAGGCAAAGAGCACTGACTTGATGCAAAAAGATTGCTGGGATCAAGACTACCTGAGTCTCACAACCCCAGTCTTTCACTCTTGCACATCTCTGATGAGCCTAGTAGCAAGATGTGCACTGCATTGGGTGCCTGCATCTCTAACGCTACATTGCCTGGGTTGACAACACGCCCACAAGGACGTGCACATTTCCACCACAGATGTTCAGTCTTGATTTAAGTGAGATCCATATCTGATGTTGCTTTAGTTATGTGAGTGTAGTTGAAGTTTTCTCCTGTTTTGCTTATATCCTGAATGCTAGGAGGAGGAGGAGGAAAGCCAAGTCCTAGCTTTGAAAGATCAAAATTTGACTCTCTTTTCTGACTTACAGAATTTAAAGTAGAAGAGGGCCAAAGCAGTGCTCTGGTGGCCTCACTGCGCTAAGGGGAACTGAGTGTGTGATTCCCACCTGGATCTCCTGGTGGACCCTGAGGTCCCGTATCCCCTGGGCTTCCTTGAGGTCCTATATTTCCACGAGGACCTGGTGAACCTTGCTCAGCAACCAGCCTTGGTGGAAGAGGAGGCAGTCCAGGAGAGCCTGGAGGGCCCTGAAAGCCTGTGATTAGAAGCAAGACGAGATAGTTTGATTAAAATAAACTGTATTTTCCTTAAGGTGCTTTTATCCACAAATATGTTGCTGTTAACTTGGCTGCATATGTGAGAGGGGGACTGTGGTCTGCAACAGCAGCAGTATTTATTATACTGGGGGAACATGTGTGAATGTGGGGAGTCTCTTCTCCTGGACAGCACACAGATAAGCAGATGGAAATGAATGAAGCTACTGCTCTCTCATTTATGACACAGGAAGCTGGGAAGTTCCCCCCAACAGCCAACAACTCTCTGAAATGCAGCACCATCTTTTGCTGGGCTTCAGGAGACACAAATACATGATAGTATAGATGGAGTGAAGGATCTAAAAAGATATTTCTAAATATTCAGTACGTTTAGATAGGAATTATTTTTTTCTAACCCTGAAAGTGACTCTGATTCTGGGCAACCCAGTTCAAGACGGACAGGGAACTACTGGAGAGAGTCCAGCGCAGAGCCACTAAGGGAGTGGAGCATCTCCCTTATGAGGAGAGGCTAAGGGAGCTGGGTCTCTTTAGCTTGGAGAAGAGGAGACTGAGGGGTGATCTCATTAATGTTTATAAATATGTAAAGGGCGAGTGTCAGGAGGACAGAGCCAGGCTCTTCTCAGTGACGCCCAATGACAGGACAAGGGGCAATGGTTGCAAACTGAAGCATAGGAGATTCTGTTTAAACACAAGGAAACACTTTTTGACGGTGAGGGTGACAGAGCACTGGAAGAGGCTGCCCAGAGAGGCTGCGGAGTCTCCTTCTCTGGAGACATTCATTTTGGATGTGTTCCTGTGTGACCTACTCTAGGTGATTCTGCTCTGGAAAGGAGGTTGGACTCGATGATATTTCGAGGTCCCTTCCAGCCCCTAACACTCTGTGATTCTGATTTTGGAGTTGGCACCTCACACAAAGTAAATTCACGAAGGCAAAAAGTTGACTGCCCATGTTAAATTCAGGCATCTGTCCACTGGAATTTGCCAGGGGTCATGCAGAGTCATGCAGGTTGGAGAGAACTCAGGAGGTCATCTACCCCAATCTCCTGCTCAAAGCAGGGTCAGTTAGATCAGCTCTGTGGAGCTGCAAAATGAGTAGTTTAGAAAGAAATCATGCATCTGACTGCACTTACCTGTTACTCCCCTGTCCCCCTTGGGTCCGATAGGTCCCAAATCACCCGGAAATCCTACTGTGCCCATAAAACCGATGACACCTTGTTCACCCTTACGACCTTTAATGCAAAATGACAGGTAGCATTATTGCGTTTCAACGCAGAGAAGTCAGTGCAAAAGTCACGTTATTAAAGTTGCTATAGCATAGGAGCTTCTCTTGCCCCTGGCCAAGATCAGCACTTCCCATCCTTACCTTTTGGTCCAGGGTACCCGGGAACTCCAGGTCTTCCTTCTAATCCAGGATCACCTCTGCTTCCTTTTTGGCCAATTTCTCCAGTCACACCTGTTTGTCCACTTTCTCCTTTGCTTCCCGGTGGAGCTGGTATTCCCGGCTGCCCCTGTAGCCCTGGATAGCCTGTGTAGAGCACATACAGGTTGAAATCTGTTTATACTTAAGACCGGGACACATGGGAAAATAACAGTACTAATTCTATCTCATCAGGTTTTATTTCCTTAATTTAAGCAGGGAGCTAATGCTTAGCTCCCCAATAGACTTATGCAGGACTCCTGCTCCTGCTCTCACTCTGGCCTACCCTTCTGCTGCGGTGGGAGAGGAATTAAGAGCAAGAAGCTCCCACAAAGCATGGTGGCATCTCAAACAAGATTTCAGCAGAAATGGGCTGTGTGCTGAGATACAGCCTTCAGTGAGCTATTCTTTGCCCAGCAAATGCCCTACTTCACGAGGTGCCCTCCCTGCTTCATCCTAAATTCTCCAAGTAACTAGAGAGAAATCAGAGAGCAGTGAGTACCTGACTCACTGCCAGGTGGTAAATAAGCCAAGGACTTACTGTTCTGTGTATCTTAGTGCTTCAGTTGAACATCTGGATACAAATAACTGCTTCATGCTGTCTTGGGAATTATGGGAACAGCTTCTTTTTTCAGAATTACATATTGCCTGAAGCTAAACCTGGCAGGTTTCTCTTCAGTGACCTCTGCTGCCTAAGAAGATATTTGGACCTTGTTTCCAAGGAGGAAGGGACTTACTAAGTAGGGGCTTGAGGGGGGCATCTCCCATGCTGCCTGTTGAAGTTGCATCTCATGGGGATACGAATGCAAGATGCATGTGGCAAAGTATGAGTGAGCCATGCCTATCTCACCATTTTGGCCAGGAGATGGTGTTTCCGTTCCCACTCTTCTGACTGCATCTATTTTTAATCCTATGACTGCCTGGAGAGTGGGAATCGACATGCAGTTAGGCCAACTAAAGTTCTCTTTCCATTTGGAAATAGAGGTATTTTGTTGGTTTTCAGCAGGTTTGCCTGTTGTAAGTTTTTGCCAAGTCTACGGAAAAATTTCCATGTGTCATGTGAAGATGATAGTGGGACACCTGCAACTTCTGCTACAAGCTCTTCACAGCGGCACTACAGTTTGAAATGACTGTGCAGTTCAATAAGCAAGAGGTATATCAGTCTTTAAATACAGAGAGACACAGAGTGGCTCTTCGATATATGTCAGAGAGGCAGACTCGTAGGATGGAATTTTAGAGAGAAGAGCTAATTCTTCCCAGTGTAACTTAGTTCATATGGTAATTTCACATAGGAAAATTTTGTCAATGATTAAGAAAACATTCTGTATATTTGCAAGTCCTCCACAGATCTCAGATTTTAAAGTACTAAATTAGCATAATGCTTCTGAAAGTTGTTAAGAGAATTCTGGATGATTAAATCTGTTATTTGCACAAAAATCAAACCTTTCCACTAGGACAACCTGGAGGAATTCCCTTTTGCTTTCAAGAAGTCTGTCTCTATTATCTTATGTATCATTAGTTCTGTCCAACAATTATTCATCTGCTTTAGTGTTTAATAGGGATATTTTACTGGATCAAGACAGAAATAGCAGGGACCGCTGTTGCTAACCCATTACTTAATTTTCTATTGTTGTCTGAGGGGAACAAGCTGTGAATTACCTGGCACTCCATCTAGACCTGGGGAGCCTTTATCACCAGGATATCCTGATATATTTGAAATCCCAGGAGGCCCTGGAAATCCATCCTGCCCAGGAATGCCAAAGGGTCCTGGGACTCCTGAAAGAAAGAGAAGAAATAATCAGTACTGCAAGGAAAACGCACAATTGCAATTATAAGGACTCGCCTTAATTCTAAGTATAAAGAATTTGATCTTTAAAATGGAAAACACCTGCAGTTCCCACTGATTTTTATTTTTTCAGATGATGTTGGTGAGATTTTTCTTAAAAGAACCAAATACTAGTTCTGTGCCAAAGCACTCTGGATAGCTCATTACATCTCACTGTGTGGAATGCTAATAATCTTGTGTCTGCCAGGTAAAATATTATTTCAAGATAGGAAATACTCAAAATATCCTAGGTGTATTGAAGCAGACAAGAAGGCAGCTTTGTTCTTGTATGTCCTGTGGAATCACGAGTCACAGACACTTAGGGTTTTTTTGGGGTCAGTTAAAACAAAAAGTTTGAATCCAAGAAGTTCTCTACAGATGAAGAGTGTTAAGTGACGAAAAATCTGGCCCACCAGTGACAGATTATTATTTTAAGTAGATTCAAGTTGTCAGAAAGCCACAAACACCCTTTTGTTTATTTGTTAAAAAAAAAAAAATAAAATTCTGAAAAAGAAATATGAATTAGGTGAAATAGCTGTTTCTTACAGGGACTGATAAATCTCTGAATGGTTTTTGAGATGTTAGTAGCAGCAAAATCTAACACAAAAGAATAGGAATGAGCTATTGTATCAAGTAGGCAAAGGTAGTAAAGTTTTATATCTATGCCAGTCTTTAAACCTTTTGGAGCCAAAATGTTGGATTTTTTTTTAAAAAACCCCTCTATAGTTAGTTGGTTCATCTGTAACATCAGTGTGGTGGCTCTCTGATGGAAGAAGAGCTGGTGGTGAACCATACTGAGGTAAGGGGAGCCCGCTACAACCAGGTGGGTTTGAGCCCGAAGGCCGCACGCTTACATTGCACAAGGGGTGATGGTACAAGTAAAACACTGTACATGGGAATACAGCCCAGGAGGGATTGACAGGACAATCGCACACTGACGGAGAGTGAGGCTTTCAGAAGAGAGGTAAATATTGATGGATGTGCAACAAAAAGAAAGAAAGAAAAGCCACAGCGTTTGTGTAACTGGAGCCTCATTAAAAATATTTTGAGAGATGATGACTGAGAGTAGCCTCTAGCATTTGCATCATGCTGAGCTCAGTGGGTGCTACAAGATGCTGCACCATGGGGAAGGACTCAGGCTGTCCTGAAGAGGCTGGCTTGTCCACCATTGGGCAATACACATGGCTCTTTCTGAGCAAGGGTTTGCTGAGCTACAGCGTGGACTTCAAACAGTGACCTTCCCACATCGGGAGCTCTCCTATAGAGCTGCCTACACTATACTGCATTTTGTGGTATCTGTAACACCCACAACCCAAACAAATAATAAGTAGATCCCATTCTCCAGAATACAAACCTGGAACACCTCTGTCTCCCTTCTGACCCGGAGGTCCTCGGCTGCCTTCCACTCTGCTTGGCTCTCCTGGTTCCCCTCTGTCACCCACTGAACCTGGGAGACCTGAAGAGCCGTAACCATCTGGACCTGTAGTGGAGTTGTTAAAAATTAAGAGGAAAGCTGAAATGTTTCCACATGTAACAATGTATCAGCATGATAAGGTACATATATAGAGTATGTGGATTTAATAAAGATGTATTTCTGTAAGGGCTCATTGAAAAAAATGGCTCATAACGCAAAAAAAAAACCCAACCAACCAAACCAAACAAAAAGTCCTTGAGGCTTTAACTTTGTAAGAGGAAAGAAGTTACAATTTGAAGCTGTGTTCTAATCCATCTATGTGGCAGCACATAGTGTATGAAGTTGTTTGCCTGAGCCTACAATAGTGAAGCAAGTTCCACATTAAGCTTTGGATGATACTGTTAAAAAATTTGCATTATAGAGATCTCACTGACCAAATTTGCAACCATCACAATGTCGTGCTTCAAACAGGCAGAATCTCACTTACCTGGTGATCCTGGTAAGCCCTTAGTGCCTGGTAAACCATGCAGTCCACTGATTCCTCTTAAGCCAGGCAAGCCTATTTTAAAATTACATTAATGATTATGATAATAGTTTCTATGAGTCTGTACATATTCCTAGGCAAAGAATTCAAATGCTTGAATAAATACTATTCTGTGTTGGAATCTTGTGCATTATATGCAAACTAATTCATTACAATTGCACCACACCACGGTTTTGTGATTGGCAAATTTTGTTATTATCAAATAAATTCACTACAAGATATTTTTTTTAAGTATCTCTGATGTGTCTGGTAGCATGCCATTAGTTCCAGTCTTGCTGACACAATTTTGTTAATAACCATTTAGTTTTCCAAAATCCTCTAACCAAGACAATTATGGCATAATTGTAGCCTCTAAATGTGATTATAATGAAGCTCTCTTTGGGAGAAATTCCCTCTGTGTCATTTAAAAAAACCCAACAAAGCCCTAACAAAATGTCTAATAGCTGCTGTTACAGTTAAAATGAATCCCATTTACTCGTACCCATCACAGTGTTACGGATGATGTTAAAGCTAGACAGGTCTCTCTAATCAATGGCCAGAGCTCTGGAACCTTCACAGAAACAAGTTTCTCTCTCTTCACTGTCTATAAAGGCAGCCTTCATAACCATATTATCTTAGATTCAGATAGATGAATCTAACTAAAAGCAGGCCAATTTCTGGCTGTACTGTAGAAAAAAATCTGCTTACTTAATATATTAAGGAATTAGGTGGCGACCAATGAGATTCTGTATCTTGTGATACAAACAGCTTCATTTTAAACTATCACCTGTGTTCTGATAGCTCAGAACTCTCTCTGAGCCGTAAGTCTCTTAAAACCAGACATTGGATTAGTTCAGTTTTTGATGATGATGTAGGACAAGTATATTGTTTGCTATCTAATGCCACACTATAATATTCTAATACCATCTACCACTACGCTCGCTGCATTTTAAATAGTTTTTGGTTTTTTTCTTCCCAGCTGTCATGAAAAATGAAAATGTTTCCTGAAAACTGCCCTCCTGATTGAGGGAGGTCATCAACAGTTAAAGTGAGCTCAGTAGACACCAGTCCTTCAGAAGCCACAAACCAGAAAGCAACCATGTAGGTCTTTGTTCATGCACCTGGACTTTATGAGGAATAAATGTTTACTAGAGGGAACTCTGGCACTCTGAACTGCCAAAAGCCCCCTTTCTCCTCCTTCACCCCGAAGGAACGACACTGAGCGTTCACACTGAGAGGACAGAACAGCTGAAGCTGTACGAATACCTGCTTGTCCTGGTAAGCCGGGCCAGCCGGGAGTTCCCTTTTCACCTTGAAATCCAGGTGTCCCAGGGGTTCCTTGCTGTCCTGGAGGGCCAACCAGTCCTGGCAAACCTGTGTGGCAACAATGCATCATTGCTCATGAGTGGCTTCAAAATCAATAGCCCAAAACATGGACCTGTGCTATCTTCATTCTCCCTGGTGGGAAAATGAGGGCTTTCCCCTCCTAATGTCCTAGTATGACATTGCACTGCTCATCCAAGTGAAAGAAAACTAAAGAGAGCAAAGGTGGGAGAGGCAGGGTAAAAGAACAATTCATTACAAATGTCAGGTTTCTGACAACCTCAGAAACACAGTTCAAATGCTTAAATAATAACAATAAAAAAATGATAATTTTACTTCTATTACCAGTTACAATAAGTAATTTCATTTGTGTGCACCTCAGTTTCCCCTTCTGTTGCATCTGTTTTGCCTTTCCAACTGGAAAGCTGATCAGACAGGGACATTTTCCCAGTGAGGTACCTACCAAAACTGCTCCAGTTTTGGCTGGTGTTTCTATGCCCTGTAATTATATGAGAAATGTGGAGCAACTGTTCTGAAAGAGCATTTTCATTTTCATGATCCTCCTGCAATAAGACACATTCTTAAGCCCTGAGTTAAGAGTTACCTAGTCAGAGCCGAACCTGACTCCAGTTCCCCAGTGCTCTGGTAAAGTTTGCCAACAAGGCTGGCTCAAAGCCTCCTGAATAACTGGGTCCTGGAGGGTATTAAATTGATTTATGGCAGAAAAGAGCATTGAAAAGCCCACTTCCTTGTGGCATCGAGATAGCCGTAGAATGCCGGAGTATCCCAGCAATACAGCACTTTGACTAGACACATGATCACCGTAAAAAAGGTAAAGCTATTACCAAGCAGTTAGGCTTTTGAAATTTCATCTTAAGTTCTACTGTGAGTTCCACGTCTTTTTCACTGCTCTTTACCAACTTGCAAAATGATCAGCATATTAAAACACTTAATTCTCTTTTCCTTTGAAAAAAAGTAATTTTTTTTCTTTCTCTTCTTAAACAGTTTTATTCTTTGGGGAGTTAAAAAGAATATTTTACCTTCCTGTCCCAAAATGCCAGGGCCACCCTGTGTGCCCTTGAGGCCTTCAATGCCAGGGAAACCAGGATCACCACCTTCGCCTTTTTGTCCTGCGCCTCCTCTTGTGCCTGGAAAAACCACAAAATCAGTACGTTCTTTTAATAATCTCTATACAATTCTAAGATAACACGCATAATGTGAAGCTGGCTACTGAATGGGTCCTGGTCTCACCACATAAAGACATTCTTTTAGTCAGGCTGCTTGCATAATCTGAGAGAATGAATAGTCGTCTACAGCACGTTGGCCAAACCATCATTAAATTTGTTTTTAAAAGTGCTTCTCAAATTTTGTGGAATATGACATTGATGTTCAAGTGTGCTGCGCGTGCAGGGACATTTTAATACATTACCTAACCGACTCAATCCAAAATTGACCTGACTCTGCTATCCCATCTTCCATAATCATGGTCTGATATTGCTTCTTTTATCATCAATGGCAAAAAATTATATAGAAATGTTTACTGGGGTTGCATGTGATTGATGTTTATTGCTATAACTGTACTTCCAGTTGAAAAGATAACGTAGCACATACTCATTTCACTAAAGAAAAGATGAATCTCTTCAGGATCTGTCACAGGAGGACAGGTTCAGCAGCCATCAAAAGTCCCAAAGCTACCCCTGCCTTCCTCTGTAGACTTGAATACGTGAAAAGAAATACATCCAGAGCAACTATGAAATTAATACCTGTTAAGCCTGGCACACCAACTTCTCCTTTAAGACCTGGCATTCCTGGTAAGTTTATAGTATCTCCTCGCTCACCTATTTCAAGCAAAAATGAACACATGAGCGGTAAGGCTTTAATTTAAAAAGTATTTCCTGCTGTCTTGAAGGAAATGCAACTTTGGAGGCAAAATTCAGTAATCTTTATCTTTCAAGAATAAAAAAGGAATAAGTTAAAGAAAGAAAAA
Source organism: Baryphthengus martii (assembly GCA_013396935.1). NCBI lineage: Eukaryota > Metazoa > Chordata > Aves > Coraciiformes > Momotidae > Baryphthengus > Baryphthengus martii. The sequence continues at coordinate 52,147 of VWZK01014013.1, read as the reverse complement.
CATAGAGTCTTTGGAACGGCTGCCCTCCCTGCCATGGATGGATTATTTTTATGAAATTAACAATATTAAGCTTTTCACAGCCTCCCACATCTACAATGTCATTCTGTCAGATTGTACGAAGACTCTTTAAGATTGAAGACCCCCTAATACTCTTTGGAACTTAATTGTTCAGCACTTGATGGTTAATGAATACAAAATAGCACTCAGATATGAGAACAAACTCACCTATTTCACCATGTGAGCCAGGAGTACCAAAATGGCCTGTAATTCCTGGAATACCCTTTTCTCCCTATCATAGGATTGAAAACAGGTATCAGTTAATGAGGGTGAGGATTTATTCAACCTCCCAAGAAGCACAGTATGAAAATATTGAAAAAAAAAGGCTATTAAATTTACCATTTTTGAGTTTCCATAATACTTTGTTATTGACAGAGTCATTTGTTAAAATCAGTTAATTTTGAAACAGTACAAACCGAGGGACAAGTTACATTTGCAAAGACTTAAGTTTGATATTGAGGACATCCTATTACACATATATGGTAGTGAGTCCTTCTTGGCTGGGGTAGAGTTAATTTTCTTCATAGTAGCTGGTATGGGCTATGTTTTGGACTTGTGCTGGAAACAGTGTTGAAAATTCAGCTGCTGCTGAGCAGCACTTACACAGACTGAAGGCCTTTTTTTCTTCTCTCACCACCCCAACAGCAAGCAGGCTGCAGTGCACAAGAAGTTGACAGGGGACACATGTGGGACAGCTGTCCTCACATGACCAAAGGGATATCCCATACCATATAGTATCATGCTCAGCAATAAACTAGGGTGAAGGCTGGGGACTGGATGGGCATTGGTCAGCTGGTGGTGAGCAACTGTTTTCATTTGCATTATTTGTCTTTCTTGGGTTTTATTTCTCTCTTTTTGTAATTTTCGTGGCATTTAAAAAAAAATAAATTACTACTTCTGTTCTTATCTCAACCCATGAGCTTTTTCACTTTTACCCTTCCAATTTTCTTCTCCCATCCTGCTCGTGCAGGGAGTGAGCAAGTGGCTGTGTGGTGCTTAGTTTCTGGCTGAGGTTAAACCACAACAGTCCTGCAATCCTTGTTTAGGAAAAATTCCTACTGAAATCCAAGGTCACAGCTACCTGAGAAAGGAACATAGTTTTCAGCTCTCTTAAATAAATGGTGTCAGTGAGTCTACTGTCAGGCCTTTTGTAAGAGTTTATTTTTTCCAGTGTAACTTCTTTTGCAGCCAAAGTGAATCATGTTGAATTATCCTCTAAGGAGCTGCGATTCTTAGACTCTTTTACTGTTAGATGAGTGACAGTGAGTAATTTTTGGCAGAGCCACCATCAGTCCTGGGAGAAAAGGAAGAGTAAGCTTAGCTTTCGGAATAACTTTTACCAACAGCTACAGCAATAGGATCAAGGACCTAGAAGGAACTGTCTGGGTTCTCTTTAGCAAAAAGCTGATACATGAAAATTGGACATCTCCCAGTGATGAAAGAAAGGACTCTGCTTAATGAATGTTGGAAGGATCGAGCAAAAATACTTGATTTATTTGTTCAATTTTTATTGCATTATTATCTTTGCTCTGTAGCTGTTCAGCACAATTTCAAGGATTGAAGACCATTCCCTAGAGAAGCTGCATGCCAGCACAAGGACATCTTTATTCCCTCATGGGCATGAACTCACCCGCCTTCCTGTGCTGCCAGGGAAGCCTCTGATGCCAGGAGAGCCAGCTGGACCAGGATACCCTTTCAGACCCGTCAGCCCTTTCGCACCAACGTCCCCTTTTGCTCCAGCCACATAGCTGGGATGCCCAGGGGACCCTGGAGTTCCTGTCTTTCCGGGAACACCTGGCATTCCCTTGCTACCTGCAGGCAGAGAAGAAAAATAATGAAGACTTAAACTATGAAAGCTGGGAAAGTTGACACACTGCTGCTTGTGTGTAAGAAGTTTTCCTGCAAGTGACCTTCTTGAAATGTAGCACCATGACGCACCAGTACAAAAAAGCAGCGCACACAAGTGACGTAACCCCACAAAGCTTTCCTCAGAGGGTGGCTCTGTGAAATTCAGCTGGGATCTCAGCTTTCACTGTCAGAGACTTTGCTGGGGAGGTTGGGGGGCTGCAGCACAGTGGTACAATGACTGAGGAATATTTCATATGGTAATTCCAAAACGACACTGATCGATAGTCCCGAATGTATTTGCTTTGTTTTGCTGTGACCACTCACCTTTCAAGCCAAAGAATCCCTTTGTGCCCCTTTCTCCAGCATCTCCTTTTTCACCTTTAACTTCCATCATCATGCTGGGCTTGAGCTTTGGGGGGTCTCCCGGGGGGCCTTGATCCCCACGGTCACCTAAAGGGTAAAAAGGCTAGTCAGCAGCACTGTCTTGGAAAAAGTGAACATAAGAGTGAGTTTAGCAAAAAGCGATGGATAGATAATCTTGCACAAGCTATGGAAAGTCCACTTGAACAAAAAGTTACCTGTGCCACTACAATGTATCAGCAGAACAGTCAAGCATAAGAAAACATGAAAACTGAGTTGAACTTTTGTACGTACAGTCCTGAGGAGCTGAACTCAGGCTCCTCTGTGATAGATAATTTATCTCTCAGTAGATCAGTTAGGTATTACGTGTTTATAAAAAACCCTAAGAGCACACTGGAGCATGCACAGAGAAGTAGGTCAGTTCCAGCGTGTGGGAAACTCAATCAAAAAGCAAACTATGGCGTTTGAACTTCTTACAGTTATTTGGTCCTTTTCTTGAGTTGAAAGTTACTGGCAACATCAGTAAATATATATCCTGAAGAAAGGACCCAAGTAGACTGGGCAACTCTCTTTAGTTCTTTGTGGGATGCAGAGGCAGGCCAGCTACCCAGACTTGTCTCTTCATCATGCACTGTCTTACACTGTCTTACACCAAGAAGTATAATTGCATTTCTCTTTGCAAGGGCTGTTTTCACACTTGCCTTTTGCTTAGATCTCTCCTGAATTACTGGGAGCATTGCTTTGCAACCTTAAATGGAGGACCAGCTTTTCTTAAGTACCTATCTCAGGGTCCCTAGAAGGAACATTGAGGCCTTGTAGTAAAGTGTGTATTTGAAGATAATTGTATGGAAAAAAAAAGAGGACTGAGTTACAGTTTTCATTTCACTGATGAAGATACCAACCGATATGTTTCTGACTTTTAACTAAATTGCCTAGTTTTCTGAGTATTCAATTTCTTTACAATGCAACTCGAACAAAATCTGAACCTTCTCCCCCATACACCTTACACTTCTGGGAAAAAGCTCTGTTGAGTTCTATACATACCCAGAGATGTCACTGTCTGAGCTCAGCTGAATGATGAGATGTCTGTCTCCAGCCTTGGAGATTCATAAAGAAGTAACCTTTCCCTGAGCCTAAAATTCAGACCTCTCGGGCAGAGGCCCATGTGTGAAATAGGTGGAGGAATGTCTGAGCTAAATTTACTATGTGAAAAAAAAAGTGGCTTCTTTGTATCCTTGTAAAATACTTCTCCAGATGTGAAAAGCATACACATCAGTACCATCCTAAAGCAAATACCTTTAAAGCCGCGTGCGCCCTGTGAGCCTTTATCACCCCGAGCCCCAAATGAGCCAAATTCTCCTTTGATTCCTTTGATGCCTGATCTTCCTTTTAGGCCTGTCATGCCTTTGAAACCATCAATGCCAGGTGAACCTCTTAAGCCTTTAAAGAAAGAAAGGGAAGAGAACTGTTACCTCATTCAGATTTCTGCAAACTAAGCAAATGTGAACCAGCAATGCATGACTAAAATAGTACGAAAACTTCAGTGCAGCAGGATGGATTTTTTGATGCCTTGATTGCTAGGGCAATCTGCAGTTCTAGATCAGGCATCCAAGCCCTCTGAGAGGTAAAGAAGAGCAGGGATACACCGAGCTGCCCCAGCTGGCCAAGGGGAGATGTTGGAGAGATGACCAAAACTTCGTGTCTTCTTCTGAAAGATCAGTTCAACCGCTCTCTTACAGATAAGCTAGAGAAAGGTACCTAGTTCTACGCAAGAGATACAAATCATGGATCTAGGGCTGGCTGGCCCTTTCTCACAAAAAAATCCTATACTCCTCTTTTCTATACATGATTAGTATCCTGCTATAAGCCAGCATCGAGGTCTTGTGTCTGGTACACAACTGCCAGCTTTAAAAAACTTTAAAACAAAGGTTTGGGGAAACATCTCTTCAATTTCACTGACAACTGGTGGGACTGGGAGAAGGGAAAGACTTTTGGAGAGAGAAAAGAGTAAATACTGTATATTTTTTAAAGGAAGAAATAAAACAGCCATTGCCCTTCTAAACAGGGCTTCACGTCACAAGCCAGCATTTTGTCAGGCACCACGCAGGTGATTCTGGAATATATTTGGCACATGACCTTAATTCTTCTGTTTCAAACAGAGGTAGCCCAGCAGAAAATGTGTCCTGTTCATTTCAGCACAGAATAGCTTTAAGCAATATTATTTTTTTCCAAGCAGCTCACCTTTATCTCCTGGAAAGCCGTCCATTCCGCTTATGCCAGGGGGACCAGACACACCACGTATACCTTGCAGTCCTGGGTAACCTGTTTCACCTTTGTCACCAGACAGACCTTTGAGGCCCACAGGGCCAGGGAAACCTTGCTCACCATCTTCTCCCCTAGCACCAGGTGGACCTGCCATGTGAACATGCAAAAAGAGAGATTAAAAAGCATTTGGACATACACGATGACTTTATACAAAGTAGCTCAAGAGGGAGAAAACTGCTATCCTACCAACTTAATGTTGAGGGTGGGAAAGTGGGATTTTTTTCAGTAAAGAACTGCAGAAATTATTATAAAGCAGTTCATCAAAGCAAATCAGTCTCATTACCCCTCCCAGCAGACCTTCCCCTCCTCTTTAATTTGAGAATAAGACTACTCCCATTTGGTAGTTCCATTCTCCCAGTCTCCCACCAGCAAACTATGACCTGGCTTCATAGGTGGCTATAGAAGGAAAAGCAGGAGCTCTGCAGTGAGGACTATCATCACCTCTACTTCCCAGCTGTGATATCAGCACAGCTGGCAATCAGAGTGTCTGCACTATTACTGTCATTTCCATGGCTGGGAATCAAAGCGTGGCATGTGCCACAACCCCAAGCTAACTTTGTGCTGTGGAAACCATACAGTTCCACAGAGAACTAGAAGGAGGTGTGACAAAGGACAGCAATACTTCCTCACCAAGAGGTCCTTGTAGGCCAGGCCCGCCATCTGGCCCAGGGTTTCCTGGTGGCCCTGGGAATCCACGTGTTCCTGGTGTTCCTGGCAATCCCATCAAACCAGGGAGACCTTGCGGCCCTGGATCTCCTTTGGCTCCTGGCAAACCTGGGCTACCATCTGCTCCTGAAATACAATAATCATGCATTAGAGAGCATAAATAGCTAGACAGCTTATCATTACATATCGCTTCTGTCTTTTGGGGTACGTTTTTCCTCTGAAAATTCAGTGAGAAGAGAAAAAGCAAATCGAAGAGACTACTCACTAGTTTTAAAATAATTTACATTACCACTACTGATCTCAATATTTGCATCAGCAAGGCTGACTACCTCTTTCAAATGAATGAAAACAGTCTGCTATCAGATGGGTACAGATGAAGCAGGTCTCTTCCACTTCTAACCGCAATAATTCTGTAATTCTTGATCTCTCTCCTTATCACATGCATCTTTGCAAGAATCCAACCAAGCAGCTGACTGAACCACTGAAATAATGCTCTGTATCTATTCCAAAATGTGTTAGGCAGGAAGGGGAACATTAAAGGCAGATGGTAGGTTCTGGTTTTTGCTGTTGTTGTTCAGAAGTTTTCAAGTAAGGTTGTTACAAAGCACTGTTATAAGATTCATACAAAATCCTAACAAAAAAAAGCCCTAATTATGCATGACTTAGTGCACTGGATGAAAATCTGTATCTCTATGATGTAAGAGCAGAGGGGGTGTCAAGATTTAAAGGGTTATGCTTGCTTTGCATTCAAGAAGCATCGTCAGTGTACAAGACCTCAAAAATACATGGCACTTAAAATCCAGGCCAAGTGGATCTGCTTCTCTTTATTCAGGTTTTACATCAGTGTAGGTCCGTTGCCTTGACTGTAGTTAAGTGTGCTTTAGAAGTGAGGTCACATAAGGTGAGTTTTCTCAATAGAATACAGGCTTTAGTTCTCTGTTCTGAGTGGCTAGTAGTTTAAGTGGCACAGATGATATAAAGGGATGACTAACCACTTCCTATTAAACTAAAAAGAATACGACCTACAAAAGTTCACATGCTTTTTTTTTGGAGCCATTCTGACAGAACTGTAAAATAAATCAAGAACAGAGAAACTCGTAATGCTTTTTCTTTTCACTGTATATGTTTTGTATTATGAGCTTTGTTACTAGTTCCACAGAAATGCTTAGAAAGAAGGTACAAAGTCACACTATTTTTTTTTCCCTTTTCAATCCATGCTTCACCTTGAATTTCTTCCCCTCTTCAGAGGTGATAGTGATGTTTTCTGCCTTTTCTCAAATTTGCCAAGTGCCACAGAGCTGCCTTCATTCCTTTCTTTCACTCTGGGGCTCTACTGAAGGTCAAAGCAGCTCTCCTCACTTCAAATAACTCTGGTTTTCTTTTTTTAATTTGTACTGAAAATCATGAGAAGAATCTCCAAAACAGGTTCCTGTGATACATCTCCTTGCTTTGAGCTAGTCACACAATCACTACTCCTTTCTTACTTCCACAACAGTGCAAAGGCGTAATCAGCAGTCCTAAATGCAGCTATGTATTCAAATGCTACTGAAACTGTGTAAGCAGGGGATGCTTAATTCCCACAGGTGCTGAAAGTCCTCCACAGAATTCAGAGAGTGACAAAGTCAGATTTTGTAGAGAAACTAAAGTTTTCTCTTTTTTTCTATAGGGAGTTTAGCAGGTTTTTTAAACTCCCTGAAATAATGAAATAAAATGAACAACCTAAAATTATGAATAAATATATAATGTTATCTTTTTCTTGTTCCTGAGTGCTCAAAGAATGACCAAGTAAAATGACTTATGAACATTTACTAAACACTATGTCCTCTTAGTTAAAATTTACAAATTCTGCACTAGTGCAACATGCTACCCTGCAAAACCATGTGTTATCCAAACATCTTCTGGTGCGGGAAACAATCTCAGTATTATGCATCATGTAAGTGAAAAGTCAGGATAACAACTACATCACCATTCCCTTAACTACAGAGGGAAAAATTAACAGTACATCTGAAAACAGCAGTAGCTGTAGTGCAATGTGAGGGACTGTTGGTCATAAGCAATGGATCTCCAGAAGGTGTTTGGAGGAGACAGGCATATTGGTAACAGTTGAAGTAGACGGGGAAGGGAGATCATCAGGCACTGGGATAATGTGCTGGGCTCATCAGTACCTCCAATGCAGCCTAACATGGTCTCTTACTACTCTCACATTTCTATCATTTGGCTACATTTATATCACACTCTTACCCAAATATTTCTTTCTTTGAAGTAGTTGTTACCTCTAATTCCTGGTACTCCTTGATCTCCTGGCATGCCTTTCAAGCCCGGGAAGCCAGGGAGCCCAACATCCCCTCGGGCACCTGCTTGTGCTCCTAAAACTTCGCCAGGAAAGCCCTTCAGTCCTGTTGCTCCCGGTGCACCGGATTTTCCTGTAAGGCCTGGGTGTCCCTGCAGTCCAGGTAGACCATTCGGGCCCCTGTCTCCCCTGGGCCCAGTAAAACCTATAAATAAAACAGGGACATCACAGGGTTCACTACAAATGTTGGAGTTCAAATCCTACATAAACCATCATAATGCCTTTTATATTATTGTAATTTCCCTAGATCTTAGCAGAAACATGCAGAGTCAAAGTGTTATATAAATATTTTTAAACCACATAGCATTTATAAGAACATTTGACCAAATGTGGAAATTGGCAGAACTTACAGGTGACCCCTCAGGATACCTAGTGCCTGGGTGATAAAAGATCCAGAGCTCCAGTTACTTTTATGCAACTATTTTGACACAGCTATTGCAGTATTTTATAAACATCTTATTCTTTAAGGGCAAGACACCAGTTCCCGTACACAAAGACCTGGTTCCATATGCAGCAGGGGTAAGATATTTCAGGGAGTGAAATTTCAAGAAATGTTAATGAGGAGTCAGTAAATACTGGTAAACTGGGAAAAACCGGTGAAGTCGCCCAGACGGGTCCTTGCCATTGCCAACACATTCCAACACCGTCCCTGTCCTCCACTCTGTAGGTGAACGTCTTAGAGGACACAGGCCTCCACTACCACAAATCACAGGGGAAAGGCCTATTGTGGACTGCAAAAGTGTACCTGGACTGGAAGTTAAGGCCAAGCACTGGTGAAAGACAGTATGGAAGACTGCAGAAAGTTGGTCAGAGTGCTGACCACCCTGTGGTCTGGGAGGCATATGGTATGGGAGCCTTAACTTAGCATTTAGAGCACTGCAGAGCTTAGCAGGGGAAATACAGGTTCACGGTCCTGCCTTATGCTGCACAGAGTGATGTTTTATGATGCATCTCCGGTCCGTTGCCCAGGACATGCATCAACCCTTCTTTTGCTTTCTCTTTTGCTACTGCAAATGTTGTAGATGAGCCTAGAGACTACTTTAAGGTCATGTGCTGCCTTTGAACATTCTTCCTCTTCCCCATTTGTAAAGCAGCACGTGGGCACTGGATTTGGGAACGTCTGCAGTACTTCAGTATCTGTGAGGGTTTAGGACTTGGAAAATAGATGAGACTTTCTAAAGAGTTCCTAAATTAAGTTGCTTTAACAGCTTCTGAACTGTGCTACAGAAAAAAACTCGGTGCCTGTTTCTCTGACCAAATTAACCTGGTCAACCACAGGGAAGTAACTCTTGCTGGACTGCCTGGTGATCTGTGAACATGCCCACTTGCAGCTTCGATGTGTGCAGTGACATTATTTTAGGCTCATCTGACTTACTATCTATGAACAGATCAACTACACATGCAAGTAATTGATGTGTCTGGGACATCCTGGAACCTTTGGAGAGACACAGAGGCCCTGGGATTTAATCTGTACCTATTACAGATCAGCATAAAATATAACAGGCACTGATCATTTGCAAAGACTGTTCGGAAACACAGCCGGCTATGGGCAAAGTGAGTAGCTAGCACGCCACCTTTGATATGTCCAGTGTAATTTATACTAATGCTGGAAAAAGTTAAATAGAAATACTAATACTAGCATTTTCTTCCTTCCTGCATCACCGTTCTGAGTATATGCCATTTGGAATCTGAAATATCTTGTTATGGAATTTCTTTATTTCTATGTGAACTTTATGAATTTTTACTGTGACATTTATGATTTTGCACTCCAAAGCAGATTTTAAAAGGTTGGTGTCTATGTTACTTTACATCATTATAGAAGTTGCATGAAATCCATTTGGATTTGCAAAGTAGCAGTTTTGTGTAAATGTTTATTATTTGAACACAGAAGGGAAGGTAAGTGAAAATGTATCTAGAATCAAGTTTTTGTGTTTCAGTGACTGTAGCAAAGAGGTCATTAGTATATAAAGGATGTCTACTTATTTCAAGATACCTGGAGGACCAGGGAATCCTTCTCGACCTGGATCACCTCGTGTACCATTCAGCCCTGGGTATCCCACTGGACCTGGATCACCTGGGAATCCTCTTGCACCTTTTGCACCTGTATTATATAAAAAAAAAGAAAGTGTGATCTGAACAAACAAAAGAGAAATGTGCATGTAATGTAAGAAAAGGCGGTGGTAAATATCATCACGATGTGTTTCCAGATGCAAAAATGAAACTTTTTTTTAAATTTAAGGAGACTATAATGTAGTTCTTTGGCAGTATTCAAGATCCCAAGACATGGACCAAAAATCTATGCTAAGTGATCTTACAAACATGGGTTACCTTGACTTAGAGACTGATGATATGGAGACTAGCTGAAAATAATTACCCTCAAAGACTCTTGGAGACTTTCAATATTTAGTAAATTAAGGCTTTTAGCTTAAGGTCAAAAGGCCATGTCAAAGAAGGATGTTCAACAGAGACAGACACAGATGAGATGCTGTAGAAGGAACAAATTTTTCCCTTCCCTGCTAAACTGATCACAGAAAAAGAGCAGGCTGGCTTAGATAACCAGGAAATAGAAATGTAAGGCTAAAGGTTAGATCTCATCTTCCTAAAAACTGAATACATATTAACTAGCCTATTTACTATATTTGTAACAGTACCCGTCTATAGCTTTAGTAGTAAAAGAAAGTCTGTGCCCTAAAAATGTTCCTCTGGCACTGAACTCATGATCGTACTGGAGTTATCTCCTGACAGGTAAAATGAAATCTCACTTGTGTGTGATGCAGTATTTGATGTTTGGGTAAGGGCAAATACTACTGTTTCTTAACATCTCAAACCCTACAAGCATTTTGTAGGATTCACTTGTTAAGGTTGTAAAATCATATTATTTATTATTTTCACACAATAGTTTTACTACGTAAGTCTCATTAATTCATTGTATTCCATTGTATTTTTTTTGGTAAAGTTCTTTGAAAATAACTCCTGTGTAATGCTTTGTTTCCCTACTCACCCCAGCTCCTTGAACTCTTTAAGTTCCCAGCTCAGGCTTGAAGGTCAACAACATGCTTTAACATTTTAAGTGTTGTTGCTTAGCATCACCATGAATTATAACTCATGTATCTATTTCACTGAAAGCAAGTTTCTCTCTAACTACGACAAACCAACAAAAATACCACTTGAATTTTGATACTTCTTTCCATTTTAGTTTTCTGAATTTCCATTATTGAACCATGATTATTTGCAGTTTTACCTGTTGTTTATGAAGGGGAGAAGGAAACCTTTAAAAAGACCACAAATAAGGTACACGTAAATGGCCAATGCAGTGTGAACAGCATTTTCCCAGTGCTGTACAGGACTATTGTTCGCTCCCTTATATGAATAATAAATTCTCAGAAAGCAATTAAAAAGGAAAAATCCTAGGCTTTCAGGTCTCAGTGAAAAATTCTAACATGCCTCTTCCCAAAATAGCACCTCGGTCTTCTTCCCTATTTGTAATAACTGACTTTCATTCATTCTGTTCAGTATTGCACTAATTAAAAGCCATGGCAGAGAAAGGAGACGGCAGATGGAGAATGCAGCGACTGCTTTCAGTAACTCACAATGTGATGTTAGTTGCTGTTGACATATTGTGCCAAATAGTAGTAAGAAAATGTTTTTATTTTAGACCAATGTTATTTTGCAAGCACTTCACCTGCACATTTGAAACAGAGAACAACTTAAACGTTTTATTCAATAGTGATCATGTAGGTCTTGAGACTATTGAATAACCAGGATGCAACTTTATAGGAACTACTAGTGCTGGCCAGAGGTTGCCTCTTCAAGGTCGATCGTTATGACAATTTAGCACTCCTTGTCTGTGTTTCTCGCAATTCCATCTCACAAAGTCCTTCAGACCCTGTCCCCACCTCCTCCTCCTTCTCTTCTTTTTGGAAAGGGGTGGGGAACCCTCAGTGTTGGGAAGGGACAGGATCACCAGATGGTCCCTCTGGGATAGGGTGGGCAGCTCTGCAAGGAAGGCATGTGTGGCTACAGATTGACGCAATGCAGTTGCACTGACAACCTGGTGCTCTGTATATCACATAAGGAGGAGTAAGAAGTCCTCCACAGTCCTCCATTGCAACCTTTTATTACCCTGCTCTCAGAGGACAGGATTTTCCTTCTGAGGTGTCCAGTCAGCTCTGAAAGACCTTGGTATACTCTCCATCAATAAACTTGTAGACTCTGTATACACTCTCACTTGTGCGTGGAGAAGAGCAAATGGGATGTCCTCTCTGTCTTCTGTTTCATAGTCGACACTCATTAGCAATGGTATAATTAGCTCAGGAAGAGTGCAGCCACCTGGGCTGCATGCTGCTTAGATCTCTGCTGGCTTCAAGGTAACCCTGTCCTCTATTGCCTTTTCTAAAACTTGTTGCCTGCTAAGACTCAACTTTAATCAATCTTGTAAGATCTCCCTCACAACACAGCATACATAGGAAACAAAGCGGAAGGCAAAATGTTACCTGTGGTTCCTGGCAGTCCTGGCTTGCCTTGGGATCCCTTCGGTGGCCTCACACAGCCTGCACCTGCAAACAAAGAGGGTTAGTGGCACCCTGTGTGCTCAGACGCTGCCTCTCATCACCTGTCTGCAGTTGAGACATCGTTAAAGCAGGTGAATGAAATTAACAGGCAAAATTGTGATTGAAAATAAAGGTTTATTCTTCATTAAAAAAAATTTAAAATTGGCCATGGGTGGCATTTTCAGGGGAGTACTCGAGTTGATCTTCACCCCAAGAGTTGCTCTTCTGCCTATTTGATAGGGACTGTGGTGGCTGCTGCAGTTAGACCAGCATGGGAAGGGTAGCTCAGCCTCATGGATGACTGTAGTTTTAAGAATGAGAGACACTTTGTTTCCCTGTGGGCAGTTTACATCTCTGAAGCAATGAAATAAATTTTTGGTACAAATGAAGTGTTTTTTTTCTTTATATGTCAAATTGAAAATCTTCACTCAAAATTCCTCTTTAAAAAAAGTTGCTTAAATTTTCCCGGGCACCTAATTTCTGGGACTCTTGTTATAGACTGCACAGTAATCATTATTTTGTCACTGTAAAAATTCAGGAGCAATGAAGTAAAGAATTTCTGAATTACAGAGCTAAAAGTGCATAAGACTAAACATTAAAATATATTCAAACCACTTGTATGTACGGTACCTGACCATATTGGCTCGGTTGCATCTCCTCTAGAAAAGTCCTCAGTGACCTGCCCACAGTCTATGAGCAAAAAATGGGAAAAGACAGTTAATATTTAAAAGGACCAAATTGTAAAATGCTCTCCATTCTAACCAAAATGTCCTTTACAGCATCAGATAAGGTATTCTCTTCTGTATTACGCATACATACAACACGGACTATTTGTTGTAAAATGCTGGAACTCTCAATCCATATACTAATTAGATTCAGGCCTGAAACCCAACCCTGTTAGAGTTAGGAGGACCATGAGTCCTATGCACGGAGCAGTGTTGGCAGGTGCCTGCTCTGGCTTGAATATTCTTCCAGGCATCCTGAAGTTGAGCAATTACTCTGAGCCTGAGCTCCTGTGAATGTAGCCCTGGCATTCTTCCGCTGGAAGGGACTCAGAAAGCTGCAGAGATACTATGAAGAGCTCTGAAGGATGGATACATCATTTTCTCTGGTCAATTGATTATGTTGGATAGGGAAGATCAGAGAAAACCACCTGTGAGTACTCCAAAGGCAGGACGCTGCGCAATTGCCTCCAGCTGCTTGAAACCTGAAAGATCTTATTTGTTGGCACCAAAACATTCAGTCATGCTATCTCAATACTTGACACAAAACTACTAGGACTTCTGAAGTAGTTCCTTTTTTAAGGCTTCTGGACAACTAATGCAAACAATCTCTTTTTACCCACATAACCCCCTTTGAAATGCTGCATTTTCAACAGTGTTCTGTACAGATGCTGCACATAATTCAGTAACGATCTCCCATGGTTTCGATACAAGATAGAGTGATGTCTCTTACCTAGTTGGCCAGGCTCTCCTGGCAGACCAGGGGGACCTGGATGTCCTGGGTTTCCATCTTGTCCATGGTCACCTGGAGGACCTCGGTACCCTTTTGGACCAGGAAATCCTTCACCTGGCAGGCCTGCTTCTCCTGGAAAGCCCTTTGGGCCTAATTCTCCTGGATAACCAGGATCACCAGGGAAACCCCTGACACCATCACCCTGTGGGAAGTGAACACAGGCGGTCAAGTCTGACTTTGCTGAGAAACAAACAAAACTCAAACAGTTGAACGACTCTCGTGAATTACATTTTGTAGTTGGTAATTCCTCAAGTGTTGCATCCCAGGTCTTTAAATCCACACTGCAAATAAAATATATTTGAAATAATCTGACTTTAATTTAGATTCCATGGCAGAAAAGGCATGAGAGAAGCACTTTTAGAAGGAGCACTTCCCTAAAAATGTTGTCCCATGAACGGCACTTGGGCAGTATGAATCACTGCTGTGGAGAGGTTTACTGCCCTTTCTGAAGAGCTGCAGGTGGGTTTTGGGGAAACCACGGGCATTGCTACAGATGTTCTGGCATGGCATTTACTTCTGAGCCCTTGAGAAAAGCTGACATAAAATTGCATCCAAATGGACAGATTTTTGTCTTTGTCTGTTCCTTTAGTGGTATTTCTACACCATTGAATCAACATCTTATGGAGACCACTAGAAAACGTTTCCATTCTAAGAGGTTATATAAAGTATCATATTTACTGGTAGTAAAAAGTACTATGGTCCATAATAGATGATATAGCTCTGGTCCATCTTCAACTACGATATAAAGAACATCCCAGTGGTCCAAACCAGCAATTATGATGGGTGAGATGAATTCCTTTTGCAAGGTATTTAACTTTTTCTTTTGTCTACAGAAGGATCTTAGAAAAACAACAAAGACTACACGTCTAACTTCTAGATGGCTACAGTTAGTTAGGTAATGTTCTATCAAGCATATATATGATGACGCTACTTACATTTTGAGGGCGTGAAATTGTAGTAAATTCTGCTTTTCTTTAACACAGTTGTAACAAAGCTGTTAGAGTTCAGTCACACAGAATCTCTCTTAGACAATGCTAGCAATCATTAATCAACTACTAATTATCACAAACTAAGCAGTAATAACAAGCTGGCCCGAGTGGGTTATACACTACTACTCAGATGTTTAAATAAAATGGAAATACCTGAAAAAGATTGTTCTGAAAACACTGAGAGTAAACCTGGTGTTTAATATATCAATAACCAGCAAATCCAGTCTAGTTGAGCACCATTATCTGTGTGAGGAGAGCCTGGTGATCGAAACCCCTGAGAATTAAATGCATTAGTAACTGAGTGCAGTGGAACTGATTTAGCTGTCTTTGCTCCTTACCGGAAGGCCAGGCTGTCCTGGTAAACCATCTAATCCATCTCTGCCTGGGAAACCATCTTCACCTCTGATACCAGGCAGCCCAGGATCTCCTCGGATTCCTTTGGTGCCTAAAGAAGACTTTTCATTGTGAGATCAATCTCTCATGAAAGGTATAAATAATAGCAAAATACATGATAGGAATTTTTACCTTTAGTAGTTATGAGTAAAGAATCTCCTTTTTCTCCTTTTCGTCCAGGAAATCCATCCGGACCCGAAAATCCCTGGTGTTACATACATTGGAAAAAAGAAGAAATAGAACTACTGAAGAAATAAATATCAAGATTTGCATTTCTACTGTCCTGCTTAAAAAAAAAAGTCTCCTTAAACTTACTGCTTTCCTATTACTTTCTGTGAATAGTTTTCTCTTCAGTATCTCATTCTTGTGCCTGAATCTTTATTAATATGCTCTAACAAGAACCAATGTGTATGTGGCATGGTAGGGGAGCTTTTGTATGAGGATGGCATTGAGAGAGCTGTGGTTTTCCATGAGGTAGAGTCCTGCAGGCAACTGCAGCTGCAGAACGGCATTGGAGAAAACATGGTACATTATTTAGTGTTAGCCACTAAAGAAAACGCTGTAAGCAACTCTTTGGTACCATGGAAACAAAACTCAGGTTTATACTGACCGGCAAGTCCTCTTGCCCACCACTACAAAAGAGGACAGACTCATAGCTGGCAGCAGATGGTGATTCACAACACCGTTGTGGGGCTGAAAAGTAGCACCATCTTCATGTACCAGTGAAAACAACTTCGGCACAGAGTCATTAAGTGACTTGCCCCAAACCACAAACCTGTGGCAAAGGTTTTGGTTAGAAGGGAGAGCTGGAGGTCCCTGGTTCAACCCAGCACTTGGAGCTAAAGCAGGCTGCCCAGGGTTCTGCCTAGTCAAGCTTTGAAAATCTCAAAGGAGGGAGATTTCTTCTCCTGTAAAGGTAAACTGTGGTGAAGCTAAAGACCAGACCGTAGCATTTCTCATCCCTGATAATGCAGAATCCTCTTCCTGAACAGCCCATCTGAAAGTGATTTTGCTAGCTTCTGGCCAAGAGCCTTTCAATCACAGCACCATACTCATGGTAGGTGCCAAGGCCGAGAGGTTACAGACTCATCTACCGGCTATTTTATGCCAGTTAGCTTTAGTTTTGAATAATTCCGGTCATGCTCACTGAAATACAAGCCTCACATGTTAGGTATTTCCTAGCCTCCTCTTAGTGTCTTAGCAGACACTAAATGATAGGGATGTACCTGGTGCATTCACTTTTTTAAAATTTAAAATATTCCTGTGCCATGCATGATTTAAAAGGGAGTCTTTTCCATCACTGCCATTTACTGACATTGTCCAAGATCTTCTTGGGTGAAAAATATCTGTGGAAACTGTATCTCAGCTGCAGGTCATCTCAACAATACAAGTTCACACTTTTCTAAGTCTAAAGGGGGAGATCAGGTTTGAGTATAAGGATCCTGCTTTACTCAGGCCATGTTTGCAAGTTGCATTTCGATGATCAGTGAAGCCACATCTATGCACTACAGTAAAGATATTTCTTTTAGACACTGCTTTTTGCAAGCCAAAAAAACCCTCAAGAATTTAATATAATACTGAATTACTTCACTGACTACGTGACTGCAGAAATCTTCAGCAGTAATACTGTATTAATAGTATGATCTTCACATTGCTGGGCTTTTTGTTTTGTTTACAAGGTTTAGATGTAGTGTATAATGCAGTTTAGCACAGAGGTGTTTTCAGAACATTTTACATCTGTTTCTAATTTCTCTTTCTCCACAGAAAAAAAATACCCTTTGGGATAAAATTTTGTGTTCATTAAATTGATAAATATCTGATCTAGATTAAATATATTTATTGTCTGTATATGTAACTTGTTGAATGTGCTCAAAGAATCATGCAGTCTATCTAAGAATAGGGATCAAGAATATTTAAGCTAAATTACTTTACTTTGAATTTATTGCAGACCAAAAGCTGAGATAAAGTCAGGGCTTTGTTGCTGAGTGATATTTTGCTATGTTATGTCTATATATGTCATAATTACTGTCTGTTCTACAGTAACTTAAATTCATGGATGCAGATACTTAAATTCTTCATTTCAAAGGCAAAAAACCCTGCAGAATTTGCAAAATTGTAACTGGTTTCAACACTGAACTTTTTGAAAATATTTTTTCATGACTTCTAGAAAGTAGAACTTTTCATAAAAATATTTTGAATTTTCAGAAAATAGAAGATTAATTTTTTCTGCTTTTCTTTTTGACTGCCACAATCAAGTCAAAGTTTATTTTATTTTAATGCTAAAAATCCCAAACTTAAGCCAGTTGTGAGTAAGTTTGGTTTTTTTAATGTTCAGAAGAGCCCAAAGAACTAACTCAAAACATTATGTTTGCTCTGACATCTCTGCATAAATAAAATCAGTTTTGGGTTAGCTTAACAACAATTTTCTTCTAAAATCTTGAGAGATGTGACTTCCTGAAGTCAATTCTGACTGTGAAGAATCATGATGCACTTGGCAAACCACAGAATAAAGTACCTTTAACTGTAAATAACAAGTAAGCAATTATAAGCAAAGTTATTTTCTCAGGGTTATTTCATGGTGGGTTTTAGGAACCTTACATTTCATCAGTTTGATGTATGCATCTTATATTAGCAACAATCTTAAATTACTACTGGAATTGTAACCCTTCTGGATGGTTAGATCATAGAACTATAGCTGCTTGAAAGGGTTCTGCTGAAACAGCTTTTTTAAATGGAAAGTGGACTTTGGATTACATGGAAATCTTTCACTCTTCCCAAAACATCCTATTTTCACCTCCATCCTATCAATTTTTGGCTTTCAGTATTTTGTAGATAGCAATCTGAAAGCTACTGAAATGGCACAGAAAGATATTGTACTTTTCACTGTTTTTCCATGGAGAATGGGTTGGTTGTCATTTTTTTTGGTTATTTTTCCTAGTACGGATATAAAACTATGCAATAAAGAAACGAGTCTCTCACTTTTGCTCCAGGGTAGCCAGGAATACCATGTGGCCCTTGATCACCAGGTTCTCCTTTTCTTCCAGGCTGGCCAGGGTTTCCTGGAAAGCCAGGAGGGCCAGGGGCACCAGTAGAGCCCCTTCTCATTTCTTCACTCAGAAGGCATTCACTACAATCCCCTTCTTCGCCTAAGGAAAGGATCGGAAAGAGAAGAAATAATGCTCTGTCACAACAAATATTCATTCAGCTGTATCCATTTTATATAGAGACTTGAGAATATTTGAGTAGCTTCTCAAATACTTCAAAAAAGTTGTGTTTTTTTTGTTTTTTCTTATAAGAAACTAATATAATGTTTCCTTATTCTGTTAGTCTCAAATCAAATTGATCTGTCCCTGGGCATTACATAGTTCAATAAATTCAGACTGAATACAATGGGAACCTTACACAACTCATAACAGCAGATCATGTACCAAATTATCGGCTGTCGCTCACCTTTAGGTCCTTTTTGTCCTCTTGGCCCAGGGAAACCTTGCGTGCCAAATCTACCTGGTGTCCCCTCCTGTCCTTTTAATCCAAAGAGGGCACCTGGAAGTTTAATTAAATAAAATAAAAATTAATCTACTGAACATTTACTTTTTTTTCTATTTCCTCCCAGTTCCTCTGAGCCGCACTGCATCTGCTCTTTTTTTTTTTCCCCCAAATGTCATTTACTGTCTAACCCAGACTGGTTTCATCTACCCTCTGCTCTCTTCCTCTCTCCCTGTTCTCACAGCTTCCCACATCCATTCTCAGTAGGTTCCATCCACTGTGGCAGCTGATCCTTGCCATTCTTTGCTCTCTCACCCTGAATTCCTTTGCTCCTCTCTCTCAGCTACACCTACTTTGCCGAACTACAGAGCGCCTGCTCTGGATCATCTCCTGCACATCCTGTTCATAGCTTCTGCTCTGCAGTGTGGTGCTTTCATAGATGAACAGGACAATCTCAGTCAGAAGTGGCTTCTGGAGGCCACCTGATCCAACTCTCTGCTCAAAGCAAGGCCAGTCTTGAAGTTACAGCAAATTGCTCAGTGTCTTGTACAGCTGAGTATTGAATATCTCCAGAGACTAAGTCTACAGCCTCTGTGGGCAACCTGTTGCAGCGCCTGACCACCTTCATGGGGAAATGGCTTTTTGTAACATCTAAGCAGAAGTTCCTTTGTTGCAGTTCATGACCATTGCTTCTTGTCCCATTGCTGTGCTCCTTAGTGAAGCATCTAGTTCCATTTTCCCTGTGACGTCCCAAGAGGTAGGGGAAGATAGCAGTAAGATTCCCCATAACTAGGGGAATCTTGCTGCTACAGAAGGCTACAGAAATTCCGTTCTCTCAGACATTCCTTGACACTCACATTTCTCCCCCAGCCCAAAACAGGCCTTCTTTTCTTTCCAGTGTTGCAAGGAGCATCTGAAATCCATGCAAACCTGTCCTTCATTGATGAATACACAGCACTTCTCCCCTGTCTGTCCTCACCGCCACCCATTTTGTTTCATTCCCTCAATCTACTTTCCCACTTTGTCTTGCTAACAACTATCTTTAAAATGAGCAAAGATGTTCCAGTGAGTTCTGATCATCTCTCTCTATACACTTACCAGGGGATCCAACGGGACCAGGTGGGCCACGGAGTCCTGGTGCGCCGTGCTTACCCGGAAACCCAGGTGGGCCCATCTGATAAGCAGGAGATCCTAATTCACCTTTTTCACCTTTTGGCCCCATTTCTCCAGGTAAGCCTGGCTTATCCCCATCCGCTGAAACAGAATGTTCAGAACAACTTCTTAACAACACTGCTCAAAGAGTTGTAACATAGCAGAACGGAAAGTTCATGCAACTGTGTCTAGCGTGCAAAAATGGAGACATATGCCACAGAGCGAAAATTTTCACGGAAGCCCATCAATAGAAGTTACTGAAAAAAGGTTCCGTCATCATCTCTACTTGAGCTGTTTTGCCAGGATCCCATCAAGGCCAAGATATTTTCTTCAGCGTGACCCCGTATCAGCTAAGACTCGCGACAAAGTTAAGCTGTTGGAATACGTGTTGCTGGGATATTACCATCAGAGAATCCAGGAAGACCAGGCAGCCCACGATCTCCCTCCTCTCCTGGCTCTCCCTGTAGTCCAGAAGCACCTGGAAAGCCTGGATCGCCTCTTTCACCTAAAAGAGATCCCCAGTTTCACAAAACACGTTAGTGTGATGCTGTTTGCGACTCATAAATGCTGATGTGCAATACATTGCAGATAGCTCAGTTCTTAAAAAGTAAAAATCAGGAACTTCAAGGGCTTCAGAATATTAGAATTTACAATTATTTTTTAAAGGTAGCTTTAGAAATGCAAAACCCCTGCTACCTCATGCTGCTTCAGTCTGAATAAGGAAATATATCTGAGAGATTTCTCTAAAGCCCAAATACCTGGGAGCTGGGCAGGGCATGTGACAGGAATGGTATGGAGTCACCAAGGCTCGGAAGAAGGAGAACATCTCAGCTCTTACTAATATGCTACTAGAGCTTCATTACTCCTGGAAAGCACAGAAGACCAGCTCTCTGAGGAGACCCTCTTCTCTTCCTACAAGAAGTTGCCATTATAACAGCTGTATGATATGTGAGCTTTCCTCTACTCCCCAGTACCAAAACCATCTGCCTGGACTCAGCTATTTCCTACAGAAAGTATCATGCTCTTGTCAAAGGTCAGTGACACTGGAGGACATGCAGTGTGTCCCTCTCCTGCCTGCTTCCTCCTCTCTCTACATAGTCTCTCCAGCTCCTAAAAGCCTGGCAGGCTGTTCAAAATGATTTCAGCAATGTTTTGGGGCTCTTGCCCTCTTTCTCTAGGCGGAAGGGAACCACTCACTGTTAGACTCTCTAGTTTTCAACAAGACCCGTAAACTCAACCATATGAGGACGCAAGCTGGGGCAATGGCATGTGATCATTCTTGCTGTTTGCTGGCACATTCCCTGGAATACCGTTGGCTTTGGCAAACTGGTATCACCTTTTATGTGTTTAGAGTCTGGCCAGCCAGAGCCACCACAGCTTTGCAGGGTAGCTGACAGTGGATGCTACAAGCCTAGCAAAAAAATATCACAAAGGAAATCTGTCAATTTAGAAAAAGGAAAAAAAAGCTGCTTTTTTTTTTTTTGTTTTCTTTCTAAATATTAGATTATAAGAATAGTCTCTGCTTTGCTGCCATTGCTGCACTTTATCCAAAGCCTCTGTAACAGGATGCAGAAGACAGACTCTCCCATTGTTCCTTTCACTGGACAAAGTCACATGCTTATTTGCTTATTTCTTCTCTGTGGACACAGGAATGTATGAATGTCTTTTTTACAGCAATCTAGCTTCAGTGGGAGAGACAGAAGCCACTTGCCTGCAAAAAGGTGATAAGAGCACTCTCTCGGAAGCAATTACACCTTCTGGAACAGTTTAGCAAACCACAGTTTTTAATGAGTTGAATTCTCAGAATTTCATGCTTTTGATCTGTGCAGAAGGTAGTAAAATTCAGCTAAGATAAGCAATCTTAGCAAAGAAGGCATACCTTTCCTTGGGATGCGGGTAGGAAAATAGGAAACCGGTCCTGGAGGTCCCATCTCGCCTTGCTCCCCCTGTTAACAGAAGGTGAAGGATCACATCCAAGCACATTATTCTAAAGAATTTCTTTGAAAATAGAAAAGTATGCCCGTGAAACAGAAAGAAACAAACTTTCAAAAGCACTGACGTAACTTTCAAGAAATCTCAGAGAGTTCAAGTAAACAAACTACATAACTGATTTTACAGTGATGACAAATGCAATTGTTATTACATGACAGAAAAGAAAGCAAAATTACATCTGGTTTATTGCTTCCAGCAGATGAAAATAAAGTGATACCTTGCTTCCCCTAGAACCATAGCCACCTGGTGGACCATCAAATCCTGGAAAGCCCTGTAACACACATAAAAATGATTGACATCATTTATCAAAGAGAGATCAAAATTATTTGGTCCGGAGCAGCTGGCTTCCTCCAATGTTAGTGTGAAGACTATGCAACAGAGCTGAGCAGTTTATCTCCCTGGGGTGTAGTAATTCAGGTAATATCGTTAAGTCTCCTCCTGTTTTGACGTTCCATCTTTCGGACCAAGTCTAACTCCTGTCAAAGGCCAGAGGGATCTAGCAGTGGTGCAGAGAGAAGGAGTACCTACATTGTCCCATGGAGGCTGCAGGATGGGGGAGGAGAGAGGGGATCCCGTCCATGCCAGCTGATTCTGAGACACGTGGGCCAGGCAGCCAGAACACACTAACCTGCTGCAAGGAGACTAAACGAGTCTGAATCATTAGGAGTGGACATATTTTCACTGGAATGCAAGCAGTGAAACAGCGCTGAAGTGCTGTTTTCCAGGTGGCTGGAGCCTGTTTGGCCAAAGAGGGGCTCCCCAGCTGAATGAGAACTCAGGACCAGCTCTGAAGGCGCTTTCATTCAACTTTCCTACCCTTGGGCATTCTGTATTTCAGAGAAAATTTTCCATCCTTATCCCAGCAAATGTGATGATATTTAAGGTCCTACCCACTTAATTCTTTTAAAAGATTTGAAATCTCAAGCATGTGGATTAAAAAGTGTGGTAAAACGTGGTACATCCAATCACATGAGAGTGTATTTCAGCTGCTGGGGGTGCACAGAACAAAGTGCAGATTTCAGTGATGCTGATATAGAGGAGATGATCTCTTCTGTGTACTTAACTCAGCTCTTTGACAATGGTTGTTCTCTATAGAAAAAGTTCATATGTACTCTGAAAAAAAGACTAGTATTAAAAAGGTGTTTTTCGTAGAAAACATTGGCCAGATCATCAACTGATATCAACTGACACAGTTCCACTGAAACTTTAAAAATTCAGCATCTCCTGACTTTCTCTGTGGGTGCAACTTCTACACAGAACGTGAATATTAATAACCAGCTCTGCAAGTCACTTACTTACACAATTTTGAAGCAATACAAATGCCACAGCTCTCAGCAAGATGCCACAAACCGGACTGCACGCTTCAGAGACCTTTCCATAATCACACCCATCAGTAGACTCTCGAGTGAGGTGTAAAATCTCTCTACACTAGGTGGAGCTGGTGGTCTAAAAGTGAAGTCAGCAGCTTCCTAATTAACTACGACTTCATTTGTATGCAGGCAGGACTTAACCAGCCTTCTTTCTGTCTTAAGAAACAAATCACTCAAAAATCAACAAAAAGGAGGTCGTTGTGAACAGCACATCGAGTAGGCTGTCCCCTCTCATACACACATTATACCATGATACTCCATCCAAATCAATGTACCTTCCCCTAAAACTGTTGTCAAGATTCACCCTCAATAAGGGGAAGCCACAGACCATTTCTGACTGGAGCATGAACCTATGTTGAGGTCAGCCAGTGGGCTTTAATGAGTTTTACATCAGTCTCTCCATGTACGTCTTACTGATAGCATCTTCCCTTTCATACCACCAGGTTTTGTGACCAGACTCAAAAGCCGTGCAAATGTCACTTTTTGTATTTCATGTACTTTTATGTCCCATGTGTTTCACGTTATTGTTATGCCTCGGTGGCAGGACAAATCCTTAAACAACTAAGGATGGAGAAGCATGGAAAAGTCCCTCATCCCACAGCTACTTGAATACCTCATGGAAGTAATTTCTAATGCTGACTGAAGAAGCCTTTTTCTGAGACCAAACAGAACATATGAGCTCTTCTCTGTCTGACAGAACGCTATTTTAAATATTTGGGTGTGTTTCCATGGGGACAGAGATTTAACTGGTCTATTTATCAACTTCCTTCTCTTCTTCTTCTTTTGTGATATTCAAGATAACCATGCCTCTCAACCACATCTGCAAAAAGCTATCCAAAACCAAAGTTTCTGCACATAGGAAGAAGTTTACTGAAATCATGATTGCAATAATGCAAATGATGGAAATGACACCTCCCTGTAGTGCTCTTAGAACATGCTCATAGACTTCAACTATAGGGTTATTTTTTTTTATCTCTGATGAGGCAAATAACTGACCCCAAACTACAATGATGGATGAATCCAGATGATACGTTAGACTACAGCTGGTATAATTACACGCAGAATTGGTCCTCTATAGCTTACTTTTCAAACAGATTGTCTACATATGTGCTAGAAACAACAGTCTTGTATGAAATACTTACTCTTTCTCCACTGAGTCCTGGAAAACCATTGATGCCAGGCAGTCCCTATGAAAGCAAAATAAAATTAGCAAAATAAGTGACATTCTAATCTCATAATGGTTAAGAACCATTGTTATTTCCTAGATAAAATAAATCTGACTGCTTGAAGCTCTTAACACTAACAGTTCAGATACTTTTTCAATGAGATTCATTTATGGTGCAAATAGAGCGGGTCTGAGGTCTAATCTCTTAATCAATACTTGTAAACTGACCACAAAGATTTTAAAGATGGCTGAGATTTTTTTAAATGTATGCTGAGTACTGTTCTCACTCTATTTAAGCACTTTAGAAACAGCACCCATAAATACTAAAAGGTAATAGTATTTAAATCAGCTTTTTTGCTTTTTTTTTTTTTTTTTTTTTTTTTTTTTTCCTGGGGTCACCAGTAACTGAAGCCAAACTCCTGTTTGTTAACCACAGTCTGAAGAGACCAACGATGACATACAGTCTATGCTGAGGACCAGGGCAGTAGCTGTGGTTAGTGAGCACAGATTTAGGCAGGAGACATACAAGGCATACCTGTGAGCCTCATGGGGCCCTCCTCCCGCTACCAGTTCAAAATGCCTTTTTTCCTTTCCTATATCAGGCAGTTCAGAGATGGCCACAACCTAGTGGGCTAAAGAACTATTATTTCTATAGTTTGTTAGCCTATGTTTTGTTCCTGAAGGCAAACTCAGTTTGGATTTACACATTCAGCTTCATGAATTTACCTTTAATAAGTGACTTACCCTTTGTCCTGGGAAGCCCATTACCCCTTCTTCACCTTTTTCTGGAGCATAGAGAAGTACACCCTAGGAAACATTACAAGCCAGTTCAACATAGTTCTTCATTATGTGCAAAAAAATTGTAACACTGTTTTATGGAAGTTAAACAGGAAGAAGACATCATTGTAACACACGGAGCATCTAATAATAGCTGCATGTGAAAGAACTGCTGTCCTTAAAATGAAGTGTAACATGTTTGCTTCACTACAATAGCAGGAGCAGGCCATTAGGGAAAGGACAGGGCTTCCCTCCTATCATCTCCTCCTCTTTGTATCTTCTGTGGCTGCAACTCTGAAGAAGAGCCAAAGCAATTTTTCAGCTATCCAACTAATTAAGCAACTCAGCTTATGCCCAAACTGTAGCTTCAGAGAGCTATTTGGCAAACACAGGCATGCTGCTATCCATCCAACTATCCAAAACAAAAAAAAAAAGGAGAAATACATATTCCCTTTTGTTATATCAGTATAAAATCTACCGTTCTCCTAATGCAGTCAATGAAACACTACATGTGTAACATCTGACCAAGCAGTGAAGAACTGGCTGGCAACTGCACATGGAGGGCTTCAGGGCTCACACTGTGACCTTCTCCCACAACCTTGTGGAGAAGCTGACCAGATCATCTGAGAAAATAAACGTCTGCAAAATGCTCAGTGAGACATCCCTAATTAGTAAAGACTGTATTTTAAACTACACTGGGATGTAATAAAGAACCACTCAATAGCAAAGCTATTTAGACAGACTAGAGGTTGCCTGTGAGATAACTAAACCACATTCAGTCAAGCCTGGATCACAGCTCTAAATGCTACAGGAACACATGGGATTATTGTCTGCTTACTGAACAGACTCAATGACCAATAAGACCAAAAGTCTGTATGTGCTGTAGAGTAGGCTGAAAAGGATTGAAAAAATTTCCATATATATTTATTTAATGGAATTTACAGAAATTTTTAAACACAGATCAGCAGAAGAGATTTACTAATAGTTAAAGCTAAAATTAAAAAGTGCATGAGGGAAAATCTTATTTTGGTTAAGCAGTAAGAGAATGATTGCACTGTGGACTTACCACACACCATGTTGTTTACTTTTTCTAAAAGCATCATGGTGTTTCTGCTTATGTTGCTCCATATCTATACCTCATCATTTCAATGAAGAATGCACCAGTATTAACGTCAACATTATTATTTGTCTTTGTTCTTCTCCACTTGACTTACCGGAATTCCAGCTTCCCCTTTTTGTCCTGGTTCGCCTCTTTCACCCTAACAATAAGGTAAAAGTATTCAGGTATGTTAGGCATTCCCATCTACATTTCAATAACTTTTCTACAACACAAAGTGACAAAGGTTTATTAACAGAAAAACCACCACTGTTGTGCTAGTCTTTATTCATACCCTTGTCATACGAAATGCATATTTTCATAAGAAGTTTTTCAAGTTGCTTTTTTTCAAAACCATTTGATATTTTTTCTGAAAAGGTCTGTAGGAATGTGAAAACCTCAGGTTATTTCCAGGCTTGTTCATGAGATGTCTGGGTGGTGAGTGCCTGAGTAATGCCTATAAATAAATGCACATTTTCCCATTTTTACCTGCAGATTACAGATTAATTATCTGATCAAAGAAGTTTCTGTTAGGATGAGACAAACGATAGCCTGAAGTCTATTCATGATATTGATCATATCTCCATTGAATATAAAGGCTTTCCAGATAAGGAGCTCATATGTGGACATCTCTGCCTAGTCGTGGAAATCCCAAGACACATGTTACTCAACGCAGACTGCCAAAGGCATTTTGAGATCTTTCAGTACCATAACAATTTACTTATCTTACTGCAGCAATCGCATAAACCGCATGAATTTTATAATTTCAAATATGGGATGAAAAACTACTTGTCTGGAGGTTGGTGTCTGATATAGAATGTATACATAGAGGGTATGAGTACCTCTGCTCCCAGCAAGGAGCAATAGGTGAGAATAAGCTGCATCTTGCTATTGAGGATTTCTCCAACATGTATGAACAAGCTTTAATTGTAAGTATACAAATACCTGTGCCATATAGATCACAGTATCACACAGAATCACTGTGGTTGGAAAAGACTTTTAAGATCAAGACCAACCGTTATCCAACTCTACCAGTGCCACTACTACACCATACCTTAAGCACCATATCTAGATGGCTTTTACATATGCCCAGCAATGGTGATACAACCACTTTCCTGGCCAGCCTGTTCTAGTCTTTGATGACCTTTTTGGGATAGAAGTTTTTCCTAATGTCCAACTTAAACCTCCCCTGGCGCAACTTGATGCTATCTCCTCTTGTCCCATTAGTTGAGACTTGTGAGAAGAAACCAACACCCACCTCTCTACAGCCTCCTCTCAGGAAGCTGTAGAGAGAGACAAGGTCTTCCCTCAGTCTCCTTTTCTTCAGACTGAAAAACCGCAGTTCCATCAGCCTCTCCTCGTAAGACTTATTCTCAAGACCTTTCACCAGCTTCATTGCCCTTCTCTGGACCCGCTCTTGCACCTCAATATTTTTCTTACACTGCAGCACCCAAAACTCAACACAGTACTCGAGGTGCAGCCTCATCAGTGCCGAGTACAGTGGAACGACCACTTCTCTAGTCCTGCTGGCCACACTATTCCTGATACAGGTCAGGATGCCATTGGCCTTCTTGGCCACCTGGGCACACTGCTGACTCATGTTCAGCTGGCTGCTGATCAACACCCCCAGGATCCTTTCTACTGAGCAGCTTTCCAGCCACTGGTCCCCAGGCCTGTGACATTGCATGGGGTTGTTGTGACCCATGCACTTGGCCATGCTGAAGCTCATATAACTGGCCTCAGCCCATCGATCCAGCCTCTCCAGGTCTCTCCCAAGAGCCTTCCTACCTTCCTACCTTCAAGCAAATCAACACTCCCATCTAACTTGGTGTCATCTGCAAACTTACTGAGAGTGAAAGGTAAATTACACAAACACACGTGGTAATTCAGATAGCTCCCCTAAAGATATGCTTCTGTTACAAGGAAGAAAATTTCACTCAGTGTTAAGAAAAATAAAATAACAAATGATTTCTCAATAGGTATTTCTGCTTGTAAAATGCGAAGATCTGAGTGATGGCCAGTATTTGCATACTTAAACAAAAAGAACAAGTTTGCCTAAGGCACCTCTAGCCTGAGAAGTGCTTTCTAAATCACTTTAGCCACCATAGTTTCAATATTCATGATCCAAACTATGGGAAAGTAGCCGACTTCTCTTTTCATACACTAAAGTCTTCTAAGTAAGTACTATAGGTAAAAGTACATTTGTACAATGTTTCGGTACTGCAGAGCTCTTACTTCCTTATCCATTTTGGCAAAATAACCTGTAGTTACCTTGTGTTTGTCAGAGGGGACACCCGTCAGTTCTCTTGTAGGAAGTCCAGGTGGACCTGGAGGACCTGGGGGGCCCTACAGGAAAAGAAAATGACACATTTATTAATAGTTATAATACCTTGTCAAGCTGTTGATCAGCACAGGGTCTAAAGACTGCAACAAAAGGAGAAATGGAGATTTGTCCCTGTTAGGAGTATGGTTCTAAACATCTGAATGGCAAGCTAAATTTATTTTGTGCTGTGATTAACATATAGCAATACTTACTCTTGCCCTGTATGTTTCCAGAATGATGACAAAGATTATCACTTTATATAAAATGGTCTGGCTCTATAAATTCCAGAAGTGTTACCTCTGTGCTGCTGTAAATGAGGGCACAGATAGATCTAGACATGTAGAAGTCATTTCAGCCATGCCATCCTTTATGGAGATCGTAAGTACTTTCAAAGCACTACTCTTTGTTTTTCTCTTATAATTACATAATACAATTGCAAATTATCTGAGTATTTAAAATACATTCCTTTATAAATACCAAATAGCATCACCCCATCCTCTAGAAGTGATATTAATTCGTTAGTCTTCCTTTACCTGTTCACCTTTTTCTCCATAGAAGCCAAGGCCCCTGTTGCCCTGCAAAAACAATAGGTCAAAGTTTACTAAGTGTGCAACTCAGTTTTTTAAAGTAAAATTGAAATCTGAACATGCTTAAAGGCCTTTTCAGGCTCACAAGTCTGTAGGACACCACTGAAGAACTGCAATCAAATAATAGTCTAGGTTTACCTCAAAGTATTTTTATAGATTTTAAAAGTATTTTTATAGATCTAAACATTCAGAAAAACAACTCTAATTAAAATCTCATGCTACCACTGCTTCTTACAACAGACTTTGACTCATTCACTGAGTAATGTTGTGAAAAGATCAAGCACTCCTTCTGCAAGTGTTTTAATAGCACTTAATGTTAAATAAAAATACCTAAGTGGGCTGGAACAATGAACTCATGTATTTTTTCCACTGAGATATAATTGAATATTGTACAGACCGTGAAGATTCTCTGTTCATAGGAAGCTACTGTGACTACAGTAGCAAATTAAATCTGGCTCTAGAACTGGTTTAATCTTTTCAGGGTAAGCGATCCCAGTGTAAGATTAACTTCTCGTGGTATGCAGCCAACACAGAAGGTCTTGTGCTACGCAGCCTTTGGTACAGCCTGTGGTTCTTTATTTTACTGCCTTCAAGTGGGTCTTCGATAAACCTCAGTGACACAAAATCAACATGACACAACTCTGACACAAAGACTTACTTGTGGTCCTGGTGGTCCTGGGGGCCCTGGTGGTCCCTGGGGAAAGACAAGAGGGGAGAGCAAGTTAATTTGTTGCTTTCTAATCAAAGTTTGCAGGAGGTCAGTTACTTTATATCTGAAATATAAATATATATTTAGAATGCAGTGTATTCTTCAGCATTCAATGTGCTATCTTCGCTATATTAGCTGTGTTTGCTGTTCTGAAAAACACCCTCCTAAATCACATCATAATCTTTCCCAACAGAGTAACACTCTCTCAGCTTAGCCCTAATGAAACCCCATTTTTATTTCGAGTAATAACTTGTGCTTTTGGGTCCTAACTTACTAACATTTTAAGCTCATACCTAAAGTTAAGCATATCTTTAAGTGTTTCACTGGACTGGTGTCTTGATACTGACTGCATCCATTTGTAAAGGGAGTTGAACTATCACATGCACCTCAGATTACCTATTTGGTATTGAACAGAGCAAAATCAAAGGAAGATGGTGGGAAAGGAAACTGCAACAGGGAAACAAAAGCTGCCAGAGCTTTATAAGAAGAGCAGTAGGAAAGACATTAATTGGAGAGACAACCTATCTTGCTTCAGTCAGCTATGGTAGCTAACAGGCTCCAAAGGGCTCTGTCATATGAGGGAAAAGCAGGTTGAATCAGAAGCATGAGCTGTTCAGAAAAGAAGATGGTGAACAAGAGGCACAGAGAAGAGAAAGAGATGAAGATAGAACTATCCACCTACTGAGCCCCAAAGGAGATGTAACAGGGTTAGGCAAAATCAAGTCCAATCTGCAAGGAAAAGATAGTAATATTCGAGTGAAACCTGAACCTGTGAGGCACCTCTGCCTTGCTACGTACCTTTGTATGCATGAACGATAGATTTGCTCTGAAAAAAAATTACTTTTGAATCAGTTTTGGTTAGTGAAATAGTCTGTGAGCCATTGTCTAATCTACTGGCCAGATGCCCTGTGCAGGCCATCCCACCGCCTGGAGGCCCTGCAAGGATTTGAGGAAAGCATGCTTGCCTTTATGCAGGATCTAGGACTAAGACAAGAGTAATGATGCAAATTCAGACCTGGGAAATGCTCCCATGTCCCTCTGACAGGTGAGTCACAGCTCTAAAGACAGTAAATACAGTATTTTGTTAAGAGCTGCTGACGGTGGGGATCCATCCACTCTGGAACAGTGTTTAAAACAGATGTTGCCAAGATGGCAACCAGTGGGATGTAGTCACAGAGCTCAGAAAATGTATGGTTCACAACACTCCTAATATCCAAGACAGAGCACTGGGAATATGAATCACTGCAGGCTGAGCTCCTGTGTGAAGGTCACGAACTTTGTGGGTTCATTCTAGAGAAAGAGTAAGTAAAGGACTGCGGAAATTTTCTTCTCCTTCAGGAGGACCAGAGGAGAAAGACAAGGTGCACCTTACTCCAGATAATAAAACAGGCCACTGCACAAAATTAACTTTGGAAAGGCTTAGTGTGCTGTGCATTTTGTCCTAGAAATTGTTCTCTGAAAATAGCTGCAGAGGCTGTCTGTAAGAAGCCCTGAATTAATTTCTTTTCCCCTCAAATCGGGGATATAGAGCAGGTCTGAAGTGAATTTTGACAAAACAAACAAAAAAGCATAAACTATGAAGTTCCCTTACAGGAAAACAAATGGAGCCTAAAGAAAACAAAATATATTGAAGTTGAACATCTGCTTCTCACCCATAGAACTATTAATCACAATAATAAGAAATGTAGGACATGGTATCTGGAGAGAACATCATCTTCCCAAAGAACTATTCAACAACAGTTGTCCACGACAATGCTGTAAATGTTGATTTTGGAAAAAAATGACTGAAAAATAGTTTAAAAATAAAACTGTATTCTAAATACCAATGAAGAATGTTATCTATTCAGTCTTCTGTGGGAAGTGTGGAGAGCTAATATACATATCCTTTATGAGCAGAAAAGATAACATATTTAGGTCTTGGTATCTTTGATAACTCAGTGTAGGGGGATGTAGATGGATCAGCATTGAATAATCTTTACAAACACTCTTTAAAGGAGGTTAAAGCAATATAATATAAACCAAAAGCCTGTGGCAACACAAGGTGAAAGAAACTACCTTCTTTTGCAATATTCATCCGGTGGGTTTTAAAACATTTCTCAGCCAAAGACACCTATTTACTACTTCTAACCTTTTTTTCTATCCATTTGCTAGCTCATAATCCAACATAATGGAACCTGATGAGGTAGTTCTTTAGTTAGGTTAATTTTCTACAGATCATATTTTAAATATACTTACTGGTCTTCCTCGCTCTCCTATTGGACCAACAGGTCCTTGAATTCCCAGCGTACCCGGAGGTCCCTTTAAATAAAAAAAACCCCAATCATCAGTTAATATTGTTCTGATATCAGTTACTATTGATACTTTATCACATTTACTGTAATGCTACTTACCGGAAAACCACTGAACCCTGGATCCCCAGGTTCCCCCTAAAAGAAACCCAAAGAAGTAAAAAATGCAGTAAATACTATACACAAAACTGAATAAAATCTTTTTCTCACTCATTAATTTTTTTCTCATCCCAAAAATGAATCATAGCATACAAAGCCATACAAACCCCTACACACAGATGGAATTGATACAGGTATTGAGATAACCGAATGTGGGCCACACAGATTTTGTGCTTTCTCTATATAGTATAGTTGCATGCAATACAGTAGGAAGGTACAAAGTTGGCTAGCGAAGTTTAAAAATCTAATCTACAAGGCTGAAATGGACAATAGAACATGTTTAATTCTTTGGTTTTTTTTTTTAAAATCTATCTAACCAGTGGCTTAATTAGGGCTTTAACCTTGGCTAAAATGTACAAGCTCATTTTTCATGAGTTGCATGGGAATTACCAAATCATTTTGATTCTCTTCTGAGTCACTAAAGGCATTTGGAACATACCGTTTTCAGTGACCACATATTTTAACTGCAGTACATGTTGAAATGTTTTTGGAAATTGAATCCGAAAATGTTCTAGCACAAAGACCTTCCAATACTCATAAATAATGCAGTATTCAGTCCAGACACCTTCAATTATTTCAAATAGCATCCTAAGTATGTAGCTAATTTGAATTTAGTTAACAAAATAATTTGTGGAACCAAGTACTTCCTGAAATGAATACAGACGTCAGTATCCATCCTTGGCCATTATTACACTTGAGCAATTCTTAACCATTACTTAATGATTCCTAATTACTAACAAGTGCATACTGAAGAGTTTCTGAAAGGAAAAGAAGATTCCATTAAAAAATACAGGCAACTTCCAAATATGTCAACAAAACCCCTCTATTTTGACACAAAATATATATAAGCGATGTGTGCAGATCCCTCCTGTGATGAGTACAGCTCGGATGCAGCTTTGTGCATAAACTTATCACAAGTTACACTCTAACAGCATATGTAACTCCCTACCTTTACCTGATACCTTCAAATTATACAAGACTACATATATGAGAAAAAGCTACAAATTATTACAAAGCAAGTTTTAAGGATTAGATACAGTAAAAGCACCCATAGGAATATTTGGGGTTTATTAAATAGTAATACATTGAAGTATATTTTATTTCAAATCAACCAAACTGCTGTATGAACATTATACAGAAAGAATGCTAATATTAAATATAACCATACCGTGGACAAAACTATGGCAAAAGAATGATTTTGTCATGCATGATGCAAAGGTAGTCACTGAATAGAGGGTAATACTTGAACTGTAACATCTCCAGCACCTCCACCAGAAGGCTGGAATTCCTTGCAAATAACTGAGTGGAGATTTTTTTCCCCGGGTATCAGATAAACTTTACTGTAACCAGAGGAAGCAGAAGCTGCCTTGTAAAACCTACAGAGGATCAAAGTGGATCTCTTCGGATGTGTCTGCCAGAGTGTAAGAAAAAATAAATCTCCATCACCTGCTGGTAAAACTGTTATGGACGTACCCTGTATCGGCTTGCGATGTCCGGTGGCAGTATATAGGGCTCCCCCTTCTGTCCCTTTGGCCCTTGGACTCCCTGGAGGTGACCAAAAAAATAACAGAAGTAAGCTTTCAGATGCTCTTTATGTTAATGCATAAACAGCTAAGAGTAACAAAAAATATTTGTTGGGGTTTTCATGAGTATACGCACATCACTGTTTACAGTCAGAGACTGTGCCTAACTTTGGAAATTCATTGTTTAAAAAAACTAGCATGAACCCTCACAGTACATAAAAGAATGAATTTCCAGTTCTGGGGGAAAAACCTCACATTACCTGGGAGCAGTATTACGGGCTAGAACCTCTTAGCTAAGGCAGCAGCTGCGGCTCCCCAGAGTTGACATGGACCCTGGTAAATCCAGGAGCCCTGCTGCTCACCTCAGCATGATCCTATATATTATGCCATGAAAGTCAATACTTTGGCCATGGGGCAGGGAAGCAAAAGGTTTCTTTCATCAGGAAGTGTGAGTTTAATATTATTTTATCACTGTTGGATAAAGTCGTACAGATTTTCCTGAAGTAATCCCTCTGCAAGACCTACATGACAAGTATAGCTCTGGGCAGACATCTCAGCCCTGGCTGCAATTTAATAACGAAGCATAATGCAGTACATCCACAGTAAGTCCACACGGATGCTCTGCTGGGCCAAAAGGGAACTCTATTAAGAGTTGTCCCATTTGCTTCCAACATACATGTGAATGGATCTCATTTCAGCATTCATCTTAGCTTCAGCTACTCACTGCCATCTACTTACAATGGTACCAGGGAAACCACCGTGTCCAGGAGTTCCCGAATCACCAGGGTCACCTACTGTCCCATTACAGCCATCATGACCTGGTTTCCCCCTTGATCCTGGCTGCCCTGGATGACCCTGTTGAGGAAAAAAAAAAAAGTGTTTATCTAGCCATCTGTTTCTAGTTTTCCTTTTCCTGTAGTCACACAGTATTTAGACATTCTCACATTAAGCCCAAGGCTTGGATCCATGGGAAACTATGATTCTCAAAGACAGAAACAGACAGTGCCTTTTTTTAATATAGCTGCAGCTTGAACCAGATGCCCCAGACAGCATGAAAAAAATGAGTAGAGAAGGACCTTTCAGAAAGGGTAAGAAAGCTATGTTCAATACAGGCTCTGTTAGGCAGAGAACTAAACCAGATGAGGCCGTTGCACAAGGAGTCACCAAGAACTGGGACTGTTAAGCATTTCAGTGCTTCACACTGGAAGAGTGGGAAGAAAGGTTCCTTGCTAGCTTTGAACAGCTTCCAAGCTGTGAAAAAAAGTGAGTGATGCTTTTGGAGCTAGATTGAGTGTTGTGATGAGGCTGTAAATATGGAGATGGGAAGAAAAGAGCAGGGCTCAAAGTGAGGGAGCCAGGGGCACTGCAGAATCTCCCCACTGAGCCTCTGAGACACAAAGTTACTCCTGTCTCAAACCAGATTTCCATTGCTACACCTACATTCACCTTAACTGCTGTTGCTTCTCTTTTGCACTGGGACTGATGGGAAGCAAATCTGCCCTTGAGCAGCTCTTTTTTCTGAGGGACTCAGAAAAAAATCAGAAACTAGCATAAATCATTTCTCCCTTCTCCTCTAAGTAGAGCAACAGTTTTCTCTTTGTTTCATCTCCCTTGCTTAGGAGAAAAAGAAATTTGTCCACATCCTTACCTAGCTCCATCAAATACTGGCATTCCTCACCCCAGAAGAGATCCAGGCTTGCCACCATCCCCTCGTGGCCTCCAGCCCCACATCCTAGAACTGTGTCACTGCAGTTTGTATATGTGTCTATCATCTCACCTGTCTTCTGATGGTCAGTGTTAAGTCTTAGCTTGAGAAAAATAGTCAGAGAACATAAGCTAGTGGGAAGGGCAAGGGAGCTTGAGGACAGGACACAATGAGCATGCAGGTTCAAGTGCTGTCTGAAGGCATTTATCCTTCACAACAAAGGTTGAGAAGGCAAGGCTATAAAAGAAAACTTTCTCAGGTATGAGAGGTCTTGCTACAGCAACATGGAGATTCACAGGCGAGTGATTTAGTCTCCTTCCCAGAATGTTAGTGAGCTTAGAGAAAACTCAGTATGACGTGATGAGATGAACAAGATCCTTGGCTTCAGGAGTGTTAATAAGAATGGAAAAGAGGGTCTTTGCTTTTCCTTTAAGAGTGAGGAGGAGGAAGGCTGTGAGAGAGAAAGCCCTGAAACTCGATAGGGAGCTTTTCTGGAAACAAAAAAGGGTGAAAGCAGAGTGGATGTGGATGCGTGGGCTGCAGAGCGGGGCCCCGGTGTCAGGGAGCACTACAAAGGAAACCCAAGCCTGGGAACTCTGTCCAGGGATTCCAGTGACTCAGATTTCTTTGTTATTTTATGACACAAGATGTAAAGAAGTGTAAGCTGGGAAAATACTGTGCTGTGAACTTTACCCGGTTTTCCTCTTGTAATGTTTCAGTTTCATGGACCTGGTCAATTTGTGCAAAGTTTGGCACCGTTTAGTATTCTCTAAGTTTTTAAAGACTATCTCAAGCATGCCATATGAGATACAAAGCAATTAACAACCGTTATTATTCTTAAAATCACTGGTCTTTCTATGTGCTTTGCAACTCTGAAATAATTAAGGAATGACCCACTGGTATTCTTCACTCACAAGCTTAAGAGATGTGAAGTACTTATCTCACAGCTCTTTCCTACAAAAGAACATACTTAGCTGGGTAACCTCCAGGGACACAGGAAATTTCTGTTCTTTCTTGTCCCTTTTACAAGGGGATTTCTCCATAGGGCAAAGCAGAAGGACCTTTAATTATCTGAGGAAATGAGGAGGAGCACAAATTGTGCTCTCTTGTTGTGCATCTGCAGTTCACTCACTTCAACAAATGTCCTTAGTTTAGAAGTGTGTACGTGGCTGATGCAGAATTTAGCCCAGAGATTTTAATTAAAGTACAAAGGCTTTAAACTAGCCTGCAATATCTGTCGTCAGTGATTTCTTAAAGATGAGGTAACTGGCTACTTACAGGAACGCCATCTGCCCCGGGGAATCCAGTGACTCCTCTTTGCCCCTAGAATTAAACAGCACAATTAAAATGATGTTCTGCCCGATATTTTGCTCAGTAGCTAAAACATCTGATATTCAAAAGTTACCACTTCTCCTTTGGGTCCACTTATTCCTGGATATCCTCTTTCACCTTTGTGACCTTTGGGACCTTGCACTCCTGGGATCCCCATCAATCCTGGTGGTCCAGTGAACCCCTGTGATCCAAGGAGTCCTGGCTGGCCCTGATAAAAATAGTAAAAAAGCATTTATTTAGAAACAGTTGTGATGCATGAAGCTGGATTAGCCATCACTGCTACAATGGAGTCAATCTCTTGAAAGGAAAATAAACACAGAGTTTCTTTCCGTTCCAGTAGGGCAGGCTCTTTGATGAACATCATCTGGAAACACCACACGGAGAAAATCCAGCAACAGCGACCTCTTTTTGCGTCACAAAACCAGTACATGTAAATTAACACTCAAATCAATACTCACTACTTGAATATTCATGCCTACTCTATGAAAAAAAGTGTTTTCTTTGGAATAAGGCTTCTCAAGAGTGACTCTCACTGACCTAGAACATAACCAATTACACTCCAAGCAAGAAAAATATGCTAACTGTGAAAATAACTTAGTGGACATATTTATTACAAATGGAGACTGGTATTTAAAGGCAGGAATTTCTGTCTCTTTTGGGATGATATTTCTATTTAGCAGTGGAGCCTGAAAATTATTTGACTGGTATGCATCCACCCAGGCTGAAGAGTTGCGCTCAACGCTCTTTTGTCATTCTCCCATCGAGCGCTGGTTCAGCTCTTCACACCACTTCAAACATTGTTTAAAAATAATCCCCTGTTTACTGCCAATATCACAAGGCTCAACAGGGAAAAAAAATCATCATTTTGAAATGACACAATGATGATTTAAATAATAGGTTGTGACAGTATGTCTGAGATGTGTGAAACAAAGTATTTGAAAGCCATTCCAGACACAGTGTCACTGAAGACACATGTGTTTTGCATGCTCTCCAGTTCTCAGCACACTAACGATGCTAAGAGTAAATTGCTGCAACCTTTTCTGGAGAAGCATGCTCCAATGGTACAAAGCACCATTTACCAAGATGTTCTAATTAAGCTGATTCTAATGGAAAGTGTTTTTAAAACGAAATTTGATTTTTCACAAACCAGTCTGCAACAGCATCAGTATCTCACAAAGCAAGAATTACAGCAAAGCATGAACAGATACATATTTATACACATAAGCTGACAAAAAAACCCACCTTGTTGCAGTATAAAATACTTACAGTTTTGCCCATGCCTGGAAAGAAAGAGCTAGAAGATGACTGTGATCCCTGTCCAAGAAGGATAACAGTTCAACTTCATTTAATGCCATTGAGGTGAAGGAGGGCAGTGTGGGGAATTGAAGAAATGAACTTGAAGATAACCTAATTTCTTCATATTCAGGAAGTTGTTGTAGTAAAGATACTGAACAATGCCTTATTGATATAAGCAAAATTTATTTTATTCTTATATTGAAGGATAAGCAAGTTTGTTACACTGCTTCTAAACTCCATTGTCAGCAATCTATCTATAATTAACATTTTTACTGTCTATAGCTGTCTTGATATTGCAAACCTGAAAGCAAACACTATGACTGAAACAGCTTACTTCGAGTTTTAAAAATGAATTCATTTTCCATGCTTCTTTTGTGGAAAATGGCTGTCACAACAGTTGGAGCGAGTTTTTGTATTTCGAATCTTACTGTATTATATCAAAGGAGCCAATACTGAGAAGCTGACATAGCCAAACAAAGTACTAAATCCAGTGCAATGCTTTTTCTTGAAAGAAGACTAGGAATGAGCCAGTATGAAGAATGAATTACATGGAGTTCCTTGGGACAAGCCACCTGGATGGATCTCTTACAATAAAGATCTTTTGCTATACGTTTATGATTAATTTGACAAAATGGATGGTTTCAGAGCATTGCCAAAGGACACCATTGATTTAAGTGCTTGAGCTGTCAGCAAAAAAGAGAATCTCTCCTCTGATTAAAACCAAGCCCGACTTCACACAGCATCCTTACTTCTAAACCAAGCCTGCTCATGCAGATTATCAGGTGCTAGTAGGTCCCTCTTTTTTTCAAGTTAACAAACTGAGAAGTAACAAAGGTTATGTGAATACATATAAAACACGCATGATTCGTGTCGGCAGGAGGCATACGCATCTGAACAAGCAGCTGCTCATTTCCTTATGCCAGCCGCAGCTGGTTATTACAGATGCATCTTTCTCCACAACTGTAGTCTTCAGGTTTGTTTTTTTAAATCACTGAATCTCTAAAAGTTATCCTATGGAGGTGCAGATTCTTAACACACAGATTCACAGCAGACACACTTTCTGTAATTACCTGACTCAAAAGAAAAGATCCTGATTAGAAGCACTAGAATAATGATTTAAATCTGAACCAACATTCATCAGTGTGAGCTCCAAGAACAGGAAAAATAACACTTTTCTGTTGTCACTTTTTCTTGATTTTTCTTACCTCCTGTGGCTCAGAATGTCAGTGCAAAGGAATTAAGAGAGAGTATATATATGAGCACACATCACGAAACTGCCTTTTTAGGGAAGTAATAGATATTTCATTCATGTAAAGAAAACGCACAGTCTGTATTCTGTAATTTTTTTTTTTTTGTAGACTAGTATCAATTCTTATGCATATACCAATATAAAATATTTCCATCTTACTACAAAGCTTTAAAATTTAGTTAAATACTAAGCTAGTTCATTATTCCCTATACACCCAAATCCGGAAAGGAATCTTTATAAAGGATGAAAATTTAGCTCATACACTCGCAAAGAACACAGAAGAAATATACAAATTCAATATTAAAGAATTGAGTTGGCTCCAGTCTTAATTTAATTTTGAGATGTTCTGAAAATAAATGTTTCAGTTACTTTCACAAAGGAAAACATGTATTCTGTGCACTGAAAATGCCACTTAATTTTTGAAGTACCTGAAAGTCAAATCAAATCAAAGAAATTACAGAAGCTACTCATCCACCTGAGATATGCAAACCATCTTTTTAGTGCCCATCTACACCCCTTTTGCGGGCAGCAGGTTGCAGGTAGAATACGTGTAAAACATTTAATTGTAGCTTCTGATAAAATGCTGGTTATGTTCAGAATTGTCAAATCCATGCTTGGTTTTCTGCAGGGGCCATGCTGAGCTGCAATACTTCAAACGTGGCATTACATGGAACATGGTTATCTAATTCCTACACTATGTACCACTCTACTACTACCATTCCCATTTTCCTATCTGCTGTGGAGGAAGAAGTAAGGAATGAAAAATAGGGAAGTGAGCTGGTTGACAGCAGCACCACTTCTCCATGCCTTCCTGGTAATAATCTGACTATTTGCTTGTTCAGGAATAAGGGTTATTTAATATTATTTAGAATAAAGACAAGAGATGCTTGTGGGACCAGTTTAGCATGAGGTTAGAGTCAGAGCTGGACAAGTACTTAATATCATGACAATGTTTGTGTAATTCTTAAGCCAATTAGTACCTTGGCTTGATAACTGAATTAACTTTGTTAACCTTCGTTAGCTCAGACTTGTCAGCTTTTACTCTGTTCTCTTTATGTTAGATCTTTTGTTGGACAAGTATGTCCCTTTTTCATTAGCAAATGACCTAAGAACATTCTCTCTTTTGCAAAGGTCACTGAGGAGATTTAACCAAAGACAATCAATTTGAAAGGTTTAGTCAAATAAAGCATGACTCAATTATTAGAGTTCTGAATTCCCCTGTGTGAAACATGTCATGCATGGTACTGCTCTGCTTGTGCTCCTGGAGGGTCAGAAACCCTAGAAAATTCTTCAAAGCTGTGAAATTGTGTCCAGATTAAATTTCCAGTTAAAAAAAGGAAAGGAAAGTGCAGGAAAGTGCAGGAAAGTGCAGGAAAGGAAAGTGCAGGAAAAGAAAAGAAAAGAAAAGAAAAGAAAAGAAAAGAAAAGAAAAGAAAAGAAAAGAAAAGGAAAGAAAAGGAAAGAAAAGGAAAGAAAAGAAAAGAAAAGAAAAGAAAAGAAAGGAAAAGAAAAGGAAAAGAGAGAGAAAAGGAAAAGAGAGAGAAGAGAAGAGAAGAGAAGAGAAGAGAAGAGAAGAGAAGAGAAGAGAAGAGAAGAGAAGAGAAGAGAAGAGAAGAGAAGAGAAGAGAAGAGAAGAGAAGAGAAGAGAAGAGAAGAGAAGAGAAGAGAAGAGAAGAAGAGAAGAGAAGAGAAGAGAAAAAAGAAAGGCAAGTCTAAGGAAACACTATCCCTATCTGTTGTATTTCAGACAACTTTCAGAGTACTTTCTCTGCTCTCCCTTTCCTTAAGTGATAAAGCAATGCAGAAATGTGCTCTGGCCCATGGTGCTCTCTAGCTTCCCATTTTTCAGGGGTGAACTAGAACTCCTCCCAAATGCCGAGCATGGCACGAGTATCCCATGCCACCCACCACCAGATGTACAGGCCAGGGCTATGAGGCTACGACGCATACCTAAGGGTGCGTGGCACGCTATGGCCAGCATCTCGGAGCAAGCACGCAAAAAGAAAAGGAAAAAGTGAGCTGATGGAATGCCTCGAAGACTAAGAAAAAGTTTTTTCTTTGTTCTTATACAAAATTTCCATGACCGTTCAAAGCTCCCCATGTCAGGTCAGACTCCTAAATAGGCAGTCCCTGCTTTGCTTTTCCTGTGACTTCAGCTGACTGGAAGAGGTCTCGCAGAATTCATGTGGCTGGCCCAGCCATGTGCAAAAGCTATTTACAGAGAGGACCAAAGGTCAGAAATTTAGGAAGCCTGGAGGAAATCTTCCCAGAAAATATTTGCAGTGTTGTATATACATTGTCACTCGTCCAGTGACGTGCATGAAAGAAAATGCTGTCGGGGTTGTGATTTAATTAAATAACTGCATTTTGCAATTAAGTCCCAGTGGACTTAAGAAGATCCTGAACAGACTTTTAAATCTGTACTGAATGTTCATGTTCTGCAGCTTGAACTTTAATTTCCAGTTCTTTTATGATCAGACAAATGAAGGAGATGCCATGTTGCAATACTGTCTTCCTTCTAATTTACTGCCAAATTTACAGTGTGGAAACAAACCTGGTTGAGGAGGGTGCACTAATTTTGGGAGCAACCAATTGTTTGAGGTGCTATAGAAAGAAAGACACAAGGAAAGGCAGTACCTGCTCTAAAGGTTTTAAAATGTAAGAGCATCATCACAAATTGCTGAGAAATTGACCTACCAGTGTGCAGATATGAAGAAAGGAGAAACTGTTGATTTGCAAGAAAGAGGACACAGAATCACAACTACTGCAGAGCTTCACCGTCACTGAGCCCATTTCTCCGCATTTCATTATAAACTTCCATTCTGCCACTGCTTCTTGTCTATGGAATGTGATGATTCAGTGTTCCCCACACAAAACGATCCTTGCAGGCCATCATTTATTTAATAGTGGACAAGAAGAAAGGAGGTTAATTCCCTGACATTTGAAAAAGGTCATTGGTGAAAGGACAAGTTCACTTCCTGTGGGAAGGGTGATGTGACCCTAAGAGACAAGCGTGAGCTGGGACTTATTGCTAAGAGAGCTGAGCCTGGAATAGTCCCTGTAAGAACAGATGGGGAAAGGACGTGACAGCAAGGACCTTGACGCAGTCCCACTACAGGGAGACCAGCAAGTAGAACAGAGAGTAACTCACCAGGGAATAAAATCAGTTATTAGGAAGATGAGCAAATTCTGAGTTGCTGATTAAAAGTACTAACCCAAGAAAAGGCATCCTCACAGGCACAAGTCAAAACAAATTACAAGTTTTTAAATCTAATGCTGGTAAAATGTAGAGAATTGAGTGTAAATGTTGGGGTTTCAGCTGTGCCAGAAATAATTCAGCAATGGGGTACGTAGCTTTGGGCTAAGAGGCAGAGGAAAACAGACCACATGGAGCATCCTGCTGCCATAGCTCAACTAGTTCATTTTGAGTCAGCGACTGCTTCAGTTGGCCCTAGGCTGCCCAGTATGGACAGATCTCCAGAAAGCTTATCACACAACATCCTCCAACTAGTCACAGAACCAATTCCAAAACAAGTTCAAGACTCTATGGGTCTTAACTACTTATTTTTGCATAATCTCTCCATGGTAGGGATACATGTGTAGTCTTCCTTTCCTGTCAGTTCTGCTAAGGTGATTTTTTTTGTTTACCCACACTTCTCAGTGGTTACTGGAATAAACCAAGTGTTTTAAAACACACTTCGCTTTCAAAGCTTTGCTGGGTACACCTTCAGTCACTGATGAGCACACCTACTGCAATGCAGAAGACACTGAGACATTTCTACACCATACTTCATTATGCTGCACAGTCATAATGTAGTTTGAATGGTTCCATCCACCTCAGCAACTCAGAGTTTTGTGGCAAGATTTAAATATTTTCGCAATTCCACCTGGGTAAAGTAAGTCAAAACAATCCATGGAATGGTAGAAAATATAAATATACAGGGTAAAACATAACTAATGTTAGCCACTGGAAAGAAAGATTATCTGGGACAAAAAATCCTGAAGTTTTTGCAGGGTTGGCTGTTAAACATACTAGCATGTCACTTTATTTCTGTGTTTTCAGGACCATAATAATGGCTATTTCCTAAAAGAGAGATGATAAATCCCAATTTGCAGTGAGCATTCAGAAGCTCCTCACTAGATGGCACCAGCCATTGCTGCTGCATGCAGCCCCAACCACCGCAGGTGCATGTTTCCAGAGCATGTTATAACCTTCTGCAAGTCTGATAAGGAGTTCAGGTGAGGTCAAAAAGTCTTTCTGCGAGGCCTAAGGCAACAAAAGCAGAAGATTTCCTGCAAAATGTCTGGCCATGATAGTCGGGAATGTGCAAATGAAACGGGATGAAATTCATCATGCAACCGAGGAGTACAGCTTCCTGAAGTGCCTCTGTTTCATTGCTCACCCTTTATGTCATGGGTAGAACTATCTAGTCTTCTAAGAGGAATGAGAAAAACTTAGATTTTATTTCTCCTGTGGACTGCTAAATTTACATTTAATGTCACAGGCCTGCATCTTCTCCAATCTATGTTCTGAATCTGTATTTTACTGTAGGGCTCACATTAGCTTCCACCACCACATGGTTACCAGCATTAGGAAGG
The DNA here is from genome assembly GCA_013396935.1 of Baryphthengus martii. Classification (NCBI taxonomy): domain Eukaryota; kingdom Metazoa; phylum Chordata; class Aves; order Coraciiformes; family Momotidae; genus Baryphthengus; species Baryphthengus martii. Next base: position 8,286 of record VWZK01014013.1, on the reverse strand, counting down.
GATGGACTTCTCTGGTCAGACTCCTCTTCGTGGATCTCAGTGACAGGACAAGGGGAAACGGCACAAACTGGAACACGGGAAGTTCCATCTGAACATAAGGAAAAACTTCTTTCCTTTGAGGGTGAGGAAGCACTGCAATAGGCTGCCCAGAGAGGTTGTGGAGTCTCCTCTGGAGAGATTCTAAGCTCACCTGGATATGTTCCTGTGCAACCTGCTCTATGTGAACATGCTTTGGCAGGGGAGTTACCCTAAATGATCTCCAGAGGTGCCTTCCAACCCCTACCATTCCGTGATTCTGTAACTTCTGTGATCTAACATGAATATTGATAAGCAAATGTGTCTTAAGCTCATGTGTCTTTCTCATGTGTCTTAAGCTCTGTGATACTCAATTCTTAAACACACAGTAGCACTGAAAGAGTCAGCAAGCTTTAAAAAAAAATAAGTACATAGCTAATGGTTATTTCTATTTTTAATTTATCTTTGGCTACTTCAGAGAATGTTATTTAGCTGAGTTTCACATTCCAGATTGTTTTCTCACAAAAAAACTTCTCTTCTCATTTGTTAAAAAGCTTTTTTTATTTATACCAAAAAGTAAATAAAACAAAACAAAAAAATCACTTCAAGTTAAAAATAACGAAAAAATTAGGCTAGTTCAGCCTAGTGGCATGGTAACAATTTGCTGCTCTTTCAACTACATTGTCTGGACATGCGACATTTTCTCTCAGGACAGCAGCGACCAAATGACATTAACATTAATTCCAGAGCAGTGATTCAGCTTGCAGAAGTTTTTCTTTTTTTTTTTCTGTTAAGGAAGGAATAAACATTAAAACTTCATAAAAAAAGAACTAAGAAAGGGTTCTTTTTATTAGAAGCCACAGCCCTTTTCTGTAGTCAGTAAATGAAATAATTTTGTACTGCTTTCTGTTCCCACGATTTGATCTAATTTGTGATCTTCCAGAAAGTTGCTATGTCACCCAAGAAGATAAAACATGCGTAAAAGAAAATATATGCTGGAATATAGGTCAAACACTCAAAAGAACCAGTTCAAAATTTCTTCCATTTCACAAAATACATAAAAGTCTATGTCAGAAATGCTTTCTGTGCTTTGCAGAGCTGCTGTAGAAAGAACGATACTGGGACCACGGCAATGGTTTCTCAAAGATAAAGATCAGAAAGGGAAAGTCTAGACAAAAACCTCATGAGGATTTCCATGCTAAGCCTGCAAAAGGTTACTGCGTAGAGGAAAAGAGAAGAGGAAGGAGGAGAAGATGTGGGAAGGAAGCGGTGGGCAGAGGGGATTTTGTTTGCAGAATCAGTAAGGTGGTAGTTGAAAGTCCAGAGCAGAATCTCTGCTGAAGCATGGCTGCACAAACAAATTGGGAAATTTGGGACCAAAATTAAGACATATATTAGCAAATATGCATGCTCTACTGAAGTGTGTGATAAGACTTGTAATGACTCAAAAGGTACCTTTTTTTTTTTAAGGATTGTACTTACTGAACAGATGTAAACATTTATCTACATGCCGTGTAGTCACTCAAATCTCCAATAAAGTGAGGGTGGTATTTTATGGCATGATATGTCCTAATGTAGATATTCAAATGAGCTCAAACAAATGCACCCTGAATGTGCCCGTTATTCCTAACTGTCTACGAAACGAAACTAAAATGTTGACCTCCACATCGCTGCTTTCTAAACTGTGCAAGAAGGCAATAGCCCAAAAGACCAAGTCCTGGAATTGTGGATTTAGCAGTTAGGATTAAGACTCAAATAAACTTGAGCATGAAAATTATGTTGCATAAAAAAGGAGCAGGATTTAAATGCAATAAATTTTATAAACTTGTCAGGTAGTATATGCCAGAACCATTTCTATTGGTGGTGCAAAGCAGTAGGATTTTCTTGGAAGTTAGAAATGTTTCAGCATAAAAAAAGTGATCAGATGATAACGTTGTGTGCTCAGAAGCATATTCATTTGTTCCAAGTATGTCATCTGGCCCCTACCTTGCTTCTTTTTTGGCTGCTCAGATACATGTTTCTTTTATGCTGCTAGGAGCCTCATAAATACCAGTGCTTCTTAGCTCAGTTTCTGTCATCTTTATTCAGGGCATAACAAAATTTCTGCCTACATTGGGCTCTGCTAAAATTCTGATATGGGGCTCTGGCAGGATGTAAGGGGATCATGGGGAAATCTTCAGATCTCAGAAACCTGCAGAGCTAACAGAGCTGAGGCTGGCCTGACATTGTGCAACCTAGACAGACGCTTTGGGTTAGCCTGAGAGTGGAAGAGTCATTAATGGAGCTACTCACTTCATGTTGGTTAAACTGAGAGTACCAACCTCAGACAACTATAAACCCAGAAAAAACATACTTCTATTGACATGCAATTATTGCCCCTCTGACTTCCAACTAAATACTGTCTTTAAGAAAGAGTTAACCAAAATAACTTAGGGATGTTACTTTGACAACTTGAAGTTGATCTCATAAGCTAATGATGTTTTACAGAACACTAAAATCCTTGCAAAACATTCATTCATCCCTGCAAAACATTCATTACTATTTAATTAATGGGAGAAGGTTAGTTTCATAGCCAACCAAAAATCCACCAGAGAGGAAAATCATCTTGCCAAATCTGCTCTTATAACCAGACAAATATCAAGACGATGGGTGTGGAGCAGGAGGAAGCAGGGAACTCCCAGTTAGTCTGTGACAGTTGCTGTATCATGCGAAAAGGGCAGGCTTTGGTCATGGTACCTATCAAACAGTTGACTGAGCATTCTGAGGGATGGTGAATGCCTCACACATTTTTAGCACAAAGAGTACGTTTTCAAACTAGAAGACAATTCCGTGCATTCAACATAGGTTTTGACAGGATAAAAAAAGCCAGACACTTTCCAAGGCACCATACAATGCAGTGCAGTCCTCCTAATCTGCTAGTATCTACATCAAAACATTCTTTTTCATTCTTTGCATGCATTCCATTCATTTTATTACCATCACATTATTAAGATCAACTGGTTTTTATGACTCTAAAAATCATGGTTTACACAAAATGCTAAAAACTTGTACAACAGAGTGGATCAGATAGCTGTAAGGCTGCTGCTTGGCTAGCTGGGCTCCTCAAGGCAAGACAACAACCAGCACCTGCTCGTGCTAGAACATTCAGTCACAGCCCCGAAGGCCGATTCGCCAGCCCAATTGCTTTCAAATGGTTTTCAGTGGTGTGTGGGAGTGTTCTCAAGATCCGAAAATTCAGGAAGTTCAACACAGATGTTTTCTGTCAGTAGGCGTTGGAAGCACCAATACTAACATCTGCTCACTTTTCATATTTGTGAGAACATTTTTTTTCTGTCCAAAAACCATTCAGTGTTGAAATTTCCAAATTGTGCAACTGGCCAAAATGTTAAGCTCATTAGGCTCCATGAGTTTAAGAGTATGTGAAAATTAAAACCCCTACAGGAGTTCAGTCTATCATATGCCAATTTTTCCATCCTGTGCTCCTCTTCTGTTTAAACAAAAGCACAACTATTTTTTGTGGTGGGAACAGATATCAAAACTGACTTGATGATGCAAATATAAGTTACTACTGGTTGTTTTAACCATAGGAAGAATGTAATTTTCTTACAGAGGCTGTGACTTTTTAAAAAAGTTGTGTGCTGAGATACCCTCTCCGCATAGGAGCCCAGAATACATACTCCAGCAGCATGCACAAGGGACTGAGTGCAGACCTTAGACACCCTCACGCTCCAGTCATGGGAATTTACAGTTTGAGACAGTCTCCGAGTTCCCAGCAAGGCCAGATAATTGGCTTTGAACCACCAGGAAGGATGGGGGGCTCTAAGGCAGATGTGTGCAGCAATATGAAGAATCATTGTTGCAGAATAAGAGACTTTTTCTTTTTCTTTTCCTCCTAACACTTCTGAACAGATGGGTCTTAGACCAGCGGGGTGCTGTTAGATCATCTGAGTGGAGTTTGCACAGTTGTTTTCTCTACAAGATTTGCAAATTTTGATGTTAGTGTCAATGCAGATGCTCTAGAAACTTCAGCGACTGGGACTCTACTGAAGCTTGCCGTTGAGTCAGTTCACACTGAAGCTAAATGAACCCTTACGCCTTCCAGTGGATGTGGCTTGTTAACACCACAAATATTCTAAAGTAGTCTCTCTGATGGTCTTTAAATTGAGCCTGGTTTCATATTGGGTTTGTCTCCAAACCCAACAAATAAGTCTATGTCATCTATGAGGTCTTGCCGTCTTCAGGTAGAAAATAGAAATACTGAAAACTGTCATCAGTTGTCTTTTATGTAATACAATTAAGTTTTCTGTCTTTTGTACACACAGTTTCACAGAAGATTTTTATAAGTTGACACTACCAGATCAAGTCGAATGACCTAAATGATCTAGGAAAAGTATTACAGCAACCAACTACTTGGAGAAGTCTCTGTGATCCCACATAAGTTTTGTTTTGTTTTTATTTTTCTCCTTGAAATCAGGAAGAAGAGAAAAATATTTTCCTTTGAATCCCGAAGCAAGTATTTCTATATCATCTACCTGTAAAAAATACTCTCTGTTGAGTGTAACTTGTGATAACAGTCTGAAGAGGATCAAGAGTGGAGTATAAACAGGCAGGTATAGTTCTCTAGATCCATTAAAAAGGACATAGTTTTTCTGTTATATTTGGTTTGAGGTGGCAATAATGGGGGCCAAGAGTGCCCACACGTCTTCTGCAGATTCCAAAACCTCATCGTTCTGGAGAACAGCAGCAGCAGTTTCACAGCTGTTCAAGGAGAAACCATATTTATCATTTCAAATGTTGATTTCAAAAGCTAGTGGAATGTTTTTAGCCATTTACTGTAGGCAGTGTGGGTTATGTAGCTGCTTCAGCAGAGGATCAGGATGAGAATCAGAGCAAACCAATCTGTTTGATCCTTTACTCCTTTTCATTCTGCAGATACTGGGTGAGTGACAATACTATTAAACTGTTGCAACTGTATTAAGCAAGTTGCTTTTATTTGAAGGATATGCCATTGGTTTGACAGGCCCTGGAGAAAATTAAGATTGTTTTCCAAGTGATAAGAAATGCAGGTAATACGGAGGAAGAGAGAAGCCTTCCAGACAAAGAGAAACAGCGGAAGGAATCTTCATGTTAGATGGGAACATCTGAAAGACTGCTAAAGATTTTGCCATGACGACTCAGCTGGGTCTCATAACTGGAGACTGTTTTCAGACTTCAGCTTGAGGAGACACGGTCTGGTCTACTTGCAGTATTAGCTGTTTCAAAGAAATCAGTGCCGCACAGTGACGTGCTCTCCTCATAAACTTAGCATGTACTTGAAAAAATGGTTCCATCAGCCTAATGAGAGAGGCTGTGTATCTGGACAGGGAAATCTGAACTGCTGGTGATGAAGGGTCAGAATGGTGCAGTTCACAGGTCAACTATGACCTCGAACCTCTGCTAGGATGCCTCTTCTGCTTTACCTTGTCTGCTACAGGCAAGGATGAAAGGAAGCAAGAGGTAAATTTGAAGTTACTCCTCCTTTCAAAAAAAACTCAATTAATGCCACAACATCTGTATCCTATACAGGACCTACAGGTCCTGGATCCTCCAGGTACCTGAAACAACCACAGGGAGTATCAGTCTTCTGTATTCTTGAGAGAGACAGTAACAAACACACTTCACGTTCATGTGGCTCCTCTGAGTTTTTGACCTCCCTCTTCCATTTCTCCACGAAGAAATGTTTCAGCTAACTTTCTTACCTCTTCTGCATCTGGAAGAGCTTATGGCTTTTACCCAGCTTCTAAAAAGAGCCAATGCTAGCTCTCCTATACAATATAACACCTTATTTTATTTTATTTTTTTCAAGAGGAAAAGGACATTTTTTATTCGAAAGCAAACAATTTTTGAGCAATATCATTATTGCTCAATACAGACTGTGATAATGTGGATGTCTTAAATGAGTCACTACAGCCTAGAGACTGGTAACTCCAAAAATACCTGGACAATAACTGAGACTAACCAAATATTTCCTGCTCTAGTTGACTCTGCTTGAGCAGTGAGGGTTGGACTAAATGATATTATCAGGTCCCTGAATGGTCAAAAACCTCCTTAAGATCTTGCAACTTAGCTACACACCGGGTCTATTGCTTAGATTTTTTCTTCTCTGTAATGCCTGTAGAATTTTTCTGCGACCGTGTATGTATTTATTCTCCCCTTGATTTGCTGTCTTCAGATTGTGTATCTAACAAGCCACAAAGCACTCTTGTTTCTTTAAAATAGGTAAGGGGAGGGAGTCTCTGACACCAGCCGGTACACTCTCTTTAATGTAAATGCCGGTAATTACTAAGACCTACCCAGGTAAAGTGAGCATTATTAACAAAAGCTGAGATGCAAGTTTACAGCTATCTGCCTGTGGATACAATTGCTGGGCGCTTGTTGCAGACATATCGGTGTACGCGTGAGGTCTCCCGTATCTTTACAGTTTAGATGGGTGCAGTATTCAGGAGAAAAGCCCAGCTTCTGGTTCTGCAATGCTTTAACAACTTCACTTTACTGACTCTACTGCTTTACACGGATCTTGCAGTTCTCAACTACATAACTAAAGTTTCTGCTGTTTGTTTCCACAGGAAGACACCAATGAGCACTCCTGAGGAAAATAAAATACTTTTTTTTTCTGAACACAGTCTGGTATTTCATTACTTTGTGGCAGGAGAAATAACTGAAAGAAAGTTAATACAAAAGGAGAGATGTGCAGAAAGAGTCAGAGAAAGATGATGGAGGTGCTCTGCCTCCTCTGAATATTTCTGAAATAGGGCTGTATCTTTCTTCCTACTCCTCCTGCTTCCTCTAAATAAGCAAGAAAACCAGAACAGACTTTGGAATGGATATAACAAAAGAATAATATAAATGAATTTGTCTTAACAAGGCTGCCAGTTTTCAGAGGGTAAGTTTCCAGTAACAAGCACTGTATTGAGAATCAATGGAAACTAATTTCTAGTTATGGTGGTTGGGTTAATGCAACACCAGTTCCATAAATAATAACCCAACTGCAACAAAGAAAATCAGAAATCTGCCTATTTGCATACTCTTTTTGGTCTTGATGACTCTTGATGATTTTATCTATATAGTTTCTACACATATTAGATACCTTGGGAAGATGGATGTACTTCTAAAAGAACACAGTTTAGCAACCCCATGGGGATTACACAAGTCAAGAAGAATTTTAATGAAGCATCATAGAGAAAGCATTTGCATTATTAACTATGATAGATTGTGGGTGGAAAAAAAGTTAAAACTATTTCCTTTCAACATTCAATAAAACTATTTTATTCTGAAGACAAATATGGCTTATTGTAATTTCACAATGAGTTTTGCTTATTTATAAAGGCCTGTCTACACACTAAAATATGGATGTCTTAGATTTCAAATTATCATAGAAGTTCAAATTTTATTTATTTTATGCAAAGTAGTTGTGAGATTTCTGAAGAAGTTCATCCTAGACTGAACTTTCTCCAACAAATTCAGACCTTACTATGCAGAAAATATGGGAATAAAAGGTGAAACGTTTTTCAAAAATATAGGAGAAACATTGAGGAAAGTAGCTGGAAATATATTTCCTGATCTAGCAAAGGATTAGACGTAGCAGACTGCTTTCAAGCTAACTACGTAACTTGCTACTTCATTTAAGTTCTATTCTAGAGAACTGATGACCTCATTACTCAATCAAATATCTAATCTTTGAGAGTAGAAATCAGCGATGACTTGAAACTGATGACAGGGCACAACATTCTCTATCGCACTGAGAACACTGCTGCCCGAGGCCACCAATGACAACATAAATATTGGAAATAAACAGTTGAAAGGAGTTAGAACAATGTAGAAAACGGCAGGGAAAGCAATAGGATGGGTGAGAAAGACCCTGGAGGAATGTCAGGCTCTGCCAGTGCCGGGATGGCAGGGATGCCCACAAACTAGGATCAGTGATTCTCCTCTCCTTCAAATGCTATTACTGCAAGGCTGCCTGGTTAACAGTTTCTTTCTAGTCTTCTCTGGTCTGAGCTATTCTTAAAGCACATGCGATGCTTTCCTTCTTGGATAAGATAACAGCTAATAATTGGTATGGTTTTAAGGAACAGAGCTTTCAACTTAGAAAGATAAACGGGCACTAAATCCTGCCCTAACAATATGTGAGGATCACTTTGTTCACTTCTATTAAGGAAGAAGTTTTTTTAAAAAAAAACAAACAGCAAACAAATTTGGGGTTGATGAAGGGACAGCAGTGGATGTCATATA
>VWZK01014011.1:23787-54677 GCA_013396935.1 Baryphthengus martii | reverse complement strand
CCTCCACCTCTCTTTCCTTGTCTATCCTTACTAAAGAGCCTGTAGCCGTCCATAGCATCACTCCAAACACAGGAATTATCCCACCATGTTTCTGTGATGGCAATTACATCACGGTTTCCCTGGTGCACAATAGCTGCTAAATCCTCCTGTTTATTGCTCATACTGCGGGCATTGGTATATATACACTTGATCCGAGGTATGGATAACGCCTCCAACACTGGTATGTCCCCCCTAGGTTTGCCCCTAACTATCCCAGGTTTGTCCCCCTTCGCCTTCAATTCTAATTTAAAGCCCTCTCAATGAGAGCCGCTAACTCCTGCGAGAAGATCCTTTTCCCGCGCTTAGACAGGTGTATTCCATCTCCTTCCAGCAGGCTTCGCGTCATGTATACCGAGCCATGATCAAAGAACCCAAAGTTCTGTTGGTGGCACTAACCCAGGAGCCAGGTGTTAATCTCTGAGATCTTCCAGTTTCTTTCCTCATCATTCTGTGCACCTGGCAGGATGGAGGAGAATATTACTTGGGCACCTGAGTCTCGGATTAGTCTCCCCAATGCCCTAAAATCGTTCTTCATCCCTCTCAGACTTTTTGGGTCGATTTCCTCACTACCCACCTGGAAGATCAGTAATGGGTAGTAATCAGAGGGGTGCACCAGGTTAGAGATCTTCTTTGTAAAGTCTCTTACCCGGGCCCCAGGGAGACAGCACACTTCCCTATGGGTTGGGTCTGGTCGGCAGATAGGGCCCTCCATTCCTCTGAGGAGGAAGTCACTGACAACAATTACTCTTCTCATTTTCTTAACAGAAGAAGTTTTCATATGAGTGAGCCGTCATGCTCCTCCAACCCAGGTGGACTATCATTGGTATCATTGTTAGCATGCCTATCTACCTGCAGTGCCTCATACCTATTCTGTAATTGTATCTGAGGGGGGGTTGTAGGAAGGGAAGACGGGTGCCTGCGACCGTGCCGAGCAGGAACCTTTTGCCATCGCCCCCTGTCCTCCAATTCATCACCTTTGTTGGGAGGGGGGGAGGACTGAGGGCTGGCTGTAGCAGGTGCTCTGTCTGTAGCAGGTGCTCTGTCTGTCTGCTTATCCCCCCCTTTTGTCTTTTTGCAAGGCAGTACGGGCTGAAGTGCATCTTGGGGAGCCTCTGCTGTCTGACCAAGTCTCAGATATGATAGGGATTGGCTCCACCAATCTATCTCCTAATCACACTCCCTAATAGTCTTCAGCCTTTCCACCTCCTCCTTCAGGTCAATCACCAAGCCGAGCAGATCATTCACCTGGTCACATCGAACACAGGTGTTATCACTGCTGCCCTGCACTGCAGCCAGAGACCTGGGCACTCACATGTTTCTGTGGGACCGCTGTTTGGGTCGCCACACTTTTCCTGTTGACAGCCCTCTGCCGTGTTACAACCATGGCGAACAATGCTGGGAGGTGCAGCTGAGCCCCTCTGCTCTGTGCCAGCAGCACCAGCTCTGTCCCGTGTGCTGTCCCTGCGCTTCTGCTGTCCCGCGCAGTACAGCGCGATGGCCAGCCTCCTCGCCGGGGACTCACTGAATGGGCGGCTTTCGTTTTTTCTGCATTTAAATAGCCCATGAAAATTCTGGAACCACCCACTAACTAATATTATTATAAAAAATAATAACTCTAATAATAGAGTTATTCACCTGTGGTGTCCCCCTTACACTCAATCTGTTAACCCTTAAACCACAACAGGATTAGATTTTAATTTTTGTTTCGCTATCTCTATGTAGTCTATAGGTAGATCTACACCAGCCAAAGACCCTGAAGTTGGTGCAATGTGCTCCCTTGTATTAAATTATTATTATGAGCACTGGCAAGTCTGTGTTCCGTGGTAGTCTCCCAGATCATCATAAGCTTATAGAATTATTGAGATTGGAAGGTGTCTCTGGAGGTTATTAGGTATACTTCACCGGTCAAAGCCGGTTGCTCAGTGCCTGGCAAATTCTCCAGCAGGGACTAGGGGTTAGGATGGTCTGGAGGTAAGTCAGTCAGTCCAGCCAAGCGGTTGTCCCTTGACAGTTTTATTTACAAAGTCTATTTGTCCAGTCACATAAATTTTATCTTCAGTGAAGAAATATGTACACTTTCCGAACGTAACTCATCTCATCTATTTTAGACATACATCTTGTAATACTTTCTGCCTCACCTTGCCTCGATTTTCCCCTGTGTTATCAAACTAATTTGTGTTGAGTGCCAGGAAAGGATAAACTCAGTGGAAGGGATAAACTGAGTGGTGAAGCTACCTCTTCAGGACCGGTCACTTTTCCTGATACCTGAATTCAGGTTTTTGTTGAGCATTGGCACCTCATTATCATTAGGAATAACAGTCCAGGAAGCAAGCATGCTCTTCCTGAAGAACATCATTTCCAGAGAGGTCTCTGTTAAGCTCTTTCTAAGCCAAGCATTGAGAGGAAAATTCACCAGCCAAAATCTTGCAAACTTCCATACACATTTTAGAAAGCACATTTTACAACCTCTAGTGTCCAGGGACATTCTTGTGGCCTAGGACTGTTCTGAGAGTTGTTTTTTTCCCAAGGTAACATTTTTCATTGTCATAGATCAACAGAAAAGTAATACTGCTTCTATTTCAAATACCCTTTGATTTTTTTTCCTTTGCAGTATTTCTTTCAGCAAACTGCTACTGCCTCAAAACTATGAGAAAGCAAAAAACTGTACAAATCAGCAAATTATCCAAAGATAAATTTGTCTCTTTGCATAACTGATCAACAAACATGCCATGAATCCACTGTTTTGTTCTTAATAGATTATAAAAAAGAAATCACATTTCTTTTAATGTTGGAAAACATCATTAAAAAAATATACACAGCATATTCTCCAAAGGGAAATTTGTCAGGACAGTGTCATCAAAAGTTTGCATCAACAAATGGAACAAGATGATAACATTAAATTTGTCAGTATAGATAGCATATTTTCCTGGCATGTTGAGAATGTCAGTGCTGATATAGGTATATAATAAAGGTGAAAAAAAAAAGACAAATACTAATATATCCTTAAGCCTAAGTATTCAGAGCATAAAGGGATTTAAAACCCGTAACAATCAACAGTTCAAAACTTTTGGTCATCCATTCATTTTTAAAATGCTACAGCACTGACAAACATTCATGAAATACTGAAAGTGAATGTATTATTTCTTTCTCAGTCTTAATTTGTAACCTAGTCATTCATCCTTTAGACAATTTTCACAAAATGCAAGATTGAATTGTGTGGGATTGCCATGCGATTTTATGGATGCTGGAAGTATAATGGATTGTAGAAAGGCATTGAACAAATTCGTAGAGCAGAAATTCATCAAAAATCCGTCTGAGCGTCATCTTCATCTCAGGAAATCCTTAGAGTGTTATTTGCTAGAAGCTAAAAAGGTGAATACTAAGGGGAAAAGAATACTGCATGTTCTCGTTCTGTATTCTCTCCCCAGGCATCCCTAAATTGTTGATGTACATGGATTCTCAGTCAGATATATCTTCAGTGTCGCCCTCTATATTTTATATTCTTATATTGCTATGTCCAGATAAAATTCTTTCATTCTATGTCGGGAATTTAGAAAAAAAAATCCACGATACCATATTAGTCAAATTCATGTTGGTTTGGTGTTTTGTTTTCCTGACAGGTTAAGTCAGGCTCATGCTAACTCATACCTTCAGGTTTTAAGTTAGATTCGTGATTTTTAAAGCATGGACCTTGCTCCTGAGAGCAGACACTTTGTACAGAAGCACTGCAGCTGCATCTATACCAACCAGTACACCAGACAATAACAGGACTAGCTTTGTGGAATGATCTAGGCATGTTTGAACTGTGAAATAAGGCTGCTGAATACAAACTGTCTATGGAAATTGTTACCAGCCTGTGCTAACTCGGATCCGTTCTCAAGCATTGCTTGGGAAAAACAGGTGGTCCTGGCCAGAGGGGCACTGAGGCCGCTTCAACGATGTGGTGCTGCTGGCAGCCAGTTTCAATGTCTGCACCCATGTTCTCTTATCATTTAATGCAATACCACAGACATCTTTGTGGACATCTGCATGCCTGCCACGTTTGGTAGTGACTGAAGCACATGAACTTGTTCTAAGGTAGTGCATTAAGAACGGCTTTGAAACTGAAGTTGATTTGAAAAATACAGATTACATATTGGCCTTTTTATATGCCCTGTGGGTAGTAATGATCACATGCCAGTCTTTTCATTTTCCTTAATTTTTTTATTATGGAGAGCTGCAGTTAAGCAGTTTCTGACTATCAATTACAATAAAGACAGAAGAAGATGAGCTAGATAATTGACTATGCATTATTACAGAAATTGAACTATACTGTGGTTGCTACAGTGGCTTGATTCTGTAGGTTAAATAGCTTGAGAGCATTTTACAGCTAATGATTGATGATAGTAGCCTCTTGCAGGATTTCATTTCTGGAAGCATTAGGGGCTGTTATGTGTTAGCAATACCCAAAGATATTCCTGCAATGCAGTGGCTGAGAATTCTTACAGGAAATACCTAAATAATTTCCTTTGTTCAGTACTACTAAAGCACAATAATTGTTCTGTGAGTGGTTCCAAATAATCTGCAATCCTTATTTTGCCATTTTGCTTTCAGACAAATTGATTCCAAGCTACAATTTATTTAACTACATATGATTTTATGCATTTAATGTTTTTTGGTTTTTTTTTTTTTTGTAATTTAACAAGCAGTTTATAATTTCTGGTTTATTTCTTACCTGCAAAAAAGTATGCCAGCAAAGGGGCAGAGGAGCAGTCTTGGTTCGTTCTTGCACATTGGCAATGCAGCAGTAGGTAAGCAAATCGGCTGCTAGCAAATCTTCCACTAAGGGAAGGACAGAGAACTCCCAGCTCACATGGAAGCTGTTCCTAAGGGTCAAGGGAAGTAGAGGATGATTGACATTAAAGCATCCTCATGGCTATGACTGGCTCAGACTCAGGAATAAATCATCAACATCAATCCTATACACATTTTTCAAATGCAGTCACTTAGGAAGTTTATATTACAAAGCTTCAAAGTGACATGTTTTGGTAACAGTCTTGGGATTTTAAAGGCAAGAAAGACAAGTACCCCTCCTAATGTACATAATTGAATAAATTTGAGAGCTATCCAAAATGCAGCATTGTATAAAACATTTAAGAAGATACCTCCAAAATGACTGCAGATTCTCTAGTGACTGACAGTAAACTGCTAAAAGAAATTCGAAGGTAGGTCCAACAAACATATTACTGGGGCGTGGGGGGAATAAACAGTTTCTATACAAGTTGAGTTTACTTCTGGACCAAATACTTGATTCACTCACATCAAAAAAAAAAAAGACTTTGTTGTGACAACAGCTTTTGAGGAGGCATACAATTTTAACAAAGATCACATTCCAGCTGTGAGTTGTTTTTCAGTTAATTTGATCAGCTGCGCCTCCCCGCTCCAGACTGATCCATCTTGTTGGGTAGGATCACATAATTATTTACTGGTATGGCTGGAAAATAAGGATGAACAGACTGTGGCTGTTTCTTATTTACTAGAAGAAGATATAGTTATCTTGGCATCAGCAAGAGTTCCCTATTTAATTTGTGATTAAATAGAATACGTTTGCAGATACTAACAACATCGCAGTCCAGAGGCATTCCCCACTGCAATGAGCAGAACCAGCTGTGATGTCAGGTACAAAGCTGTACAGGTAGATGTTATAATACAGTGCTCAGGATGGGTCCGTACTGCAGTCAGTGCTGTGGCTGTACCTAGGATAGGCATATCTGAATTACTTTTATGCTGGTGAGCATTGGTAACAATTGCAATAAAGGTGAAGCGTCGTGGGTTTTAAGATAGCTTGGAAACCTGAGTCAATACTTAAGAGTCTCCTGTACACACTATGCTCCTGAATGCTTTTTGTTACTTTCAGTTAGTCTGGTTAGGGGTATATTACCACAGTAATCAAGTTCTTCTGGAGATAAATTCTTCTAAGGCATGAGTATTTCTCTCAAAGGTTAATATTTCTGGGTATTTGGGGAACAAGGATTTGCTAAAAGATGTTATGGTGAAGCATAAGATCTGAGTACAGCAAAGGTGCTACTCTGAGGCAATTGTCAATTTTTGAATAGTCTTCATTATATATTTGTTATTAACAGCTGGAAAGCACTTGCTAAACCGATCTCTCTAAGTCTGTAAATACTACACAGTCTGTTTCCTAAGAGCTGACTTAATGTTTTCTCTAATATCCAGTTGCACAGCCCTACAGGATGTTTGCTGAGCAGTAGCAAAAATCTAAAGTACATTCACGCTCTGCATAATAAATCTTCCTATTCACTGTAGAATAATAATATTCTGGTTGTGCATCTCAGTGTTTTCTAGAAGAGGAAGCAATGAACTGAAAGTCTGGTAATCAACAACGAACTGAAGCTTGTAGTTCTGCATTCATCTGCTGCCAGTGGCACAGCAATTACGATTATGAATGGAATATCTCTGCTGCAGAAGCAACCACAGCCTGTACTCAAGACTAGGATGTTTTATGATTATATATTAAACCAATACAGACACATATACACGTTTTTGTCCTGAAAGAAGATTATATTCTCAGCCTGAAAATATCATAGAATACCTTATTGACCAGAGGTACGTTTGAAGTAATTTGATCTGCTTTGGTAAAAAAAAGGATATTAAATTGAAAGCTAATTAGACAGTGACTCGCTATTAAAAACTGCCTCCAGTCCTCTTGCTCCTTGGCATTGCTGTCTCCTCTGTTTACGAACCATATTGCTTGTGGATAGCTTTTGAGGACAGCTCCTCTTTCCACCCCTATCCCTGACTGGAACTGTGCAGAAACCCTACAGTCTCTCTCTATCCTTAGACAAGTATTTTTGGCAATACAACCTTGATCTAACCTTGAGCAAAGCCAGGTATTTTGTCTATATAATGAGGTGGGAAACATACCTTCCAGTGTCCTCTGAGGTTTGAAATGCAGCAACTATATTGGAGAAAGAGACTAATACTGCTCCTGAAATCCCGAATGAACTGGAGACTAATGAAAAGTGGCCATTGTTACCCACACAGCTAACAGCATACACTGTAACTATCGTTTATGTGCTCAACATCAATAATGCACTTTGCTTTGAAAAGTAAAACAGATCTTGGAAATCTGCAGACTTTGTTGTTTTTCCATTGACTTCAGTGGATATTGTTTTTTGATAGCAAGAACTGGATAATACCCTGGGGACGGAAGTTCAGAAAAATAAACAGCGGTAGTGGCTTGAGTTTGAATAGAAAATATCAGAATTTTAAATGAAGAATAAAAGGTTTAGAAAGCCACAAAAAAAAAAAAAAAATTAAAAAAAAGAGTAAAAAAAATCATTGCCTGATGAGGGAGATCAAAAGTATAAGAATGGAGAAGATGGTTCTTAGTACAAAAGACCATCATAATCATCACGGGAAAAACTACTACCATTATTAATGACATCAAATGAAGGAACACAAAACTAAAAACTATAGAGTTCCAGATCCTCTATTCTTTTATTCATAAATAATTTGAAAAATGCATATTTTGTAGCTTTTAATGACTCACAAACACTGATTTGTACATTTTGAAAACAAGAAAGGATAGCTGAACAATAATTATTTTAGTCTAGCCAAGTCTTAGCGACAGAAAGACAAAAATACAATATGTGTAAGGCCATAAAACCAGTGATTATTCCAGGAAAATATGATGTAAGTATCAAGCACAAATATTTGCACTACATGATTTTTACAGGAACTTGCACATGTAGTAATCATTTGAAGTATGTGCACTTCATTGGCAAGTCTATTTGAAATGAAATTGAAGTGTTTTCATTTTCAGCTTTGATCCCATTTCTATGTACTTTTTTAGAAGTCAGATTCTTAATGAAAGTTTATATTTAATTGAGCTTTGGCTCACATTGATCATTCCAACTCTTTTATTTAGTGCATGTTTTCTTGATGTGCTGAGTATTGTCCAGTTAGAAAACATCAAGCACATATAAAGACATACATAATTATAAACTTCTTTCCTCCAGATGATTCAAGGAAAACTACAGCTGGGTTTTGTTTTGTTTTGTTTTTTGAAGGACAACAGTTTAACATTTCAACTTGACCTACTGCAAAATGGGAATCAGTATCATCATCACCAGTGTGGATAAATCTGTGCAAGAATTCTGTCACATTGAAAGGTATGTAAAAACTGGATCTAATATCCTTTTTTCAGTATAGAAATATATACATACTTATTATAGATTAAGCTACGTAGTGAAGTGTAGTATTGCTGATTCTCCAGTAAACCTCCTTTTACTCTTCACTTTTAAAACACTGATCTTCTCTTGTTTATCTCATTGTCATTTGTATCTTTACAAAGTAAAAACAAGTGGAAGCCCTTAAAGCTAAACTGATGTCATAGGTCTTTTTGCATATGTATAAATAAAGTTTGAAGTGGTGAGCGCTGCCATAAAAAATTATGTAATGTGAATTCATTCTGGGATAACTCTGCCAATGTATGAGGCAGATAAATGAAAGAAGATTAACATTTCTGAGTGCCTGCTGCTCAGTTTTATACAGAAGAAGCAGTAAGGCAATTTCATATGCTCAGGGAGACCCTGGCACAAGATTTGAACATGCTGCTGACATGCATGTGAAAGAATCACAGAATCACAGAATTGCAGAATGTTAGGGGCTGGAAGGGACCTCGGAAGATCATCGAGTCCAACTCCCCTGCCAGAGCAGGAACCTAGAGTAGGTCACACAGGAACACGTCCAGACAGGTTTTGAATGTCTCCAGAGAAGGAGATTCCACAACCTCTTTGGGCAGCCTGTTCCAGTGCTCTGTCACCCTCACCGTGAAAAAGTGTTTCCTTGTGTTTAAATGGAACCTCCTATGCTCCAGTTTGCACCCACTGCCCCTTATTCTGTCATTGGACATCACCGAGAAGAGCCTGGCTCCATCCTCCTAGTACTCGCCCTTTACATATCTATAAACATTAATAAGGTCACCCCTCAGTTGCCTCTTCTCCAAGCTAAAGAGACCCAGCTCCCTCAGCCTCTGAAGTGAGGGACAAAAATGCAACTTTAAGTTGTTTGCTCTGTCCAACCAGGCTTGCTCTACAGGTGAGCTCAGAGGGACCAACATGAAGTGTTTTAGTACAGTGTTAGTAACCTTGTTGAGCCATAACAGGAATCAGGACTCTTCTATGCTAGACAAAAACTCATGATAAAAGGATGGTCCACATCACAGAGTTGGCAACTTGAGCCTTGAGAGGTGTAGGAAACCATCACTAGGCAGGACAAAAGGCAGCAATAAGAACACGATGTATATCATGGAAAGTGGCAGTCACCACACACTGTGCAAATAATTTTTAATGGGTTGAGGATAAAAAAGGAGCTTTCAGGAAAGATCTAAGAAGCAGCAACAGTCATGTGGAAGGTGGCAGCTCTCCTTTGGACTTTGCTCTGCTATCTCACTGCAATTTATATTGCATATATCCATAGACACCTGTATTTCCATACTGGGGGCAAGTTACTCTACCATTCCCAGCAGCAACAGGCTGTGATTATGGACCATTTTAGAAAATTCAGATGTGCTACCTATTGCATTCTCTATGTTTTCAAAGGCAGAGCCAGCTCCCAAGGTAAGAGGATGATTGTAGCACACCGCAGAATAGAGACAGACATAAACCAGCTAATTTGAAAAGATGTTGTTGCTTATGGTAGCCTTGAAATACAACCTATGTCTCAACAGCAAAGAGTTTCATAACATCCTTGCTGAACAAAAGGTCTTACTGTGTGTTTTTATAGATTCGAGTACAATAGGTTGAGAATCTCGACTAGGACTTTTCACATCAGTGTAAAAACAAGAATTGTACTTGGAATCTAACTACAAAAGCACTACAAAGCTTTTCCTTGGCTGATACATAAAGCAGATCTTGACTGCTGAAGCTGCAGAGATAATGCATTGCAAGCTGAAAACGGATTGACAGAATTATACAAGAAGTTCCTCCTCTTTTGTAAGCTTTAATCTTAGTGTTAGGTATTGCCCAGCTACTAAAACACACACCTTCATCTCTCCTCCTCTCAAAAATCTGGAATAATCCTCTTCTTTCTTTTCTCCAGTAGTCCAAAGGTCAGAACTCTTGTTTGTACAAAATTTCCACTGCCTGAGAGGTTTGAAGCTACCTAAACTTAGGATATCATCAGTAAGTTCCATGAGAATTTAGAGAAATGGATGTTGTCGTTCTCTCAGGGGCAATGTTTTATGTGCCATAAATCAGAAAGTGCTGCCTGGTGTAGAACCGTGCTCCTGTGTTCTTTGCTCCAGATAGAGTTTCCAGTATCAAACACTCTCTCATTTATTACTACCTTATATAAAGAGTGGAAACAAACACTCTAGAGGAATTCTGTGTGCAGAAAGCAACCCAGTACAACTTCGGTGAATTTTCTGTCTCATGATTTGACCAAGAAATGTGCATTTAAAGATAAGGGTATTACCTCTGACCGATGAAATCACTGAGACACAACTTGGTGGGAGGTGGCAAGGAATACTGGTGAAGTTTCACCATCTAATTGCTCTGTTTTTCATGTGACTTGTTAAGCATCCTTGGCCATACTCAGAGACATAGTTTTCAGCTTGATGAACTGTGGGGTTTTTTAATAAATTATTTCATTTGTGTCACAGAGAATTGTTAGTATTGAAAGAAATATCATCCAAGCCTGTACTTGAAAATTTGCCCCATATTTGAGTACCAGCATTAACCAATATACTCTAAATTGGGTTTAGGTCAATTCTTTTTGAGCAAGACAATGCATCTTATGAATCTGTACATGAAAGGAATGGCCAAATCTGTCCTTTCTGCCGGTTAATACCACCGTTAGAGGTACAAAATGCATTTCTGTATCATCTTGATAGTAGAATCTTTTAGATTAGTTTCTCACAGTCTGGGCTGAATACCTGGAAATCTCACATGTTTGAGACTGTGCATGCGCAACTCATGTATTCAGTGAGTTCAGCATACCCTGGGCGTGTTAGACTCATTATGTTTTATGTTTTATTCACTTGCACACGTAGAGTAACATATTGCTTCCTGGTCATATCAAGCAAACGGATCATCTGAGCAGCCAAGTAGGTGTAAGATGTGAGATACAGCCAAGATAATGCCATTGAACGTCTGCAACTTTTGAACTATATAGCTATTCATCTTCATGAGTGATGAAGGTGGCATGAAAGTGATGAAGTAGCAACATATTGGCCACTAGTTTGTGTTGTGGAACTAATGTGGGGAACATATTTGCTCTCAAGTAGTGTTCAGAAGAACAAAGTTAATGCAAACCAAGCTAATTAGACATGTGATTAATTTCACATAATTTTACATGTCTTACAGTTAAGCACCCAGTCTAAGGTCTCTGGTTAATTGAGAAGTCTGTTACTACTGGAGAAAAATGTATTCTTTCCTAAGGGAAGGGTATTATGCAGGTAAACTGAAGAACACAGATCTATTTCTGTCCACTGGGTAGAGGAAAAGGCTAAAAAACTCCCAGGATTAGATATATACATTTTCAGATGCTAATGCCGAGTGAGATTAATGTATTCAAAGTGGAAAATAGTTTTGGTTACCAGTTTCAGAGGAGGCCAATACTTTCCACAATTATATATTCTGCACAGCACGGATATGAACTATAAAGACTAATAAAATCCTGTTCAGAATGGAGCTTCCTGCCTACAATGCTGTGATATGAATTAACTCTGTTAAAGTACAGAAGGAATATTTTCCGTTTTGAAATTTGCTCTGACACATCAGTGGAATTTTGCAACTGAACTATGACAGTTTGCATTCTGTGATACCATCTATAGATTTTAAATGAAGTGTGATAGTACTTGAGCTAATTAGGGTATTTTCCCATTAGCATTTACTAAAAATTAATGTTTCGTTGGTTTTATTAGTATTTTTGTTTGACAGCTCTTGGTATAAAAAAAAAGTAAGGCATTTTTCCAATAAAGTACTGAAAAAATTGAAACCATTTATGTTGAGTCTTTTGTTTGTTTATTTGTTTGTTTACAGATTACTTATAGTTAAATTTTATGAGAACCATAAGTAAACATGAATACACATTTAGACTGTTTTTCAAATTAAACTGTATGACTGTATCTGGCAGTGGTAGTCCACTTTTGCTGTGGGGGTTTCAAAGGTTTGGAAAACGGTGGTGCATCATTGTGTATTGTACGATTTTGCATATAGCTCACATACACTCCAGTACCTCCATCTCTTTTGTGAGTTACAGCACATCTCAAAGGACAAGGCTGGCTGATAATGCATTAATAAATTCTATGCCAAAATACACAGATGAGCTCTGAGGAAGGCTGCCAGCTGCTTGAAGTCCTATAGCTCTTGTGTGGCAGCAATTACTGCAATGAGAAAGTGCAGCATAGAAAGTATTCAGGTTGGCTCAGGAAGCAGATGCACACTATTTCTAAAGCTTCTTGGCCTTCCTCTGGATGGCTGTATCTTGGTGCATGTGCAAACTGGCTCTTAATGGCTGAGTAAAAGTTAAAATCAGTTGGAAAAAAATAAAAAAAATTACCCAGACTTGCATTGTTTGTCTAATTAAGCTAGCTTTTGTTAAAGAAGAATAGATGCAACTTCAGTATACTGGTTATGAGTTACACGTATGAGCTTTTTCTTTGCAGTTAGGGAGAACAAATGCAGTCTCTGTTTATTTGCACTTCTTTCTGTTCTTTTTTTTTTTCATTTATACAGGAGTTTTTGTTGTTTAGTTTTTATTGTGGTTTTTTTTTCTTTTTTTTTTCTGAAAACAATAGTGAATGCAAAATAGGCACCTACTATTCAATGGTTTCACTGCGCTACATAGTCTATTATTGTCTAATATCATCTTCATAATAAGAAATACAATGTACACAGGCATTAAACTGCTGAGAAAAAGTTTACAACAGAACACAATTATTTATTCAGTCGGTTTTCTTCTTATCTATGCCTGTTTGTCTTTCACTGTCACACTGTGTTGTGGGTTGGCGGGAAAAGGAACTCCATCTGGGCCCTTCAAGTGGATTGAAGGCTTTCTCCTTGCTTAAAAGATTGGAAGAGTCACCGCTCCTCTTCTCCTTGTTATCAAACTACAATGTTATTGCTTCCTAGAAATAGAAATCTGTAAGTTTACATTCATTTCTTTTTTCTTTGTCAATGCAGAGAAACCAAAACAACTTTCAGCGCTTCCATGCTATATCCCCTTGTCCCTACCCTGTGCTTGAAAATACTTTGGCATAAAAAGGTGTGCTTATTCAAGGGAGCCCAATTTCAGAGAGTCCTTAACAATCCTGTAGCAGAGGTGACTAAAACCAATGACCACACTGCTAGCTCTAGGTGTCTCTCCAGGTATGGCAGAAATAAAACCTTATTTCACAAAGTACACCTTCACTGTAGTATGAGAGCTTAAACATCAATGGTATTTCCACTTGAGTTCATGCCTTTGTGGGTCCATAATTGAATTGAAAATGGTTTTTGTGGATAATAGAAGCATCTTCATTTGTGTTTCCTGCATGGAATTAAATTTCCAGTGGCACAGACCGGCACATCCCATTCCATCACTTGGATGGAATTGCACCAAATGGCCTAACTTGAGAACCCTTTCATTTTCCTTGTTTTGTCCATAACATGCTCTTCTTGGAAGACTTATAGCATGCTATTTAACAGTGGGACAGCAGCTAAAACAAAGATACTCTGCAGTCCGAAAAAGGATGAAACCTCTTTGCACTGAACCCTTGGTAGCTGTGGTTTTTATCTAGATATTTTGGCTGTTTAGTTCTACTTTAAAAAATCTTGAAAGGCTTTAGCCCATGTTTGTGATAATTTATCTGCAACATTTCATTTTCAGAGGCAAAGCTAAGGTTTAGCTCAAAAATAAAAAAAAATCCCATAAATTACCAAGAAAAACCTCCCAATAAATGTTTCCCTTCCATCATGGGGATAAAAAGTGAATTAAGAGTCTTTGACAACTTGTTTATCACAAGTAGTCTTAAATGGCTGAATTACTGACCTCTGAAAAATGGACTTTGTAATGGAAATACTGACAGATTATAAACTATAGCTATACTACTGGGGAGGCAAAGGAAATAGAATACTGTAATTACTAGTACATAAATATTGTTCTCCTATTGCCTTCATAGATCAAACTGAAACAAATCAAGCTGAAATACGTAATTTCTAAAGCCTAAAGCTACAGCCAAGCTGGTGGATACCATATGAGATATCTTTATTCTTGTCTTGTTCCCTTTCTTGTCACCCTTGTGTCTTCCCTTAAACGCTTAAGTGGAGTGCACAAGACTACCAACTGCTAAAGCAACTAAAGTTCTTGGAAAGTGATATCTGCCCCCTCTCCAAAATCGGACGGCGTTGACTAGAAGGGAAAGAGGAAAAAGGCAGAAGTGCAGTGTCTGGGATGGAAAAACATGATAGGAAGGAGTGCACAAAAGCATTAATTAAAACAGAAGGAGAAAAGGGCAAGGAATGAGGTTGTGGAGAAAACAATGGAGGGATTGAGAAGTTCAGACCAGTGCAGTGATGGAGGTGAATTACAGGGATTTGGGCTCATTGGTGGATAATGTAAGATGGAATGGAGTTTCAAGTGACATAATTGAATAGTTTTTTACTACCATGTTCTGTCAATAAGCCAGGACACAAAAAGAAGGGAGGAACCATTTCTACTCAGAACGGATACCATAAGGAAGATTCGACTTCTCAAGACTGAGCGCAACGTTGCTTTACCCTTGAAATCCATGATCCAAACTTGTCCAAGAAGAGGAAAAAGATGCTATGTTCTGTGAATGCTAAAACCAGTAAGATTATGCATCCACAGTATAACATAGCTGCTTATTGTGGGTAAAATGCATCTTAAAATTAGTTATGTAAACATAACGTAAAGTAATGAAAATTTATTAGATTGGCAAAGCGTTTTTTAGTAAGAAAAGACCTTTTGTAAATGATTGTTCATTATTTACTGAAGGCTTTTGATCCAAGACTTGAGAGTAACTTCCAAAAAAACCAAACTCAGAGCTAAAAAAACATGTCATTTGACTTGCAATGGATTTTTCTTTTGTTTTGTGTCAATTTAATATACTTTTAAGCATAAAATAATCTTCCCAAGGAAAAAAAACCAGTAATTTCCAAATGAAAATTATTTCAAATTTCAACATGGCTTATTAAAAAAAAAAATTCAAAAATATTCTTTGAGTTCTTCATGATTTTTTTACGTAAATTATAAAAACAGAAGTGATACAATATAACAAAAAATAATATCATTAGCTACTTCAAGAGTACCAAATCTTTATATTTTAAAATGAAGTTTGATCAGTTGATTTCACAGAACACTGGTTGCAATACTTCTACAAAATCCCAATGCTTAAAACCACAACAATATCACCTCTGCCTGAATAAGTCTTTAAGATGCAGACTAGTGTCAAGTGAAACATACTCTTTGAGACACCAGCAGATATTGCTCTCTTCTTGCTTGTTCTTTTAGGCTTCCACTGCTGGGCCAGGACATTTCAGTCTGACCAAACACAGCAGTTCTCATGTTGCTATGTTAGCTGACTTCAGAAATAGGTCTGTCTTTTCACTCTTGCCTGCAGTTAGCATTTTGTCTTCTCTATTGCACTATTACAAATTTTTTAGGAGAAAATAATAAATTAAAAACAACAAGAAGTAATCATAGTAGCAGTAACAGCAGGTGGCAAAAGAGGAGGAGACTGAGATGAGTAGATTTACAAACAATTTCTAACACTGATCATTGACTGTAGGTAAACTCCTATTCAGTATTCAGCTGTAAACTCTTCTGAGAAAAAGCCTACAGAGGAGCAGGGAAAACCATGGCATGGAAGAAGTGACAGACCAGGTGACAAAACTAACACTGTGTGTGATTAAAACGGTGAACAAAGCAGGCAGCCTGAGGAATCTTTCTTCAGGACAAAATGTAAACTAAGAGAAAAATGAGGCTGAGGTCAAAATATTTTATTCTACAAGACTTAAGGTTAATCCAAGGGTTGTCAGGACAAATATCCCTGTTATAAGAGGAAGGTGCTAACAAAAAGGACTGATTCTTCAGTATAGAGTCCTTGAATTTAAGGCAGAGATTTAGACTGGCCAGACCTCTACTGTTGGTCTTCTCTTTTCGTAACTGTCTACGTTTTGAGTAACTGTTTTATCAGTCTTAAAATTGTCTCTGTACCTAAAATTACATACTACATACATGTCTTGACTAGAGAGAGAGGTGTCCTGCCTAAATTTCACTAGTCTAGCATTTGGAGGACAGAGATCCACATACAACCTGTATCCTCAGAGGCAGCTATTCCTGTATGTAGTGCAAGGAACAAGTGGTTTGATTACAAAATGCTGGTACAGTAGCAGAACAGCTTGGTAGTTAAACCAGGTTTTAACTCCATAGGTGTCACCTCTCCATCTGTCACCCAGATCTCCCTCATCTAGTAAGATATGTGGAAAGAGGACAATTCCAAAGGTAGTGTCAAGTTTCTAAAAGAAAAAAGGCATTCATAAACACTGAGCTGGAAGTGACTTCAGGCTTGCATGAGACTCATTCTTTGTCTTCAGGGCGTGAAACTACACTGAGTGTTAAATCTCAGAAAGCTTTAGGAGCAATTTACTGTCATCCTCATTTACAACTAACCTAAAGGTTCATTTAGGAGTTTAGACAGTTAGGGATCTCTGTACAGACAGTTAAGATAGCTAAATAAGTATCAAGCCATTTAAAATCTGCACCAAACCCTAGTAGTACCTCTTTCTCTTTTACTGAGGGTGACAGTCCTATTGGCAATAGGACAAAAAAGCCAATCTAGGCATGTCTTTGAAGTGTCTTAGTGGCAATGAATTTGACCTCTTGATTTCCTATACAGTTGAAATCTAGAGTGCTTCTTAATGTATCAACGTGCAACAACATACATCTCAATGGTCATCAGGAGGTCTTCACAAGTACTGGGGTTTATGTCAATTGATCATTAAAAAGGGCATGTTACGTAAGGTTGGATGGCAGCGAAAAGAACTCAGGAAATTTGAGTTAGATGAAATTAAGAGCCTTGTGTTAGGTGTCTCCTCATTGGCAAAGTTTCTGCTGAGTACTTGTATCAATAATAACCTAATATAAATTAGCGCACTGTAAGGAACTGGAGTTTCTCAAAATGTAAATATCAGTCTTTGTAGTGAGTGGATTTTTGTCGGGTTTTTATGTAAAGCCAAAGATCATATTGTATATGACAGAAAATCAAAACCAGCAGTAGAGGAATAGTAGTAATAAACCTTGGAAAGAGTGATTACATTAGAGCTGCCAATGTGAAGGAGAGTCATAGACTTTGTCTAGGAGATCTAAAATGTGCTATTTCTTACTCTAGATTTGTCTCTTCCAAATGTAATACTTAGCTGGAAGTTAGGTGAATTCCAAAGGACAATATAATTTAAATGGACAAATTTCTTACATTTCAAAAGAATACTATCTCTTGACAATCAGAGAATGAATGTTTAAATATTAGCCAAAATACTAGAAACTAAAATGAGCTCCTTATCTTTCTTCAACACAGCAACACCAGTGTCAAGTCACAAAACCCAAAAGGCTGGAAATCTGAGCTCTTCTTTGTGGAAACAGATATTGAAATACACTTTTGCTTCACAAACCTGCATCTACAGTTTTGGGTTAGTTCTAATGTAGAATTAAACAAATGCTTTGACCTTGAAAGTTGTTGCAAATAGAACTGTCCTCTATCCAGAAGCTCTTCTCAGCATTCAAAAAACATCTCAACATCTAATTAGGCAGATGTAGAAAAGACAGATGTTAAAAAATGGTCAGCATCTGTTTATTTTACTGCTTCATAGGAGAGATTCTCTCTTTTGAACTCCTCCTGTGGTTTTAGTACTCATTTCAAGAAGTTCACTTAGCCTTGAAAAATCAATGAAGTTTATATTAAGTGAGAGAAGACAGGGAAACGTCATTAAAGTACAATTTATTTTGCAGAAGAGGTGATTTAAACAACACTTATTCTTGCCCAATAGCCTCAGCTTTGATGAAAGTTCTGGCAGAAAAACAGCAAAAAAAACCCCACACCAATTTTATTAAACATTCAAAAATACTATAATACATGTCAGATCTCCATAATTCAGCATTCTTTATTATTTGAACATCATTTCATGTTGTGTCAGTGGTACCCAGGAATAATAGTAGTGATAAAGTGATGATGGAATAGTGAAAATGATGAACTGGATGAGGGAAATTGAATGGTGCATTTGTTACTAAGTCAGAAGTGCAGAGGTAAACACTTCAGAGAGGTGGTGAGAGTTGGAATTTTCTAAGTGTATTTGAAATAAGAAGAAAAATAAATTAATAAGCTAAATTTGGTGAAATGAAAACATCTATTTAGTGTATTTAGTTTTAAATAAAGAGAATACAAAGTTCTGTTCTCTGAAAACATAGTTTTATATAAGAAACCTGTAGTTTTAACTTTCACTGGATTTCCTGCAGACTAGCTTCTGTCTGTTTCTCTGCATTGAATACTAATTCCTGGCTGGAGTAGGCTTCCTCTATTCCGCATTTTTCGGTCTCGTTTAATCTGACAGGAATCCAGTTTGTATGCTTTGAGACCTCTCAGTACACAGGGAGGTTTACTTTTGTATTGAGTTTGTGTAACAAGATTTCAGTAGCGCAGGGTTGACTTCTGTGAGAAGCTGCCAGAAGCTTCCCCCATGTCTGATGGAGCCAATGCCAGCTGGCTCCAAGACAGACCCACTGCTGGCCAAGGCCAAGACCATCAGTGAAGGTGGCAGCACCTCTGTGATATCTAAGAGGGGGAAAAAAACCTGCTGCACAACAGAAGCTGTGAGAGAGGAGTTAGAATTATGTGAGAGAAACAACTCTGCAGGTACCAAAGACAGTGAAGAAGGAAATGGAGGAGGTGCTCCAGGTGCTGGAGCAGAGATTCCCCTGTAGCCCATGGTGAAGACCATGGTAAGGCAGGCTGTCCCTATGCAGTCCCATGGAGGTCCACAGTGGAGCAGATATACACCTGCAGCCCATAGAGGACGTCACACCAGAGGAAGTAGATATTCAAAGGAGGCTGTGAGCCCATGGGAAGTCTGCATTGGAGCAGGTTCCTGGCAGGACCTCTGGCCTTGTGGAGAGAGGAGCCTATGCTAGAACAGATTTGCTGGCAAGACTTGTGATCCTGTGGGGGACCCATGCTGGAGCAGTTCGTGAAGAACTCAGCCTGTGGGAAGAACTCACACTGGAGAAGTCTGTGGAGCAGTCTCTCATGGGAGGGATCCCACTCTGAAGCAGGGAGAGAGTGTGAGAAGGAAGGAGACAGTGTGTGATAAATTGATCATAACTTCCACTCTCTGTTCGCCTGCGCTACTTAAGGGGAGGAGGTAGAGAAATCTTGGAATGAAGTTAAGCCCAGGAAGAAAGGAGGGATGAGGGGAAGGTGTTCCTAAGATTTGGTTTTATTTCTCATTATCCTACTCTGATCTAATTGGTAATAAATTAAATTAATTTCCCCGAGTTGAGTTTGTTTTGCCTGTGATGGTAATTGCTGAGTGATCTTTCTGTCATTATCTCAAGCGACAAGCCTTTTGTCTACTTTCTCTCCCGCTGTCCAGCTGTTGAAGAGGAGCCATAGGGCGGCTTGGTGAGCACCTGGCATGCAGCCAAGGTCAACCCATCACAGCTTTAAAAATGCATTTCAGATCTGAACAAAACGCTGCTGTAGATGCCAACTGTGTGATGCCAGAGCAATGTGAGTGCTGCAAACCTCTCCTCTTGACCTCGCATGCGTGAGGCTCCAGAGAACTGCAATCATCATTGTGACTGAGAGGTAAGTTTCCCACATAGTTAAAGGGAATTGCTGATGCAGATGAAGGCCAAGATGGATGCTGCTGACTACAGATGTGTGGTAGCTCCAGTGGCAAAAGAAATACAAATCTCCATCTGGCCCTAGGCAATCTTCCACCTAAATTCATGCATGAGGAGCCTGGTATGCTCATTCAACAAAGGAGTGAGAATGGGATTTCTGTCCCAGAACAAGCTAATTTCATTTTGAGTATTCTGTGCTGATAAAACTTTAATCTGCAGAAAGACCGTACTATGTCCTAGAGCAAGACTCCTTTGCCCATTAGTCCCACACACTGATTCAGCAGCAAAGGCAGAAAGGAAAATAATTTCATCCCTGATGGGGGGTTTCCATACAGCAATCACTGCTGATTATGGGACAGGTTATGTCTCACAAACTTGACTGTACTGCTGAAGAGAGAAGGCTTGAGATGTCCTTGTGCTTGGCAATATTAGTTTGAACTTTCTGACTTCTAGAGTCCAATTACAGGTTGGAGTAATTCAGAGCAGCCTAGAGAAAAGATTAACCTGAGGGCTACATTGGATGGTAACTGGCTTCTTCTTTTAACTGCTTCTTTTAGAGAGCTTGGTTGAGGCTTTAAAGTCTTTTAGTTTGTTCAAAACAGCTGATTCTGCAACTATATATGGAAAGCTTCAATAACCACTACTGTGAATAGTGCAGATGGAAAACTGAGAGTGAAATAGGGCCAGTTTTCATCACAGAACTAGAGTTTGGCTTGTCAAGTTTTGCTGCTGGCAATCTGATATTGTGAGCAAAAAAATAATTCATGGTTTTATTTCTCTATGCTTGCTTGATTTTATAAAGGCCTCCAAAAGGCTTTCACAAGAAATTACAATTATACTCAAAGTGAAGGAGTTTCAGGTAATCTGTCACAAACCTCATATCCTTCCTTTCCCCACCTCAACAGTAATTCCTTACTATGATGAATACAGTTCTGTCTAGTGCTTTCAAAACCTCTCTTCAAAATGTCTGGTGATAAAATAGGTTTTGTATCATGTCCTGAAGAGTATTGCATTTGCAGTACTTGATTTCATAAGCAGGAGCAATTTCTAAGGTTGCAGCATTCCTTCAAGAAAACTTCTGCCATACACAACAGAGCTATTGCATGAGTCCTTTTGCTGACATCAGTTCTCCTATATCTCAATTTATCAAATATTCAGTGGGAAGTTACCATGGGAAAGTACAATTTTTTCTGTATTAGATAAAAAATTTCCCTGTCACCAAATTCATTATTCTCCCAGCTTACTTACTGAGTTCTAATCATCACCCCACCTAGGATGTGGTTATAAGTAAATTGGCTTTGATGTTCACTGTACAAAAGCATTTTCGACCCTTAACATTGCAAAAAATGCGTAAAAGTTTAAAAGACATGTTGAATGATGAGAGATCATTTCCTAATGGTAATGACTGCATCTGAACCTGGAAAATATAATTTATTGTACTTTTGAAATGAACCTGATAAAAAATTTATATTTGCCCTCAGTATTATTTTCAGCCTGCAGTCGATTACACATGGTTACCAAAAAGGTACTTCTTCATGTACCTGCCTTGGAGATGAAGCAAAACTAATCAATTGAGTATAATAACAAAAGAGACAGATTTATCAGTTCAATTTACTCAGTTAGCATGATTTGTGGTTAGGCCAGAAAAGTTTAAAATGGAAAAAAAATGTTTATTATGGCTATGTTCTGAACTAGACTAGAGATGAAAAAGTTTCTGCCAATATATTGATGTGTGAACTGAGACATACAGTTAATTGTGTGCATATTTAGACCTTGATTTATTAGAAATGTATAACTAGGACTTGCTTTCTGCTGTTGAAGTCACCAAAAAGAGTATTTCCTGTGGAGAATTCCCTGGGTCTTACACCTTTCTATATTATCTGGAACACAGCTCCCCTCTTATGAAATTGATGAGAATCTTTCCGTGGATGTCAGTGAGGGTTACAGCAGGTCCTTAAATCATCACTAAGTGACTGCAGTACCCTGCTGTTGAGCCTCAAAGAGACTTCTGTGTGTATAAAGCCAGAAGATCATTTCATAGTCACTCTCAGATCATGTTGCAACTCTGGCAGGAAAAATGAATCTTTTAAATGTGGTTGTTTCAAGACTTGTAATTCGTGGGTGGAGTGGTATCAGGAGTTAAATCTCTTCTTGTAACTAAACCAGTGTTGAGTATGGTTTCTGCTTCTATGACCAGAGATGGCATGGTCAGACTGTATATTACCAGAGTGATCTAGGTCTCAAGACAGGGTGACTACCTGTAAAATGTCCTTGGGAATGATCTTTGGTCTGTGCCAGTCCCAAATTGTAGCTAGGAGTCATCTGAGAGACTGTCCATATCAAAATGATACAGAGCCTTAGGACCCGTCTGTATGGGAGGTGTATGCAAAATCTCTGCCCCCATTTTAAGTCAGAAAGCCCCCATGGGAAAGCAGCATGTCATGTTAGGGTGACATCAGCAGCACTGAACTAACGTGATCACACTGCTTCCTGACCTGGCTGTTTTGCCTGGTCTGGAGCACATGCAAAGCAAGTCCAGGATCACTCATCTTTTCTCAGTGTAGGCATGTCTCTAGAGCAAGAAAATCCAGGTGGAAGATGTTTGCTTGTGCCTGTGGTATTATTAGGTGCGGAGATGTTAATACCTGAAGGAATAGCACACACAGCTAAGCTGATGTTTACAGTTCCTCGGTGTCACCCAGCTCTGTTCAGTGGTATTTCTATTTGGCACAGGGATGGCTGAGATCAGACCTTAGCTTGGCACAGAGCTGAGAACGAGGAGAAACATGTAAAATTCTGGCAAAGAATAACGGTCACTTTAAATTCTAGTGGAGTGTTACCAAACCAATAAGAGGATGATTATCATCAAAAGGAGAGTTAACTTTTGAAAAATAGCATTGTATTTAAATTTTATTAAAGGCCAAGAATCTCCAGATTTAATCTTCATTTTCCATAAGTTTCTATGACTGTTGAAATGGCATTCTTATTCATTTAAATTACAGTCACCTACTTAACTTATTCAGGTGGCTTTTTAAGATTGGTTGTGGACATGAATTAATTTCCCTGCAAAGGAGTGAATTAAAATAAAAAACATACATAAAAGAACAGGCAACATTTCATCTTAAGGTAGAAATACATGCAAAGAATCAAAGATTTGTAACATACTTATTCCACCCAACTTTTGTCAGAGTTAAGAAAGAAAATAGTACCTATGTATATGTATGTGCACAAGTAATGATATTGTGACTATTCTGTGTGATGCATTGGTCTGCTGTAAGGAATGTTCTCTACGGAAATCTGTGCTTTGAATTTAAGAGCATGATATGCATTAATTGCAGAAGGGTGTCCTCCACCCTTTTAGGCTGGGTACCGTAATTCCAAGAGATGTTACTCTTCCAAGCAGGTATGAGAGTGAAAAATGAAGTGAAAACACACTTACAGATTTCCTGTGTTTTCTTGGTAATTTAATATTTAATATTCAAGGCAAAGAAGTCTGCGATCCTCAGATCATGTGTACAGCAGGCAGTTCTGCTTTTGCTGAACCCAACTGATAGGAAACAATAAAGAGAATATTCTTCATGTAAAAGTACTTAAGAGTCACAGTAATTCTTCAGCACAGTTTTAAATGAAGCTGTCAGTAAGAAGGGAAAAATTACAACAGTCTAAAAATCAAGTCAAATCCTCAGTTAGAGTTAATTGATAGTGCTAAATGGAAGTCGGTAATACTCAGTTGATTATAATAATCTGATTCGCCATTTAATGTGGAAGTAAAAAAGAATAGCATTGGATGACTTGAAGAGTTTACGTAGGATAGGATTTATCTTTCCTGAAATACAGGGAATCAGGTAAGAAATCTGAGCTTTTGTTCAGTGTCCTGCTGCCTAAGAGCCTGACATACCTTTAGGCACCCGTTACTTAGAGAGGGAACAAATGAATTCAGGGTGGTGGCCCAGAAATACTGCCGTTCAACCCTTCTTCATTTGCCATCTCGAGCCACTAAACAGACTCTTTTGACTTCTCCCTGTGTGTTAAGTTTTGATTTTCTAAACAAAGCAACTTTTGTTTAGCAAAAGCTTTAATGCTGCAAGGTTTTACCCTGTTACATATAAGCATCTCTAGCAGCGTTGACCTAGCAGTCAAGGTAAAGTTTTGTTACAGATACGGAAGATCAATCAAAGGAACCATGAAACTACACCTTGCTCAGGCTTTTGTCCTGAGGACAATGTAATGAGTGTTCTTGAGAGAGCAGTTAACTTTACTCAGTGGTTAGAAAGAATTACAAGTGTGCAGTAGATGTAAGAATCACATGCAGGATCAAAGTATTTGAATGTCCCATAAAATAAAGAATAAAGGAAAATAATGAATAAAACTCTTAGAAAATTATGTGGGCATAAAAATAACCCTAAGCTAAACATTTTAATGTTAACTGCATCATATTGTCCCATTGTTATGATGATAAAACTTGATAACATTACTTATAGGCTAAATGTGCTAAATTGATAAACCTAAATTATGGGTTAAAGATTATTCTCTTCTAGGAGGAAATATAATCATACATAAAATATATGACACTATACTAATGTATTATATAAGCAGATACATATAAAATTATATGTATTATAGATAGATTATGACACGTTCTGTATCCATTGCAGAAACCCTGCCAATGCGCTGAGTGGTAATTTAGGATCTGACCGGGGAATTCTAGATTCTGATCCCTACTGCTTATGCATACTATATAGGGCAAAATGTGTAGTAGTCCTCATGACAAAAGCTAGAATCCAGGTCTTACCATTTGATAAGTCCAGATGCTTGTACTCTCAGTCCAGTAAACCTCAGGTTTTTTTTTCTCAAAGCAAAATTGGTGGAGCAGATGGTACTCCTATTGCAAAACAGCCAGGTATACTCTCCAGGTAGGGAGAAAATACAGATTTGCATTTCAGGCTGATGAACCATGAAACCCATGGAAGTATGAAACTCACCCTGAAGAATGAAAATCCATCCTGAGTGGATGAATTAGCCAGTTATTTCCTGAATGCAAGGGAGAACGTTTTAAGGAGGTACTCACTCTTTGGTCATTAAGAATTATTATGCATTTTTTTTACAAGAAACAATGCAAAATTCAAGTAGGGTAATGTCTTTGTTGCTGCAGTGAAACTCACACAAGACAGAACATTTCACCACTGCTTCTTTCAGATATTTTATTTGCTAAAAATAAATCAATATTTTCTCTACAAAGGGATTCCTGGAAGAGCTGGCCCTGCAGAACGCAATGGTCCACTCCTCGTGCTGTGGCAGGAGGGACACAGCCCTGTATTTGTGCTGTGGCTCTACTTTAAGTGCCTTACTGGCATCAATCCCATCAGTGCTGCACCAGCTGAGCTCTCAGGACCTGCCCTTAAGGGACAGCCTTGTTAAACCTCTGGGGAACCAATCAAGCAAACATTTTTCTTCTCTTTTTGATCTCTTATGAATGAAGGGACACAATATCTTTCTTAGA
This sequence comes from Baryphthengus martii, assembly GCA_013396935.1. Lineage (NCBI taxonomy): Eukaryota > Metazoa > Chordata > Aves > Coraciiformes > Momotidae > Baryphthengus > Baryphthengus martii. Next base: position 29,233 of record VWZK01014011.1, on the reverse strand, counting down.
TTTTCTACAGTCTAAACCTAATCCATTAGGTTTGCCATTCCCTATTCAATACCTTGTTTTGGGCCTGGACAAATGATGTCTATGGACTCAGAGAAAAGGACAAAGCCATGAACCTTGCAGTTCTGTATCTGTAGGCCAATGCTAAGCTTGAATAGGGAGAAACTTTCCTTCATCATCCAACAGATGCAAAAATCTTTTTGAAAACTCAAGTCAGGCAACATTTTATTTCCCCTGTGCATCCAGCTATGCACATGTATACGTGTAAGATAACTATATATAAATATTTTCTGATGACATGAATCTTTATGCTAACTCCATGTGTATAAAACTCAAACTTTTATAGAGCCTTTTCTATATTTCTGTTTTGAAGAACAAACAAGCTACATCTTCTTATATATAAACCTGAAAGTAAGAGGTAATGAACTATTTGTCTGGGGGAAAAATAAACACCTATAAATTTTTTTCTGACAGTGTCACTAATTAAGACTAAGCTATGAATTGAAGTGGTACAAAGTACTGCTGCAGCACGCAGGTATGACCGCTGAGTGCAGTGCTTCAGAGCTCTCTAACGGCTACTCTGCCTACTCCATTGTCATGTCCCGAAAACAAAACTAACCTGTCCTTCACCTCCGTCTGCTGCCAAGCACAATGATGAGTGGGAGTGCTCTGAGAGGTGTAATCAGTCTTGCAGTGCTACGTGCTATATTCCTGTTTTGTCAGTGCTTAAATTCTAGTTACAGTCTGTACATACTCCTGTGGTACATTTAACCTGGGATTTTTATGGCTTTTGTTAATTGGAGAAGAGCACCACGCCAAGTGAAAAAGACGCCATTTCCCCATTTGCAGTGGGGACAAAGCACATGGCCAGCCCACATACTAGTGACAAAACACACCCTTCAAACCTCTTTGCTTCCTGTGTCCTTAACAAAAACTTCAAAGATACACCAGGTGGTTCTGATTCTCATTCTGAATCTTTCGGACTTTACACTATTGGCAACATCATCTCTCTCGATTAGGAAGATTGGAGGGTAGGAGGAAACTTGTTTTTGACTTTATATTCAGTAGTTTGAGATTTATTTTTATCATTATGTCCGTTGTATTATGTAAAGGCTCATGTACTAATTTAGAACCAGTTCTAGTTAAAATTCACTAATATATAATGTATTTATACTGATTAATGTAAGTACCTTAAAGCATTTGGAATATTGACTAATTGAAGCAAGAACACATATATGAATTCTGTAATATTAAAAATCATGATGCCAAGCTTTGTCCATTTATAGTGAATGGTCATAGATTATTTTTTTTTCTCAAGAGTATAGTTTTTATTTTGTACATAGCAAGAAAACTCTGAAGTTTCCAGCCCATGGCTGCTCAGAAGGAAGCAGTATGGTTCTGCTGGGATGGGATGGGACCTGGACTGACAGAGATGCTTTGCTTTTGTGCTCTAGCACAAGGGGAGTGATCATATTTACAACACACAATTGGGAGAAAATAGAAGAGGTGGTGAAAAGGTAGAGAAGGAGCCTGTGGCTTATTGTTTTGGTACCAGAGTAACATCTAAGCATGACAGAAAGCTTCTCCTAACTTACCAAGATAGCTGGATGTCTAACTTTGCTCCCATACATTGTATTTTATGCTTTGTCACAGTATCATAGCAGTGGTATTAGATGTAACAAAGATTTCTTACATATACCTCTTTTGAGAACTAAGTTTTGGTCTATCACCTCAACTTTGGTTCCTCCAAAGCACTTGGGACATTCAAAATTGCAAAGCACATGTTGACAGAGATTGACTCACAGAGCTCCCACAGCAGACTGAATGTTGATCCAGCCACACTCTTGGTTTGTCACTGAGGACTAGTGCTATCAGATATATGAATGCTTGTCTATACGTGAACCCCAAATGTGTACCTATCTGGAGCTGGGCACAAACTGATCCTAACTATGTTTAATATCGAAAAGACAAAAGAAAGAGGAGAGATTACTCCAAAAGTGATATTTATGCATTTTCAACTCATGCAATGTTCATGAATGCCTAGAAATGTGTGCAGTTCTAGGCACTACAATTGAAGGATGTGAAGATCCTTGAATGCATCCAGAGGAGGGCAACAAAACTGGTGAAAGGGCTGGAAGGAATGTCCTATGAGGAATGACTGAAAGACTGGGGCTTGTCTAGTTTGGAGAAAAGAAGTCTAAGGGGCAGCCCCATTGCTCTCTACAGCTTCCTGAGGAGGGGAAGTGGAGACAGAGGTGCTGATCTCTTCTCCCTGGGATCCAGTGATAGGATGCATAGGAATGGCTCAAAGCTGCTCCAGGGGAGGTTTAGACTGGACATTAGGAAACATTCCTTTACCAAGAGGGTGGTCAAACACTGGAACAGGATTCCTAGACAAGCTGGTCGATGACCCAAGTATGTCAGTGTTTAAGAGGCATTTGGATAACGTCCTTAATAAAAGGCTTCAAGTTTTGGTCAGCCCTGATGCGGCCAGGCAGTTGGACTAGATGATGGTTTTAATTCCCTTCTAGATAAAGTAGTCTATTCTATTTGTTTATTTGTTTCTGAAGAGAAATGTAATTAATACAATGAATCACAGTTTGGACATCAGCAAAGATCTTACTGAGAAACACTAAATATAATTCCATATGAGAAAAAATGAGTGCTTAGTTTGTACATAGAGTGGAGTCTGAATCAATTAATACAGACTAAGCGTACTTTTTAATTTCAAGGCAAGTTACAGTAGGAATCCTAAAGAGTAATTGCCCATGTTCCTGTAAGGCAAAATTTATGATTATTACTGCTTATGTCAATTAACTGAAAATAGATACAGAGAGTCAGATATTTCACCTGCAAATTTAGTTCCCTGAAATTAGATATCTGGTCTAATTTAGTCATTTGCATTATTTCTGTTGTCAAATTGTCAGATAATGTCTCCTCTATGACTATATAGGGAGTAGGTGAAGATAATCTATTTAACCTCAAGATTAGTCTAAAATGAAACTGGATCCTATTGTGAAACACTGTCGTGATAAACTGCATATGAAGCAGTGTCTTATTCTTCAGATCTGTTTCAGAGAGTTGTAAAAGCATGTGGAGATGGCATAAAAATTACCAGTGTAATGGCATCTTTCCAGTGGTAAAATTGTATTTTTTTTAGTTTGCCAGGAACATCTCACTGTAGTATAGATCAAATGTGACTAGGGAGAAACAGCCAAGCTGCAGTGCTGAGCATGTGGAGGTCTTAGCTTATTTTGCTCTAAGTTTGCTGAGGAGAGGAAAACTAACTTTAACCAAACTCAATGATATTTGGAGAGAACACTACAAAGGGAGCTCATATTTTTGCACCCTCTTTAAAATTTACAAGCCTGCTTTCATGTGGCTCTGGCTTTATAATTATAAATCAAGAGCTTTTAGACTTTGGAAACACCAGCAGAACTCCACAAATGGGTCTGGTAGTCTAAAAGCCTTTATCAGTTTGAGTTAAATATTTTTTTACCTTAGAAACTTCATAAATAATGTTACAAAGATTAACTAAAATGCATTCAAACCGCAAAATAATGTCTTAAAGATATGTCCCTCAGTGATGGGTTGTTTTGTGTTTGGTTTTTTTTGAAAGAAAAAGGAGAGCTGGAATTGTTCATAGCTTTAGTGTTACATTATTGCGTAAGCATATGTGCCCTTTTAACCCTTTAACTTGAGATTTAATCAGTAGCTGAAAGACCATACTATTTTGCAAATATGAATTCCATCCATGATAAGTCATATCTTTACAAAAAATGAACATTCTTATGGGTGCAAACTGGAGCATTGGAGGTTCCAGGCAAACGTAAGGAAGGACTTTTTCACAGTGAGGGTGACAGAGCACTGGAACAGGCTACCCAGAGAGGTTGTGGAGTTGCCTTCTCTGGAGACATTCAAAACCTGTCTGGACATGTTCCTGTATGACCTACTCTAGGTTCCTGCTCTGGCAGGGGGGTTGGACTCGATGATCTTTCGAGGTCCCTTCCAACCCCTAATCCTGTGATTCTGTGATTCTTCTTATCTGTGATGAATGGAAAACACTATTCTCATCATTTTGGCATCACCTGAGGCAAATATTTGATTGTCTGAGTTGGCTATTTGATCTCACTTGAGCAAAATATCATAAATCAATGCAATAGCATTGTAGTTTGGAAAAGGAGAGATTAGTTCTGACTGTGCAGCTGGGGGATAATTAATACAAGGTATAAAATTTGGGGCTTATTTTTTTGGGCCATGAAAATGAATTGTTCATCAGTCATGAAAATTCCTTTAAACATTCAGCATTCCTGAAATGTCTACAGACATACAGAAAGTATGGAGTTCAAATCTTCAGATTATTTTTTGACATGCAGTTATAGTTACAGCTTTGTTCCATAGATTTCACCTATAGCAGAAAGCAAGGGGAACAGTTAACTGAAGGTAGCGAAGAGAGCTCTAGAGCTGCTTACACACATGAGCAAGTGCCACCATTTAGGAAGTCACTGCATATCAGCAGACCTTTGGTAACTATTCACGGATGTGACCTTAACGGGAGGGTATACAGGGTAGTACAGTTTTATCAAAACTTCTTTTATTACACACTAAGTTAAGCCTTGCAGATGCTGAGAGCTAAGAATAAGTACATGAAAGATTACTGTATGTCAGCTGACATAACATAATTTACCAGAATCATCTGTGTCTAGGCTGTTGAGTTCATGAGCTAATGGCTGCAAAGTGTTGCTATCCAAAGAAAAAATAATTACCTAAATCAAAACTAAAACTATGGACCACTTCCAGTTTCCAATTATATAACCTTATCAGGGATACAGCTGTGGTTATTTTGGCTTCTCAGAGTTTCATGAGATCAGGAATTAGTCCATGTATCACCAGAACTTGTATTCTTGCTGAACAAATAAATTAAAATAAATGAGAATTGAGAGTTTTAGACACTTTTCAATTTCTATTTTTCCACTATCCTGATATATTCACACATGTTTCTTTCTTAATGCAGCTGCTCATTTAACGATTGCAAATGTCAGATTTATAGTCTTTGCAGCTATTAGTGCAGCTGGAATGGAAATCAAGTTTTTCCCCTATGCTCACACAAGAGTTTCATTTATGGCGCAAATGAGTGAAGTTTAAATGCTAAAAGTGATCTAAATAGCTAACGTATCTGATCCCACATCCAAGTCATTAAACACAAAACGAACACAGCTACAGTATTATGGCAGAAATTTGGCAATGGGAGATTTTTGATTCCAAGGCGGCACAGTAGTGCCATTAACAATTTAGCAATACTTCCCTCTTGTAGCATCACTGTGGGTTTCAGTGAGACTGTTCATGCAATCACCTAATTTTTATCATGAATGGAGTGAAGAATCAATTACCATTTTGATTAAGTTTTTCGTATCCTAAGTCTGGGGGTTTGTCAGCACCTTAGCAAAAA
>VWZK01014011.1:0-23751 GCA_013396935.1 Baryphthengus martii | reverse complement strand
AAAAAAAAAAAAAAAAAAGAAGTAATTATAATTAGGAAATTGCACAGATTTAAAAAAGTAAAATAATAATGTGGAGGTTGTGGTTCAGCTTTGGAAATAAACTCAATTAATTCAGTCCCTCATGATCCCTAGTTGGTGATTCATGCCAGTTCCTCTGAATCTGAACAAGGAATACATGGATACAAGTTCAATAAAATTTCACTTAGCGAAATAGAGGATTTACAGTCAGAAATCATCACGATAAACTTAACTGAGTTATACTTCTTTCATTGCCACTAGCTATGACTTTCAATTTATTTTTATATTCCCTCCCTTCACTAGATACCTCAGACTGAGAAAAAAGTTCATAATAAAAAAGTGGCCCTTCGGATTCATACATCTATAAACAATGGAATAATAGTAATAATAAGACTAAAAAATCACTGGAACAACTGTTGTGTGTGTGATGCAGTGCCAAACACTTTGCTCTGAACATAGGCTTGGGGATTTTCCTGGATACAGTTTGATTTCATTTGCTTATCTTCTTTGTTACAGTGAATCACATTAAAACACATGGGCACCTTTGATAGCGGTAAGAACTGCAATTGGAATAGCATTTGATTCTGCTGGAGATGAGCAGCTAAACATCAATAGTCTTGATATGGTGAGAATAGTAATTAGCAAGAGACAGGCCCATCATCTGAGCAACATTGACCCTGTTCACTATTGAACAGCCCGTGAGCAAGTACCTGCACGCCTTGAAAGAGCGCACCTTAAAAATGCCATTTATTCCAAATAATTGAGAGGAAGTTGTGAGAAAATTGCTCAACAGGAGAACTAACCAGGGAACAGAATCTGCAGCGAGTGCTCACAATGAAGTGTTTTTCACACTAAAATCAGTAGAGTTGAGAGGACAAAGCTCCATTTTAAAATTATTTGATTACCACAATAGCTTAAAGGTTAACTTCATATACATGTTTATTTTTACAGGTCAAACTAGACAATAAGTCATAGCTTCTATAAAAATTGAATGACATTTTGTGCACAATAATCGATTGGTAATATTCGACATATGCAAGAAGACTTGGCCAGCTAAGATGTTACAGTACCATAGTGTAAGAGAAGATGAAAAGACCAGAAGCTTTTAAATTGTCTTAATTCATTTTTATTCACTATTGACTTAATTCTGAGAATGTAGCTACTGCTCTCTAAATGTTTAGTCTCTTGTATAGCAAATATTCTTGCACACAGAGAGCTTTAAGTTGGGGATTCTCAAAACAAGCAATTGCAATTTATGACAGGGTTTAGGTTATCTCTAAAATGTATTTAGCTCAGTTCTAGAAGATCCTATGGATTCCTGCACCACTAAAGCCAAACGTCCTTTCCTCTAAACCAGTCCTTAAAGTGGAGAGATATTCTGATTTGTATTGTTTTTGTTTTTGTTGGCAAACTTTGCATGCACTAAAAAAGCAGACAGGCAGAAATATCTGGGAATTTAGGAAGAACTTCACCAGCACTGCATCCCGAGCTCTACAATAGGAAGTTATTGATTCAACTTTAATGTTCCTGAAACAGAATATTCTGATTTTTTTGTTAGATTTGTCAGGTATTATAGGTGCTATTCAGGGAAATTAGATGGTCAAATAATGTCTTGCTTCCTCCAATTCAACAATTAACATACATAATTTCTACATCTCGTATTATTTAGTAAAAGTTATAAAGAGTTTGACAATTTAACTTTACTGAACATCAACATTTCCTCTACCCCAGTAAATAAAATAAATCCAACAGTGCATCCTCCCTGTGTCAGAAATGTGTTAACGAAGACTACAATTAAGCTAGGCCTAAGTTATGGATTTGTTGAATGTTCAACATTATGTTGAATATCAGTGTGGATTTTTTTATACTGTACTGGTTTTGGCTGGCATAGAGTTAAAATTCTTCAGAGTAGCTATTATAGGCTTATGTTTTGGATCTGTGATGAATAGTGTTGATAATACAGGGATGTTTTAGTTACTGCTGAACAGCACTTATACAGGGTCAAGGCCTTTCTGCTCCTTACCCTACCCTGCCAGCGAGTAGGCTGGGGGTGTACAAGGAGCTGGGAGAGGACACAGCTGCGACAGCTGACTCAAGGTATATTCCACACTGTAATGATATTGTGCTCAGCAATCAAAGCCTGGGGAAGAAGGGAGGGGATGACATTTAGAGCGATAGTGTTTGTCTTCCCAAATAACTGCCGCACATGATGGAGCCCTGCTTTTCTAGAGATGGCTGAACACTTGCCTCTTGATGGGAAGTAATGAATGAATTCCTTGTCATGGTTTTTCCTTACCTGTTAAACTGTCTTTGTCTCAATCCCTGAGTTTTTTCTCACTTATACCCTTCTCTCCCCCATCCCACCTGGGGGAATGAGCGAGCAACTGTGTGGGGCTGAGCTGCTGGCTGGGGTTAAACCATGACAGATACCAAAGAAGATATATAGACTGTCAATTAGTCAAGAAACACATGGGCTTTTTATCATCTGCCCTTCTGTAGTAGGATTTTCTTATCTTTGACATATCTTTTTCACTATTTTGTTCAAATTCCTACTGGACTCAAGAGTTATAGGCAGAATAAAGGCAAAAAGGTGAATACAGACAGTAAACATAAAAAAAGACCAGATTTAAAAAAAAATATTGGGATTCAAGGTATGTGCTATTGCAGAAGTCGATTAAAAATAATTATTTTGTTTATATTTAATGCATTTCTACTTTAACAATAAGGGAAGATTACATGCTGCTTGAAGTAGCTAGCTCGAAGCAACTACTTGCAACTTCAGTTTCACCTCTCACTTCTTTGATTAGAAAGATTCCTGTTCTTTTCCTCCACAGTTTCTCAGTTGTTTTAATCTGATGCTGACAGCAAGATTTTCATTCAAGAGCAAAAATGCTTTTGCGCAGTCCTGTTGGCTTCACAGAATGATGGTACAATCAGACTGAAGTGCTAAGGCAAAAAATGTTATTTATTTTTGTGTAAACATTATTGTTGTTTTGTAGATGTATAGCTTAGAAGACTTACTCCTCAAGGCTAACTTTCTTTATGGCATCAGCTAAAGGAATTAAGCAGAAAAAGTTAACAGAATGTAGGTCTATTTAAAACAGACCAGTCTTTTAAGAAAGTAAAGATGGCTTTCAGTACACTTTATGAGTGCCAGATGCAACCTTTTTATTTTTTCTTCAATATTCATGAAGAAATTTGAGTCTAAATACTCAAGATGGATACTATTATTTCCTTCTTTTCAATATGGTGAATATTAGACTTTGAATATCTCTTTATAGAAGTGGTATATGATCTGAGTGCTGCTTGGTGATGTAAAAATTTTACAAAAGTTTATGATTGATAAGTTTATGATTTAGATAAAAAAAGAAATCCATTTCAAATTTCCTCAGAGAAAAAAAAGGAAGTACAGAAAATTATTCTTGCCTCCTGCAAATCAAAAATACCAAAAAAGAATCCTAGGAAACCTACATGAATGTTTAAGATAATCCTGTTTAAATATCCAGTAGCTTTATTTTTCCATAATGCATTATACAGTATTGAATCATAGAATGGTTTAGGCTGGAAGGGATCTCTGAAGGTTATCTACTCCAATCCACCTGCAGTGAGCAGGGACATCCTCAACTAGGATCAGATTGCCCAGAACCTTGTCGAGCCTGTGGCAGGTACAGGCTCTCTCACAGACAAAACAGACAAAGCATGCGGGCTGTGCCGAGCAGTTTGGCGCCTCGGGCGGAGCAGTTTGAGACCTCGGCCACTCAGCTGCACCTCATGGTGCTTAACTGGCACTTTGGGGTCTGGAGCCCTTAGTGAACAGGCCCGGGGTGTGGGCTTGTCCGTGTCTTGTCCAGGCTTATCTCTCAGCCAATGAGAATGACAACAGTGCACCCTTGACTAGGGTATAAATGGGGTCCTGCCTGAGAGCCAGGGTAGGTGGTTCTTCCCAGAGCAGCAGGCCTGGCAGTTGGACCCTCCCCATGGACACGCTGTCCAAGGATACTTCCATGGATCGAGGGAGTCTCCGTGGATTGAGTGAGCCTCGCCCCCCACTTTGGGTGAGTATCTCAGGCACTCTAGTGTGGGAGTTTTCCCCTTTTGTGAGGGGGGGTTTGCCCATTTTGGCTTGTCATTCCTTAAAGTCAGAAATTAGTTGTGTAGTAGTTAATTCCCAACAGACATCCAAACCCGTACTTAATCGAAAGGAGTGCTGGCAACCCTGCTTGCAATAAACCCCATTTTTGTATAGCGGCTGCTGTTTGTTCTGTGGGTGCCTCCGGGACATAATTGGCATAGTCGGCAGGATGTCGATAGGGGAATAGCTACGGAAGCACAAGTGTGCGCCTGCTCCCCCAGATGTAAAATGGGCAAGGAGAAGTGGTTTGACCTCGCAGAGGCCTTGGGGAAGCTGGGACAGGTCCCAGTAAGGTTTTGGAGTGGCGCAGATAAAGGAGCCATGTGCACCATCCCGGGTACGTGTTTGGTGCAGGCACAGGAGTGCTCCGGGGTGTCAGAGTGTAAATCGCGGTACCTGGAGAGAGAATTGAAAAGAAAAGGAGCGGACGTGTTTGTTGATTGAGCTGATGTTGGCGCAGACAAAAAAATCCCCCAGGGCTATCCAAATCCACAAATTAATGACGGGCACAGACCCGGAGGATTCGGATGCGGAGAGCTGGGGAGACCCTGATGAAAATAGCGCCGGTGAAACTGAGGAAATGGAGGAAGAGGAGGTGCGACCTGTTATTAAAACAAAGACGCACACGGGACCGCATGGCGGGAACCCCCGCACCATGGTCCGTACCACCCCCTGGTCGGGGTCCGAGCTCGATGAGCTCTGGGACAGGTTTTCTCGCGAGCCAGGTGAAACTGAAACGGAATATTTGTGGAGAGTCTCTTTGGCGGGAGGCGATTGGATACTGCTGAGTAATGACAAGGCAGCCGGGGGTTGGGATCCCGAAGTGTTTCTGAGCGACGGGCCGGCAGGTGACCAGTCGATCACATCGCGAGTGGCTGATTGGACTGGGGCTGTGCACCCTATAGAAAGGGGAGAGCCGGTGATTATCCAGGTGAAAGGACTGGCGGAGCTGGCATCAGGAGTACAAAAAGCCGCCTGCATCCAGGAGATGTACGAGAGAGGGCGGTGCGGGGCACCGACCACCTCCGGCCGCTCATTAAAGGGCTACCGAACATTTTAAAATTTAAAGATACACGTCCAGGCACTCAGAGAAAGGATTCAGAGGCCCACAGAACTTAACAGGCAAAACCCTCAGAATCTGTCCGTACTTGTGATGACTTGGGCAGAGATATTCTCCGATACAGTGACGTACGGGCCCGAGCTGGGATGGGCCGATCCAGGCGGCGGCACCGACGGTGGCAATAGGAGCCTGCGACCAGTCAGTCGCAAACTTCACCCCGACTGGCCCCTCCCGCGGGAGTCTAAACCCTCCCGAGGCAAACTGGGTCGAACTTACGATCCAGCAAGGAATGACCTGTGGAGAAAAGGGGTAGCACAGGGAATACCACGGGCAGTGCTGCACCGAATGCCCAGCGACCACATCCGGGCAGTGCTGAAAGTGCTAGAGGGGAAAAGGAGGGGCCCGGAAGAAGTTTGGGCGACAACTGCTCAGCCGGACAGCGCAGTTAACCCTGTCGTACCCCTGCGAGAGGACTGTAAGGGGTCAAAAAAGCCAGAAGCTGCGGTGCGGGGTTCAGGCCATCCGCTGGCGTGGCGAATTCTTGCGAATGGTCCTTATAGGAAACCTTATATACACATTCCCATGGGCCTGGAGCCAACAAGTTTAGAGTTCTTAATTAATACAGGGGCCCAGATTAGTGTCCTAAACAAGCAGATATCCGAGGAGCTAGGAATCGAGCCCTCGAGGAAATTCATAAACCGGGGGTTACCCGGGGTAACGAGTATGGCAGAAAAGTGTTTCTTGGCTCAAACTCAGTTTTGGCTGCCTGGGGAAAAGCAGATGACAGCTGTGGAGGTGGCTCTAAGCCCTTGCAAGGGGAATATCTGGGAATTTGATGTATGAGCAGGCAGGCAGTGGTACCTGCCCACTGCATGTGGAATTTCGGGAGCTGCGGAGTGGAAAAGGCTCGCATTAGGACCCTGCAGCTGCTCCTGCCCTGCCACCATCTCAAGTGACCTGTGTTGCTCATTCCCCTCTGCCAGCACCTCCGTGACAGAGCCTCACCTGTGCAACCTGTTCCTGTGTTTCACTACTCTCATGGTAAAGAACTTATTCCTAACATCCAATGTCAATCTGCCCTTCTCTAATTTAAAACCATTGCCTCTCATCCTGTCACTACAGGCCAGTTGTGAACAGTCCTTCTCCAGCCCTCCTGTAGGCCCCCTTCAGGTACTGGAAGGTCTCTATTAGGTCTCCCCAGAGCCTTCTCTTCTCCAGGCTGAACAATCCCATTTCCCTCAGTCTGTCTTCGTAGGAGAGCTGTTCCAACCAGCTGATCATTTTCATGGCCCTCCTCTGGACTCGTTCTATCAGGTCCATGTGCTTCCTGTATTGAGAGCTCCAAAACTGGACACAATACTCCAGGTAAGGTCTGATCAGAGCAGAGCAGAGCAACAGAATCACCTCTCTCGTTCTGCTGACCACCCTTTTGATGCAGCCCAGGGTGCAATTTGCCTTCTGGGCTGCAAGCACACACTGTCTGCTCATGTCCAGCTTCTTGTCCACCAGCACTCCCAAGGCCTTTTCCACAGGGCTGCTTTCTATTGTCTCAACCCCCAGCCTGTATTGATGATGTGGATTGCTCTGACCCAGGTGCAGGACCCTGCACTTGGTCTTGTTGAATCGGTTCACCTGAGCCCACCTCTCTAGCTTGTCCAGATCCTTCTAGATGACATCCCGTCCCTGTGGCATATCTACAGCACCACTCAGCTTAGTGTTGTCTGCAAACTTGCTGATGGTACGCTCGATCCCACTATCTGTATTATCGATAAAAATATTAAACAGTGCGGGTCCCAGTACGGACCTTGAGGGACACCACTTGTCACTGCTCTCCATCTGGACTTCGAGCCATTGGCTACTACCCTCTGGATGTGACCGTCCAGCCAATTCTTTATCCACCAAATAGTCCACCTATTGAATCCGTATCTCTCCGACTTGGCGAGTAGAATGTTGTTCTGGAATAGGATTGTTCTGGAGTTAGAAAAATACCACATTTATTTTGTGTCCTGAATGTTCTTCAGCACTTCTTTGGACAGGATATCACGGTGAAATCTTAAGGTAAACACAGTACTTGCAGTTCCCGTCTTTTTTAATGTTCCAAATGAACGTCAGCGATCTGTCAATCAAATCCTTGCTGAAATACTTGGAAAAGCAAGAACTCTAATGACGATACCCTTTTGCTTCTCTATACAGGAATGTCAACTTAGTGGGCAGGAAATCTTGTAGTCATTATCTGTCACATCATTCAAAACAAGAAGAACAATATTGGATAAAGCTGAGTATTTCAATGCCATTGTCTGTATTTATGTGTGGTGGCTTTGTCATACTGTCATAATGTTAGCTTTTATAGCACACTTGTCCTCCACACAGCACTTTATATAAGGCTGTGTGAATAGTGTTATTCCACTTTTGAAGTAAGAGGAGGGAAAGGGCAGAGAAGTGATTTGCTCAAGGCTGTTTTTCACATCACAAGAAGTAAGAAGTGCCCGTATGCTTTCCAGATGCTAACCTTTAGCCAGTCCTTTCCCACTATAACCCATGACTCACTGTGTTGTTCTATTACATAATTCAAGTGTTCCTAGTGAAGTCAACTGTGAAACTTCTGTTGCTTACAGGGGAAAGCAAGCAAGCTAACTAAAACCAAACCTCCAGATTCTTTATATGTAAGACATTTTCAAAGGGGTTCTACGTATCTTTCTTAGGTTGTTACATGGATACATCTTTGAATTTTCTGAGTTTACGAGACTTTTAAAATAAATAATTTTTTTCCTTCACCGCGCTTTACTGATATAAAGAATGCTAGATATAGCTTAATTTTACAATGAAGGACAACTGCTATACAATTCAGGCGATTTGTTTATGATCTAACCAGGAGGCTTAGTAAGACACAACCAGAGTAGAGTTCACCAGTCCAAACCACTGAAATATCCTTTTTAATAAATTTTGCTTCAGTTAGCAGAGCTCTTCACTTTTATTATGTTTAAGTGGAATTTCAGACTTTGCATAGTAGGCCAAAGACTACTGGATTTAAAAATTATTGTTTATTTATCTTTTAAATGTCTGGACCACAGGTTGAAAACATTAACCTCACTTTATGACATTCTCAAACCTTACCCAAAAGAAAAGCATTCTTTCGCTGTGTTGCAGGCTGTCATAGATGACATTGGAAAAATGCAACTGGTAAATTGTACTGGCAATGGTAATTAAAAATATTCTTCTTGGTAGTTCCCAGTGTTGTGACAAGTGCCAATGGCTCCAAACCGTAGTTAAGAAGGTTCAGATTTGATATCAGGAAAAGTTTTTCCCCCAGAAGGGTTGTGCAGTCCTGAAACCGATTTCCCAGCGGGTCTGTAGAGTCTTCATCCTTGGAAGTTTTTCAAGATTTGACTAAGCAGAGCCATAGCTGACCTGATCTAGAATTGGAGATAATTCTGCCTCAGGTAGGAAGCTGAGCTATATGATCTATTTCGATGACTCAATGAAGAGCAAACCAAATTACTTGTTTTTATAGAGTACTTGTATTTGATTTCCTTTAAAATGTCTGAATGTACCTGTTCCCTAAAGAGGCAGTAACTGGGCCCTTGCAGTTCAGTATTAAAATACATGCTAAATCAGTGTTCCAGAAAAAAATGAGCTATTGATTCAGCATTCTTAAAAGAACAGTGAGGAATATAAATGAAAATATGAACTGTAAATATTCAATATTAATACACTTCAACTTGGAAAACAATTCTAGTCTCATTAAAGTCTGTATTGTAGTTCTTAGTGACTTCACAGCCAGGACTCAACACAAGTCTGACAGCTGAAGACATTCACTGCCACGCTAAACGGCCACGCAGGTCACAGGGTTTGCCCTCTGAGCACACTAGGGAAGCATATTTAATTCCTTGTTGAGGATAGAGCTGTATGTTGGTGAATCACTGACTGACTGTGGGGCATATGCAAGAAAAGTCTTTCATGGAGGGGGGCTTACAGAAGCGAGAGACCTCTGTGTATGCGTGATACTCAATGAGCCAGCCAGGGTAGAATACAGCTTTGCCTGTGCCAAAGACATAAAAATATTCATCCATTTGTTTTAAGAGGTTATAAGTGTATTTTTTTGATCCTTGCATATATTGAAACTGTAATTCTGGTAGTGAAGAAATGTATTTATATTAATTTTTATATGACCTTGCTTGTAGTTTATCAAATCCCACTGATAATCATACGCATCCAGATTTATCTACGTCTCTAAATTCACTCAGGTCACATCTTGTTTCCATATAGCTTTATCAGGCAGGGTTTATGGAAGCATGGCTAAATAGTAGTGTTTACTGGACAGTGGCACTGCAATTTGAAGGTGGTTTGATTGATATTGGCCTGCATTTGGTAAGCAGTTCCTGCTCAGCAGACACATAAACAGATGTTTAACTTAAGATCCACAAAGTCACACTGTAACATCTTTTTAAAATTATCAACAAGTCCAACCTTTTTGGTTCGGGTCAAATAATGATTTTAAGCATCACAACATCTAACTTTTAGGTCTCTGGCCTGCCGTGAGATTGAAAAGCTACCTGCAGAAAGAAAACTGAATTGCAGTTCGGCTCCTTACGTAAGGTGAAAATTATCAATCTCAAAGTTCTATAGAAGGAGCCAAGAATCATCTACTAGCTGTTAGGGAACAGGATGTGACTGTATTACTGTCCATCTTCATGCCTAGGTGCTTGAGTTATGTCCTAAGGTATTAAGAGCGACAGACTGTTAGCAATATTATGACAAAATAAATTCTCAGTTATTTCCTATTTGGAGAAAGCTTATGACTTCATTTGCACAGATTATTTTGGCATGAAGCTCTCAATTAATTATATTATGTCATATTGGCAGCAGCACTGACATCAAAGAATTCAAATTTATTTTTTTTGGAAAACATGTCACTGAAGTGTGACACAGTAGAGAGATGGAGACCTTCATGCACAGAAATCTCTTGTTTGCATTCTCCGACAGGTGACTGGACTTCGGAGCCGCATGAAATAAATTGATCTCTGTATTGCAATACATGTAACTCTGATATTTCTGCTTATATTGTATGCTTAGTATCAAACAATCGCCATCTCCTTAAACTACATCTCAAGAGAGCAACAATCTTCTGTGCTGAGATTCAGAGCGGTTGCTGAAGGACAGAAATCTCAGTGAGGCTATGGTTGTGTAGTTTCATCAGTCTTGTCCATTTAGTAAAAGTAGAATATTAAAGAGACTCTTCCAAGACTTGCTGCATCCTTTCAGGTCTCTGATGCATCCCTGGGGCTCCCTGTGCCTTTTGGCTTTAGCATATTTTTCTGCCCATTCAGTATCTTTTTTGAAGGAAGGATATCTTTAATTCTGTTTAAGAACAGCTTAAAAAGTGATGCTCATTTTTCATAGTACATATATACATCTGAGCATGCTTATCTCTCTTCCCACCCTTGGAAATTTTGGGAAGATGTGATTGAATTTACCCTCCTGTCAGCTGCAGAAGGTCTGGGTTTCTCTCTCTCTTCTTAGGGAAATTTAGACTATTTTTTATTTGACTTTTGCAGACAAGACCTATCCCTTTCATCTCTATAGTCTCTGTATCTTTGTAATATGTTTGGAGCTAATTGTTATAGTATCAGTTATTTCTAGTAAAATCAGTGATATGTTTGCAAAACTGCTTTGAAAGGCTAAGGTCAGCACTGGTAGTGCTGAAAGCTTTTTTATTTACTTCTAAATTTAGGCAGTTGCTTAGAAGAGGGGTTTTAGAGTGCATTTTTGGACAAGAGCTTGGTAAGTATTGCTTCAGATACTGACATTGCTTTTATTTTTTTATTGCTGAACCAAAGGGACCTATCCAAGGCAGTGCAAGAAAGCCTGGAGGAACAGTCAGTGTGTATTCAGTGCTGGTGCTGGCTCGTGGGTCAGTCATGGCAGTGCAGGTAGAGCACGAGTGCTCAGTGTGTGAGGCATCTGACCCGCAGCAGGTTTGAATTGAGTACCTTCTGAGTACTATTCATTATTCAAACTTGCATCATCCTTGGTTTTCGTAGAAAATAAAAGCTTTTATTCTTTGTGAAGACAACACCAATTGCTCAGTCACCTGAGCTGAGCCTCTTTTTCAGTATCTTTAGATTAGTCAATACTTTATATGAAAGATTAGCAAATATTTCTTAGGATAATGGAAAGCTGAAAGATGGTAGGCAGCTAAATAGTGAATTAATTGCAAAGCTATATCTGGAAATAATGGGATTTTTTGCTATTATCAGGGAGCTGCTCCACAGAGATCTAGTTCAGGGTTTTTTTGCTCCCATTTGAAACTTTTTCTCATCCTGGTACTGTAATTCACAAAAGAATTTCCAGGACAGATTTAGGCATAAACATCTTTCAAAAGGGGTATCAGAACAAGCTTTGATGTTGAGGAGACAAGATTTTACTTTAACAAATTCATGAAATAAATATGTAAGTAAATGTTCTTAATAAGGAACTATTTTTAAAGTGTGTAATAGCATAGTAAAAGTGGCTTAATAAAACTGCTCAGCCAGACTTGACATTTATAGGGCTTTTCTGTGAAGTGATATATAAATAACTGTCTAACTAAGATCATCAGCCAAATACATTTGCACTTCTTTGCACCTGCAAGCTAGCCATGTGAAAGAATGTATAAAAATAGATGATCTCTACCAATTTACTAAAAAAAAAGAAATTAGAGACAATTTTTTTTTTTTTTCAACGGGCCTAGCGCTTAAATCCATAGCAGGAAAACTAGCTAGGATATTATTGTTTAACGTATCTCTTGAAATGCTCTCAGTATTAATCACATTTATATTTTAAAACATGAAGAGTGCAAAGTTTATGGTGTTGACTGATATCCAGACACTCAGACTTTCTGGGTGCTGCTCAACATCATTTCATGGGACTTTCCATCTGCAGAGATCAGAGTGTAATCTCTATTCCATCACTTGCTCACCCCACCTTGCCAGGGTGTATAGGCATGCAACTCTACTGAACATTAGCCATCTCTGAGGGATTCAAGAAGGCAGCATTAACACATTGGACAAGAGGCACACTTGGGAAGGAAAAATGGCCACGGACACTGAGGCAGAGCTTGTAGTGCCAAAAAAATCTTAAATGTCTTAGCAGACTGTAACAGGCCTTGGTATGCAGAAATCTTTTTGGGTAGCACTAGCCACTAAAACCAATCATGTGTGTCCTACATGTCTGCAGCATAAATCTGCCAGAAATAGATCATTAGTTTATTCATCCCTATGCAAAGGACTCCCATCTTCCCCTGACATGAAGTGAGAACTGCACCAGGGTATAACATTCAGTAAATCTCTTAAGTATATGCTTGAGTCTATATCATACCAAAACTACTTATAAAACCCCCATGAATGGAAATGAACCATCCTAACATCTTAAAGAGGTCACTTTTAACCTTCTGTCCACAATATAAATTGTGAGAGAAGATATTTTATGCAATTCCTAACTAGGTCAGCTATTTCTGTTTTTCAGTCTGTGTGGCTTTATTCTAGTCAGTCACAAATATTAGTAATGGAACTGTATTTTTTCATTTAAATTGTCATAAGATATAGTGACAAGTCTTAGATACCAAGACCCAGAACATTGTGTGCTTTATAGTAAAGAATATGTAACTGTCCTAGTAAAATAATAATAATAAAAAAATCAAAGAATAATCTAATATTAATTCTCTTGCAGTCATCATAAACAGTAGGATGCTGTCAAATATACTTTTGATATCTCTGAACTTCTCATAACCTAGCTATACAATGAATTAGCTGAAACCAAAATGCATTTCTACATTATCTAATTAACAAAAAATGGCAAATGTGTAATATGTATTTCCTCAGCTGTTAACTTTTTATTACACTTTACAGAATAGTATAAAATGCAAAAAAAATTTGCATGAGCTTTCATACAAACCAATTGAATATTTTAAACCAAAACTGTAATTTCTTAGCTGAGTAACTAGATCATTTGGACCAAATACGACTACAGGGTTTTTTTTAATTGCTTCATTGTTCTCACACTTTTAGCAAAGCATTAAATTGCAGAATTGCAAACAGGTTCTTTATCTTTCTCTTTGGAGTTTAAAGTAGCATACTATCAGGATTTGAGAACAGGTAGTCTGTGATTTTATACTAGTTTTTATATTCATGTTTTTATACATTAAAGAGGTCACAAAGAATAGCCACATGGAACCAGAAGCAGAGCTCAAGCCCCAGCATTTATTTATGTATTGATAATCAAATTGATAATAAGGTATTTTTTTTTTTTTTAGTACAGAGATAAACTGAAATACCTGATAATGTGATCAGAGGGATTGTTCTTAAATTGTTGCTTTTAGCATGGGATTCAATATTGGAGAAGAGTGTGAGCAGCATGACATTTATTCAATGGACTATATATTTGTTGAACTTCTTCAATTATTTAGTGTTATTTTTCCAGACAACAGGTTTTATTGCTCATTCTTTATGACTGTAATTTATTATGACCTTTATTTATTGCAGACAACATCAGTAGGTTTATTATTGTTAGTAGAGAAGATACCTGAGTTCATAAGGCTTGTAGGTGTAGTTTCTTGGCTTTTGCAGTGATTTACTGGGGGGAGATAAGTGTGTGTGCGCCACATACGGAAGAGCTCACATGGCTTTTTTCACACTTCAGAGCATAGGTCTTTTTGCACTCAGAAGAGAACAGAAAGCAAAGCCAAGGTCAGATATTAAACTGTTACTGAATGTGAAATTAACAACTTAATGGATTCACTGAATGAAGAGAAAGGAATTACATAATTGTCATTTAGTGCTGTCATTCACAGACATGTGATTTTATTACCCTGTGTCAGATTCTTCTGAAAATCTCTATCATTACTAGTGGCAGAGCTTTTCTCAATTATACAACTTTCAAGTAAAAACTATTAGTCAATACCAGCATGTTTCTCAGGAAAACGTTGCTATTCCCTGAGAATGTTAGACGCCAACCATTTTTACTTTCATCTGCATTTTTCCTGTTGCTAGTGAGCAACAACTTTTCTAGCGTGTCTTTCAAAGTACTCTCCAATTGTGTCTCCCTGAGTGAGCAGATAATGCAGCAAAAAAAAGAAAATTCGTTTGTCTTTATTTAGTTTTCCACTCTACAGTTTTCCAAGAGACTGAAACTTAGAAAATAGAAAAGTGTTCACATAAAGAGAAAGGAAAACTCTGGTTTTCATTAATATTATGATACAGATTTCTAAAACAAGAAAATAGTGAAGGGACAAAATAATAAAAAGGAGAATGTAAAAGTAAGAAGTTTCTTTTTTTTGACCAACTTTCATTTTGCAATGCCAGGTTGTTGGAATTTCTTGGATACCTTCTGCAAAATATTTTTCGTCCTTTAAAAGATGAAAAAAGTACGCTATTTAAAATGCCACTGATTTGTCAGCTGGCAAAGATAGAGAATACACGTCCCCATCATTTTTAATGTTCAGCAGAACACTTCTATAGTGCCAAGAGGTATGTTCTCATCTGGTTTCAGAGATATGGCAGCCAGAATTAAAAGGCAAGATGTAGAACATTTTGGAACGGATACAAATACAGGAGAAAATGCCATATAAAATACAGTGAAATTAAGGATACTTGTTTGCTATTTAATACAGTTTTTTTCATCTGTATTGGCAGCTTGAAAACTTGAAACTGCTTATCCTGGGTTTATCTGTGAAGATTACAATTTGGAAGAGGAAAATACACACAGATCTGATAAGCATGGCTCTATAGACATTGCTTGTTTTCTTCCTTTCTTCATTTGTAATCATTTATGTTGTCTGATGGTAGATGAAGATTTACGAAAGATGTGAAAGTGTATGAAATCCAAGAAAACCTGCTGTAACTAGCACTACATATGTATCAAACTCGTATTTAATCTACTCCACTGGAAAAATAGCTTGGAAATAAGGAAGCTTTCTCAAAAATAGTCCATTCTGGTAATCCTTATTCTACTAATTTAATCAAGCCATGAAACCTTGAATATTTTCATAAATTGCATCGATACACATTGGAACGCTGTCTGCCTTTTGAAGTCACTTGCTAGTTGTTGAATTTGCACGTATTTGAGAATTTATCAGTAGTGCATTTAACATGTGCACTGAGATTATGCTGATTTAAAAAAGAGATTTTAAAACTAACTGCATACATTTTATTTCCTTAATTATTCCTCTCTCTCAGTCGTCTGTGAACCGTGGGTAGTTGTGACCTAAGCAGTATTGTTACTGACAGGAGGTTTCACCTCCCAGGTGTCTCTGCTAGTTTTGGGAGGTTCTTGTGCTGAAGAATATAAGGGCTGGAGTTGATGCATAAAGGCTAACTTTTGCTTCCACTCCAGTTTTACACCAGGGTGATTCCCCTGGATGTAGATTCCAGTCCTTGTTAAAAAAAGTCAAAGTTTCTAGGCTCTAATGAAAGATTCCTGTACAAAGATCAGCAAGTTGCTTGAAGTGTGAAAATCATCTCATTGTAGGAAGGCCTGGAGTTAAGCTTCTTATGTTCCACTTAAGTGTGGTTTAATTCATAGAGTAATTATTTTTTGTATTTTTAATTTCCAACATTAATTTGTATAGTAAAAGGTGAGATTTTTTTTAAGTTGATTTTGGAATTTGGAGGAGACTTGGGGGGTTATTTTTAGGGTTCATTTGCCATTTTTTAAAAAACATATAAATCGTGCTTCTATCTTTTTTTACTTGCCATCAACTGTTTCCAGAATAGCTCCATCTTTTTCAATGTTTCTTTCATATTCCTGTAAGACTCATCAAAATACCGTTATTTGTGTCACTGCTCAAGTCACACAGGTGGAAGCACATTGAGCTTTTGGAAATCTACTGGTTCCTTCAAGAGAGCGATTCTTTTTCTACCTTTACTGTCTCTCCTGAAGTCTAGAAAACAGAAGACTCAAAATCAGTCCTGATCTTTCTTAAATATATGGTGATTTTCACAGCATTATATAATTTGTTTTCTTGCCCTATATGTTTACCTTTTTTATTCATTTAGATACATGGTTCCTGTTTTACTAATCAGATTATTACACAATTTGAATTATGAAATTTTCAGCTTATTATAAAACAGATGGGGGGAAATAAAAACATGTCTCTGAGTATCTGTGCAATGTGTCCCTTATGCTGGATTGGAATACATTTCTGCCAGCTGTTAATTTTTTTAACAGTGGACAAGAAATTTTTCAAGTGGCTCTTGAACTGCATTACAACGTGCAACATGCATTTGAAATCTATGTTCAGCTTTTCCTAATTTGAAATACGCCAAAGGAAAGATGCCATGAAGAATGAAGATGGCAATACAAGTTTCCCAATGCACCTTATGCAACATAAGTCCCATTATTGAAATTCAGTATTGGCCAGACTATAGATAACCAAGGGCAGTGTTGTTTTCGGGCAGACTTAATTTTGCTATCTACTTTTCTGACATAGAACATTTCTGGGACAAAAATAGAACCTTCCTTCTTTCCCCAAGAAAAGTCTTGTCGCAGTTTAGGGTCAGGGCAGCCCCAAAACCTAACAGATGCTCTCTGTTAACCCCTCTCCCTCCCCAAAAGGGAAGAGAAAAGGAATAAGGGAGAGAGACTTAACAATTAGAAAAGGAAACTAGAACAGCTTTAATGAAAATGGAAAATATTAATAATAGGAATAAAATGGAATATATACAAATATATACCCAGTATCGAACCCAGACCCCCCTGATGGCAAGTATGTCACCGTCACCACTGATGTTGTGGAGCAGGCAAAGTCCCAGACAGGGCCCAGCAGCAGATGGGAACTGAGTTCAGGAGCTGGATTCTGGTACTGGATTCAAGAACACTTCCTTCAGGATTGAAGGCAGAATGAACAGAGTCCTCCTTGGATTCCAGCTGTTGAAGGAACAAGAAAGAATCTGAGCAAGGGCCCAGAGCAAGAGCCTCTGAGCAGAGAGCAACCAAGCCAGGGCCCCCAGCAGCCGAATATGGGATGGAACACCTCCTTGTTCAGTTTAAGGGCACCCATCTGTCCTTTCCTTCCTGCAGGTGTGGCTTTTACTTTCTGCACCCCTCAACATGGTGCACAGGATCTAGCAGCGGCCTTGATCTGCACACCAGTCGCTGGTACTAACTCTAAACATTGAGCATTATTACTGCTGGAAGCAGGCACTGCCTGTGAAAACATGCTGCTATTTTCAGAAGGTGCAGTTAGTTAAAGGAACTTAGCTGAAAAGTAAAAATCACTGAACAGAATTGTTCTGTTCTAACTCAAACCAGGACAAGTCTTCACAACACAATTAAGACACTGGACAGAAAAAAATACCATGTGAACCCTCATCATATGGTTTTAGAAATAAGTCAGTAAAGTATCCAGGAAAAATATCAGGACTGGGCTACATTTGCTCCATGTCATTTTTTTCTCCAAAAGCCTTTCCTAGGTACTAGCTTTGCCCTCTCCACCCAGTCCTGTATCCCTGGTGTCTTCTTTACACAATGTAGTTCTTCTAGACCAGTTTTTTTAGTTTGTAAGGTCTTTGGACCCAGGATGAAGTGGTAGTTTGTGTTTGCACAATGCCCAGAGCCTTTCTTGGTTGGAGCTCAAATTATGTTGAGATTTTAGGATTACATTACTAATAGTCACTGGGTAGCATGAAGAGCACGTAGGAAAAAGGCATCTGGCTGGACAGGATGTGTTGTATCAAATAGTTGTCTTGAAGTGTAGACACTGATAAAGTATGATGTTCAAATAACTGTCATAAGCATGGTGAGAAAGAGGCGTAAGTAAACTGTATATATACCCAATCTTCCTCATATTTTGCTTTGTCATCACTAGTTACTGCTTTGGGGAATGTTGACTGTAGACAAAGGAGGTGATAAAAAAAAAATGTATTGTAAATGCAGTTGAAGTTAAAACCTAACATTTAAAAAGAATTAGATTTTTCGCAAATAACATATAACACTTTGGCACAAATAGCCCATCCTGTTGTTGTGGCACCTGGAAGGTAAAGTATGAAATGGAATTATTTACAATACTTCATAGATATCTTTACTGAATTGAGATTTTTTTCTAATTTTTATTTTCAACCTTTGAAGAGCAGTTGGGCTGAGGGGAGAGGAGGTGGTGGTGGAGCTTTTAGAATTTGGACAGTCCTGAGTAACAGTATTAAAAGATTCCCCCCCTCGTGACATCAGAGATGAGAAGTACAAAATACATGAAAACAGACCTCCAAGAGTGCCAAAAAATACTGTTGCAAATAAAACCTAGGAAAGACTCTGATACAATCCTGGTGAGCTGAACAACATACAGTCATTTTCTTAAAATTTGAAAGGTTAATTTGTATTTAGGTGATTAGCAGCCACACAAGGAAAACAGGGCACTGACTGGAGAGTAGAATTTCCTTCTGTCTCAAGTTAATGCAGGATAATTAGTGCTGATTAAATTGCACCTGACCTGTTAGTTGCTATGGATTTGATCTAGTGCTGATGTCTGAACACTAAACATTTGGGATGCTGAAACCAATATCCTGTTTAAAATGAGAGCAAGAGGTAGGGGAAAAATTACATGAATGCCAAATATTTTTGTATAAAATTACTCTTGAAAAAATAGCTAGCAAACACCATGGGGGGTGTGTGTGTGTGAGGAATCTTTTAATTAATGCTCTACAGGAGATGATTAGTTTTATTAAAGACACAGGGGATGAGATCAGGGACTACAAGTTTTTCATGACAATAATTGGATTTTCCTTAGATTTCTTTCCTAAAGTTTTTATTACTATTCAGGACAAAGACTTACTTTAAAGTTCCTTCATCGCATTTCATCAATGGTAGCAAGAAGAGAAAAAACTGTTCTAGAAATACCAGGATACATTAAAAGCATTTCACATACTTTTAATCTCATGGTTTTAGTCCATTTCTCAGTCAGTATGCCATACTTGGATGCAAAATATACTTTAGAAGAAAACAGAAGGCATCTTGAGCTTTGCATCAGTAGTGAGAAGGATGCAAATTTATCAGGTAATGACAATCATTTAACCACTGAATGATTGTTATTTTCCTGAAAAGTAGATGGCAGAGTTTTCATCCGGCTGCATGCACTATTTGTCCGTTACATGACACCAAAATGCACAGGACTACAAATACACTGCTTTTACATGAAATAGAGCCCTCTGCAATTTTTTGTATCAGTGAACTCACCTTACAAAACTTTTTTTTTAATCTTCTTTGACTGTATTTGATTTATGGCATTCATATCATATCTTAAACTGCCATGAAAAGTCTTTCAACAGTTAAGATAGGTCATGGTGCACAAGACCTAAGCAGTCAGTCTCCAGACTGAAAGGAATAAGCCTCACCTGCATGAGGTAAACAACTAGATCTATTAGGGCAAAGGCATAAATCTCAGTGGAAGACCTAGCCCATAAAAGGTATCAAAGAATCCTACTCTATTAGCTTAACTTAAAACACACAGTAATTTATCTTCTCTCTGCAGTGACATGAGATAAAGTAATAGCAGAAAGAGGAGGCTCACGACTCTGTAAATAGATTTTCTCCTGAAAGCCTGTTTACCCAAGGTGAACTTCTGGCCTCATTGAATGTGGTGGTAGAATTCCTATCAACTTTATCTGTAGTGGGGGATGGTTTGAAAAATGGTCACTTGTTGAATACTGTGAAGCTGCATTTATCCCAGGACAGATTCAGTATCAGCACTTTTGGCATCACATTCATTAGACTTGGAACTTCTTTCAACACTGAAATTGCTGCACTTGATTATGATTAAATGGGGGTAGCTTCCCTATCATTGATTCCATTTAATGAAATTTAAGCAGGTGTAGCTTGTTCCTATAGCAGAAAAGGGGATAAGGCACACTAGAATAAAACACCTTTATACTGATCATATCTTTCGGCAAAATGTTTATATGAATATGAAAACTCTGATGGCAAGGCTGGAGAAGAAATGAGAGCATTTAGACACATACCTAGCTCGTTAATAAGCTTAGATCAAAGCTAAATTGCAAGCTGGCTGGAGTGCTATTTGCAAAGAACTCTTCAGAGGTTTTAATGATGTCTGGGACCTTTTAAAGGCAACAGGTCTCTATAGTCATTCCTTTTCTCTCCCAACAACCGAGTGGAAAATATGTTCCAGGGATAGTGGAAATTTTAAGGGCTACAGAAACTGTAAAGTCAGTGGTCTGAATTCTCTGCAGTATGTTCTGTCTGCCTGTGGTCACAAGGTGACATGTGTACACTGTCTGCCTTCCCAGGGAGGCAGGAGGGTGAAAAAAAGCTAGAAGTCAATGCAAGTTCAGTAGCAAGGGAAAAAAAATTATTGCTGCACAGACAGCCTGTGCCACCCACTCAGTCCTCAAAACAAATTTCCAGCAATGCGTATGCTTGCACTGAGGTGACTTTTGACATAACATGAGACTTTGCTCAGTGTAACTGAGGCACAAAAATGCAAAAGTAAAAGTTTTAGTAAAATAATCAGAATATCTGTAACTGCAACAGTCAGGAAAAGAAAGAATCTTAGAGTTTCTATGAGCTGTTCAGGCGTCCTCAAGGATCTAGCTGATGGACTTTACAAATATAAAATACATAAACAAACTGGAGCATAGGAGGTTCCATTTAAACACAAGGAAACGCTTTTTCACAGTGAGGGTGACAGCACTGGAACAGGCTGCCCAGAGAGGTTGTGGAGTCTCCTTCTCTGGAGACATTCAAAACCCGCCTGGACACATTCCTGTGTGATCTACTCTAGGGTCCTGCTCTGGCAGGGGGGTTGGACTTTCAAGGTCCCTTCCAGCCCCTAATATTCTGTGATTCTGTATTTGCACCTAATGGAAGGATTTGGCTAAGTGGAATCCTGGCTTTATTCAAATTACTAGAAATCATAGAATCATAAAATGGCTTGAGTTGGAAGAGATCTTAAAGATTGTCAAGTTCCAACCCCCCCCAACCATGGGCAGGAGCACCTCCCACTAGACCAGGTTGCTCAGAGCCTCATCCAGCCTGGTCTTAAATACTTCCAGGGATGAGGCATCCACAGAGTCTCTGGGCAACCTATTCCAGTGTCTCACCACTCTCGTCTTCTTCCCAATATCTAATCTAAATCTACCCTGCTCTAGTTTAAAACTATTGCCCCTTGTCCTATTCACCACACACCCTTACAAAAATTATGTCACAAGTGATGGTTTCACTAATCTTTTAACTAAAATCTTCACTCTGTATCTCATGCGTGAAGGTGTTTAGCTAACTACATGGCCCAACAAAAAGGAGGCAGCCATCAGCAGAAAATATACAGTGAAACTCATGCAGGTTTTATTATCTGTTTCCACAGACCCCATAAACAATACAGCCTGGCTGACCACAGGGGTAACAAAAGAAGTAATAAACCCACTCACTGCAGGTGACACAACAGAAAAGGCAAACTGGGCCAAAACTTCAATAACATAAGGAGATATCAACCATGCCCCATATCCCAACATAGCCAGGCACAAACCAATCCAACATATACCAGAAAGATGTACTACCCAATCCATTATCCTTGACTCCACAAAACTCCTTCTGACAAATCCCTCCAGCAGCGGCAGCAACTCACAGCAGCAGATCCCAATAAGGAGCTCTATTGGCCTTTTATCTCCACCCTCTAATCACCACCTAAATGGCAGCTGTTTCTCGTCATTTCAGGGTGTGCTTGGCCTGGCCTCCCCTCCTGGATGGCCCTCTCACAATAGAGGGGACCCATCCTTCACATCGAGGTCTGGTATGGCATGTGTCCCCACCTTTCAATGCCTACTGGGTTGCAGCCAGCAGCAGAGCTAAAAGATCTTCTTCATGGCAAACACAAAGGCCAACCCAGTCTTGCCCTTGATTACAACAGGAGGCACGTGGCCAGCCTTAGCCCCTTTTACCTGGTTGTGAAATTCATCCAGGTGTCAAGTTCACTTCAGGGCTTGGGGTTCAGACCCCAGCACTTCAGAAGGTAACCACAGATAGAAGTATCTGTTTGGTCAAATATGACTTTTAAATGATGCTTGTCCCCAAGAACATTTGAATCAAAAATGAGTAAGAATGGCAAAATACAAAGACTGAAACCAAAAAGATGAACTTTTAAGTAAAATATTTTGCAATACTCGGCTCATAGCTCTGAAACAGTGACCCAAATATGGGTAAATTATGAGTTTTTAACGGTGAATAGTTAGGACCAGTGATGACCTTGGTCTTAAATAAGACCAAAGGAGATGACTAAGATGGTGATTGGTCATTTTGAAATCCTAGAGGCCAGTTTATTACCAAGAACAATGACATATACTCATCAATACTTGAATTACCTGTCAAAGATAAAAACTAGGACTAGAAATCAGAAAGTGGTACCTCAACACTTCCATGAAGACATCAGTGAAAAAGTCAGCAGTTCCTAGACTTTTTATACTGAGTGACTGCATGCATGGTTAATTGCTTTACTTTTCTCCCTGCAAAATAAGAACTGCTTAAGAAGATACTAATGCTTTTTTAGGCATGTAGTTCATTTTTACTGTTTGTCACTGACAAATTACAGAGGCCTTGAGGTCAGGCACATCTGCAGTAGAAGCTGAGTTAATATATTAAAAGCTGGTTTCTCTCTTTTTGCTTAGTGCAAGACAGGTTGTAAATTTCAGGATTCCCTAAAATATGTCTTTGTTGATTTATTTATATGATGACATGTTGGTACCTTACTGTTGAGTTGTTATACATTGTCAGTGTAAATTTAACTAGTGTTCTAAAAAGAAAAAAAACACAATACAACTCCACATCAGAAAAACTAGTTCAAATTTTCCATTTGTTTATCAACCACCAATTTTCCATTTGTTTATCAACCACCAATTTTTGGTTGAGATACAGTTGTCCCAAAAAGCAGTAGTATGTATAAAATCAACATCAGAACAGGAGGCTACAGTTCACATTGCTATGAAGACTTAAGAGAAGGAGTAAATCAAAATGACATTTTTCATTATTTCTAGAAAGTCAAAACACAGAAGACACTTAAAAAAAGACGTTTTAAAGACACGTGAAGTAGCTGTTTCAGGCCAAAACATTGAACTGTGTTATATCTAGGAAAAGGAAAACAAGTATTTTTGATTATAGAAAAATGACCATAGAGAAATATGAAGGAAGATATTTTTGAGCTATCTTATCTTTTTACAATTTGTAAAATTATCATTGCAGCTTATGTTTGCATATATGTAGCTTTTAATAGGAATGTGTTTTCAGAGCTATAATTCATATATATAGTTCTGTACTTTCTCACAAAACCATATGAAAAGTAAAGTTAGTGTAAACTTTAAGGGACTGCCCTTGTGACAGCTGTTTGACTAAAAGCATCCAAGGTTTATTGTTATTACTTACAAATTGTTAATAGTTTGTTTTTAGAATATGAAAATCCTATCCCAAGAAACATGTAATAGACATGGATTTATACAGAGCAGTGTGTAAAAGAAAATAATGGTAAATTTTGAACAATATCGTTGCTGTGATTTATATATATATATATATTTTT